>JAHXMU010000105.1:1322473-1380439 GCA_019455685.1 Philornis downsi | reverse complement strand
ATTGCGACCCCGTTAGTGAACATATTATATCCAAAAAGGGGCAAAAAATGGAGTCACTCCGGTCGCTGAGTGGACAGATGATCTGAGTGCGCATTCTACTGTTAAGACTGATTGATTTACTCGCGCTGCCGCATTTGATTGTAGTGAATAGATCGCTGTTTTTATGTGCGTAATTTTACCATATTCTCGAAAATTTTCGACCAGTATGTATGTACTATTTCAGGGACGCCGAACTTGTGGAAGATCTCCTGAATCAGAAACTGGACCACATTTTTGGCCGCTGCGTCTTTCATGGCCTTTAAAAAAGTGAGTTTTGAAAAATGATCTACCCATTTTTTGAGCGCGGATATTTGCCCAGAAAATCAATGAATATTTTCTGAAATGGTCTCTCGAATAATTTCATTGCCTAATGTGGACCGCATATTTTGGTTTGCAGATTTTGTCTCTTTGCAAATCTGTTTTTCTTATTCCGCCATGTGCAGCTGTTAGAGAGTCATGAGCTTTTTGTATGAGGGGGTATGTTGTTTCCTCAGGAAAACACAATTTCCAAGGAAACTCATCCATTTCTGCCGATCTCTCGTATTGAGTTCTTTCGTACAAATTGTTCTCTATTATTTTCAGGTCAAGTAACTTGTCAAGATTATCTTTAACGTTTTTAATAAGGTTTAAATAACTAAGGCTTTCAAACGCCGCACAGTGTCGTGTTTTCATATAAACGGTGGCCAAAAATAGAAGGAGTTTTCAGAAAAGAATGAAAATTAGTACACATTGCTTTTATAAGTAGGAAAGAAAAACAAACAAGTTTAGAGAAAATCGGTCCAAGGACACGCCCACCTCCCATATATCCTGTAATGAAAAACCTTATTTTTTCCAAAGTTGTTTCTGGAATTGAGCAAAACTTGGCTCGATTGGTCTCTGATATATTCCGGATAACTTTGATCAATTTTGTGAAATTATCTCAAAGGACACGGCCACCACCCTTATATCCTTGATACGAAAAAGATGCAATTTGTAAACGAAAATTGTCAATACTTCTTTCACATTTTTTTAACTTTTTCAATAAGTTTCCTATTTTTATCTGTTCCGATCCGATAAGATTGAAATTTTGCATGTAAATATATTTAGTTATATTGTAGCATATTGCCAGTTAAAAAAAAAATCGTAAAAGCCCCCCTCCCATACAAATAACATAAATTAAAAAATTATTTTAATTTGTAAATTGTGATCATATAAGAGCAAAATTTTACAAAAATTATTAATTCAGTGAAAATAAATTTAAAAACATGAATTTTATTTATTTAACATAACATATTCAATATACATACATACATAAAATATATACAGTAGGTATTACAGTCAATCAAAATATATTAACAACTATCACTGTCATCACTTTCAGATTCTACCAAATTCGCTATTTTTATGCTCTGAAATCTTTCTTTTCTAACTAAATACTCTTTCAGATCATTTATATCACTTTTCCTTAAAAGTATTTTCTGACTATGCATCGAAATTGATGGCTCTGACTGCAGAATAAGATGATTTATTAGGTCTCCCATTAAAGCAATCCTACTTATTTTTTTCGTATGTTTTAATCTTGCATTTCTTATAATTTTATGACTTGTCTCTATTGCTTCTTCTGATAACATTCCAATGGGAATAGTGGAATATTTAATAAAATCTATACCATGAACAAGAATTTTATGCACAGTTGAAGGCATATAATACCAAGGATATAATTTGAAATATAAAAGTGCTGTATCTTTTAAAAGCTTTTCAAAATTTGATGTATGTATATAATGACCACTTGAAAGCGTTCTTAAAATAATTGAAAAATATTTTATTAACCTTACATCTACATTAGTAATCTGAGCTGAAAGTTCGACATTGGAAAAGAAGCGCCTTGCAGTATTGCCATCATTCGTTGTGCCACACCCCGTCTTAAGCTTATCAACTATAAGACCCACTTCAGACTTAAATTTTGATTGAATACTTCTCTTTTGCTCAGCAACCTGATCTTTATCTTCTCTTCCTACCACTTTCCATTTCTTTATAGGCTGTTTGTAAGAAATATGCAAAATGCATTCAAAACATTTGATCCATGCATGTAATGTCGAAAATCCGTACTGATAGCACTGCTCATTCACAGGCCTTTCGAAAATCGATAAGCTGTTCATTTCAGATGGCTTAGCTCCACATAAAGCACAAGTTGAACTGCTACTGTTTCCGCTTAATACATTTAAAACTGCACCATCTATCATTGTCAACTGCATTTTATAGTGAACGTTAAGATTTTTGTTTTTTGAAATGTAATTATATGTATCTAGACCTTCAACTTCTGTATTTATGCTATCCCTTACTGATTGTATTACACTTGGATTCTCTTTTGTAAAAATAATTTTAAGTGGTCTACATAACCTCCAAGAACTATTTGGTCATCTGCCCAATCCAACATGCGTAAAGGAACGAAGGAAGTTACAAACATAAATTCATCACTAGCTTCCTCATCTTGAAATTTTTGTTTTTATTCGCTATGCCCACTACTGCCATCAAATCCCCACTTGCATTCCAGGACTACATCATTGTTGGTATCAATATCATTAACATCTAAAATGCTTCTTAAGGTTTTATCCAAAATCTTCTGTAAGGGTACCTCTGCAGAAGATTCTGTTAATTGAATGTCATCAGGCAAAATCTTTTTTTTAGCATCTGCAATCATATAGTATGATGGAAAGCAATCTTTATGAATAGAATTTACTACTTTCCTCATCATATTGTACTGCCTCATAGATAAATACATATCAATGTATAATGCTAGAGCACTTTCAACAGAAATTTTTTCATTAGTATTTGAACCTGTTAACCTTTCTGCGGCTTTTTTAAGAGCTTCAGATGAAGTAGAAGCGACAAGTTCCTCCACTCGCCTCCTTTTTGTTCACATTGAACCCTCCTCATAAGAAACATTCGGTCGGCCTTTACGACTTGTACTTGCTTCCTAATATAGTATAAAATAATTAAGTTTTCTTGCAATACCAAAACTTTACACGGATGCTTACATTACAAATGATTTCACAAAATAGTTCGCTATCTAGCCAGACCCTCAACTCAGTTTCAAATCTGTCTCTAATGCGATGATATTTAGACCAATTGTTAGAGAATTTTAATAGAGTAAGCTTTATTTTCTGTTGTTCACTTTCTAATAATACTCGTTTAAAATGCTTTTCGACAAAATCTTTAACATGATGCATAACATCGCATGGTCTGTTTTGCTTTATCTCTAGCCACAATTGAAAAATAGTGCGAATTAGCAATGAGGTTGACACTGAAAAACAATCATAAAAGAAATTCGTGCAAAATCGAGCAGCGGAATTTCAAATATATTAAAATACATACTTGTAGCTACAAAATACCAAAAAATTGGATAAGTGTTATCTCTACTTTCTTTTAAATTCCCTACGAAAGTTCGCTGTTGCTGAAAAATCTTGACAATGTCTCACTACTATCTTTTTCTAACGGGATCTGACATATGATCAATATTTGTACACAAAAACAGTGTTGTAATTATAACTAAAGGCACCACTTACACCCTGTTATACATTTTGGTAGCCGTTACATTCAAATAATTAAATTTTTAGTATTATAAATGAACCTTAAATTTGGAGCTTTTCCATAAATTTCGTATGCTGTACACAAACCTTAACTTTGAACCACTGTAACTTTAAAATTTAGAAAAAGTTTTAAAAGATAATTTAGGTATGATCTAACCAGAGTGTTACAAAAAAAAAAAATTAAAAAAAAACGTTCGAATTCTAACATTGACGTTAACCATTTTTGGCCACCCTCGCGACACAGTGCGCCGCGGTCTCGAAGTCAAACAGGCTTTCTTTTCCAATTTCTTCTACGGTTATTCCCTATGACATTCGCGACATCATGTCTGCCACCACACTTTCAGAACCCTTTCGGTGTTCTATACTGAAGTCAAAGGATTGTAACTGAAGTGACCACTTTTCCAGTCGTCCACTTTAATCTTTGAGCGACATTAGCCACTTAAAGCTAGCGTACCAGGTGACCCAAAACACGTGCGGTGGTCAAGATTGTTAAATGATTCCATTGCCTGTGGAGTCATACAGAACTTTTTGCCTTTCTTGAGTGCATCCGTTAAGGACATGGATACATGGATACTGCGATACTAGCCCGCGGTTCCCAAAAAACTTCTCATTTCCCTGGGCGTTCTTGGTGGACCTAAACGCTGGATCGCTGAAACCTTCTCGGGGTCAGTTTTAAGCATGCTTCCCCCTACTATGAAGCCAAGGTATCTCAATACTTGGAGACAAAATTTTGACTTTTGTAAGCATATTGTTAAATTAGCGTTCTGAAGACATTCTGCAACTTCTTTTAGGATTTTCAGATGTGCGTGAAAATCATCGGCCATGATGAGAAGATCGTCAAGATAGACGAACACGTTCGATTTGAGTTTCCCTGGTATTACCTTATCCATGAGCCTGCATAGTCACTGAGCTGCATTGTATAGACCAAATGACATTTCACGACTTCCAACTCGATTTGCCAAAATGCATATTTCAGATCCACGCTACTAATGTAGTGCGTTTGATCGATACGACTAAGAATCCCGTCTATATTTTGTAGTTATTTTATAGTTGTAGCTAACGCATTCAATTTCCGAACTACCGTCGTTCAATCACTCCAGGGGCTATCGCTTTCTTCTATTACCTTTAGGACTAACATATTGTCGATCTCCTGATTAACAATCTGCTGGACAGCTGGGGAGAGTGGGTAGTGTTTATCCTTGATAGGCACTGCCCCTCCCATGAGCTTTATGGCACGTTTCTCTAATTTTGTGCACCCTAGACCGCTCTGTTCGAAAGACGGAAATGTACTTACTACAACCTGAAGCATTTGTTGCTGTTCATCATTTGGTTCGTGCATTTTCATTCTGTGATCTTCTAGGTGTTCTTTCGCTTAAGGCAACACGCTTTTCTCTAGTTCGTCTATAAGAAATATGCCTTGAGCTAGATCGAATTTGATCGAGATCAGGACACAGATAAAAAGTTATTGGTTTTTTCTATTTTTAAATTCCGTATGTAAGATTATCTTGCCTAGTATTCTATGATTTTAACCTGACGCTGTTTTTACGTTAGTGAACAATGTTTAATTTCCTCTACTATCTATCTACAATTACTTCTCAAAAGACCCACATATGTTTTCGAATCGAGGAGGCCTCTGTATCGTTTACCGTTTACCTTGACATCTGCATAAGGGCGAGGATCACTTTGAAGACAGAGCTTCTTTGCCGATTCACATATCTTTTTTCTCGTAACCTTTTGATCTTTAACTGTCATTCTAATCTTGTGAATTCGATTCGATATCCGCTTTTTACTTTGATTAGCTGGTAATGTGCCTCCATTTTTGGTACAGGTCTTCAAAAATTCTTCGTCGGGTTTCGTTGTAATTTTCTTTTCTTTCTTTTAATGGTAAGTAATGTCTAGTTTTGGAAAATTGATTTATCATGGGGTAATTATTCTTTTTTAGGAGGACTTGCTGTTCGAGCGTGACTCTCCCTTATCTATCACGTTCCTTTGGAGGTTTCCCGCTCGGCATGTGGGGCATTTAGGCGCAATAACGTTCGGTTTGCAACACTTATAACAAAATAGAGATCTCTCGCTGGCGAGGCCATCTATCGGTTATTGTATCAACATTATGCTTTTGCATATCCGCTTCACTGTTCCCGATATCGGCTACTACCTCGTTCACTTGTTTTTGAAAACGCAGAGCCGGTTGTATCGAAACCCTATCTTTGCGTAGAAAATGCTTTTCCACCTCCAGGCATTCCAGTCCTAATTGATCCAAAGAGGACAACGACATCGGATGTACGATTCGACCTACTGAATCTCGTATATTTCTTTCTGCAATTCGAATCATATCATATTTTGCGACAGGGTGGTTTAATTTTCATCTCAACAAGTTGAGATTTGAAAAAAAACTGTCAATGCTTTCTCCTGGCCGCCTCCTGGCTGGCTGGCTTCCTTTCTACTAAATCATGCATTACATCAAAATTTGATCGCGGTGCTTTAAATTGTTGCAGTAACGCATGTCGAATCTCCGGCCATCCAGCTCTATGGTTGTTATTGATGAAAAGCCAGTACCAATTTCCAGCTATTCCACTAACCAACACGTGAAAGTCCCTGACTATCTCTGTCCATGGCATTCCATACTGCGTTTGCAAATATTCTAATAAACTCATCCACAGACAAATTATTTCGATTTTCGTCAAATTTTAACCTAAACCTATCCGCTTTAATTTTTTCCGATTCTTGGGAAGAATTTGCCGCAATGGACAGGTTTTGCTACGTATTGTTTTGGATGGAAAGGAAATTTGGGGGAGCGTTATGCCGTTCAGACACATTTTCCTGTCGAGGTTGTGTCTGATTCTGGTTTTGGGGAGTTTGCATTGAAAGCACAGGAAAGTTATACTGGGCGTGGCTCAAACGCATATTGAAGCCCTGCTCCTCCCGGCGTTTCTTCTCCGTACTATCTAGCAGCAAGTTATTGACCATGGCCGTCAATTCACCAATCGATTTTTGGATCAACGCAAACTCTCCCTTAACATTCTCTTGCACAATCCCTCTAATTGACACTTTTATGGACGACTTCATCTGTTCTACACTTCTATTAACCAAATTTTTCATTGTGAAATGGCCGTCCTTAGCAATGTTTCGGCGCGTTTTTGGAACTGTCCCTATGTTCTCGTTCGAGTCATTTGATGCTTGCGGGTTGGCCATTTTCTTAGCGCTCTTACTTTCAGCGTGTCTCTTTGGATCAAGGGTATTCCTAGACCTATCAAATATATTATATTTTATTTTTTCTGACTCGAGTTTTCTTTTCACTATTCATTAAATTTCTATTTTTTGGAGGTTCGCTAATCCTAATGGAAGCAATTCACGATTCCAGACTATTTTTTATGTTCGATACTTATGAATAACAAAAAAAAAAATAAAAATCAAAATATATCAAATATGTAAAGTTAATAACTAAAGGATGTCCCAACAAGAACGCAAGATTTAAATGACTGATGCAGCAATTGAATTGTTTCTCTGCCGTTGTTGAAACCACATGCCCTCCACATTCCTTTCATCAATTCTAGGCACGAAAAACTGGTTATCATTTCACGATACCTAACACCATTGACTGTTTGCGCTTGACATGCCTCATTTTCATAAAAAAAAGGTCCAATGATTCCTCCAGCCACACCACACAGTGACACGTTGAGGATGCATTTGCTTCTCGTGAATCACTCGAGGATTTTCCTCACTCCAAATGCGACAATTCTGCCTATTGACGAAGCCATCAAGATGGAAATGGGCCTCGTCACTGAAGATGATTTTATCGGCAAAATCAGCATTTTCATCTTGTCTCTCCAATACCCAATGAACGAACTACCTTCGCTGTCCATGGTCAGCTGGCTTCAGTTCCTGAGTCAATTGAACTTTGTATGCATGAAGATGGAAATCTTTCGTCAAAATTCGCTGCATAATGGATTTAGAGACACAAATTTGCTGAGCTCGGTGTCGAATTGAGGTGGATGGAGTTTAAGCGACATCATCACGTACAGCTGCGACATTTTCGGTCGATCGACCTGGTCGAAGGCGCGTTGTTGTTTTTACATCACTAACAGACCAGTTGGCAAATTTATCCATTAATCTCTTTACAGTTGACTCTTTTGGAGCATTATTGTGACTCCAAATTGATCGCAATTTGCGAACTGTAGCCGCAAAATTTTCACCATTTTGATAAAACAAATTCACAATGAGAATGCGTTGTTCATTCGTGTAGCGCTCCATTTTTACTAACCGCGTACCTTCTACTAGCAGACAATAACAATTGTTCAAATGTCAAACAATGACACTTCGAATGGCGCCAAATTTAAATCTTGTATTCTTGTTGGGGCACCCTTTAAGACGTTAAGTGACTAAAACGATCAATTATTTACAAGATATCATTAATGACTATAACAAACAGAGCTAACACAAATCTCTATATGATTTAGTATGTTTGGATGTATGTGACTTTTGTTCTTTATTTAATGAATTTTCCTATCATGAAAGTCTCTTCAGTGTGTCACGAATCAATCTTAGACCTAATTCTCTTGTACTATATGAAACATAAAGCTTGTAGTTTTACAGCTACAGCTATAGTCTATGGATACTGTATTTGGATGTTCTGTACACTAAATACAAAAATTATAATAAATCAATCGGAATGGTTTGCATTATGGCACTGAAATGTGCCTCCGGTAGCTCTGCGGACTCCCAGGCACGGATTCCAACCCGACATTTCAGCTCAGGACAAGCATCAATTATATTTGTTAACATCAAACACCAACACTTATTAAACGACGCACTAAAGAGGAGGGATATGTGAATTCTCACACGTATAGCCCACCCTAACATGACCGCAGCTTCTCCTAAGGCACACACACTACCAAACTTACCACATCAATTCAGCCTTCCCTTTTAAACACAAATTTAAACCAACATATCAATTTGTTTTATTCTTCTTACATGTTCCTTCCTAGTCTTAGGAGCTTACTTCTATTCTCTATCCTTAAACCTCTCTTTCCAGCAGATTATTAGAAGTCGTAAATAACTGCTTACGTCACTACCTCCGTCCAAAATCTATACTGACCACCTAAATGAGCTCCTTTAGACGATATTCTTTGGGTCAATTTCCTAGGAAAAAAACTGATATCAAAGCAATGAATAACTTCGTAAGCCCTCTAACTATAAACAATGAAACAAACTGAAAAGACAACTAATCATAATTAAAAAAAAAAACTTAGATTAAATTAGAAAAAAAAACAACAAAATGGATACTACAATACACAATAAATGTTAACTTAGCAAAATTTTTTTAAATATTCTCTTTCCTATACGAATTTTCTTCGCAATTGTTTCATATTTTTTTCTAGCCTTTCTTTTCAGTGCGGTGCATTTACTTTGCAGTTTTTGTTTTGTTTGTTTTTGGAATTCCGGAATTCTACGAACCGGGTTGGTGGTTCCGGCAACGGAAAGCTCTCTCTAATTTTCTTTTAGCGTTCAACCGGTAACGATAGTTTCTTTATTTTTACATTCTACTTGTACCTTCCGGTTTTAATGTCAATAACTGAATTTTTCCTTTGATGATATGTTGTATGTGACACCAGCCTGATGAGTAGCACTTCAAAGGCTGCAAGAATCTTCTTATGGATTCAGAATTTGTAGATTTTCCTGGTTTTCAGCCCACAGTTCACCTATTTGATTCGATTTTATTTTTAGAATCGTTTACTTCACAATTATAATTAATTGTACTAAATTTTATAGCAAAGTACTTTGCACCGTACTGCTCGAACTCTGAAACGCTACTCCCAAAATGTATAGTCTTCTGACCGTCATCACCTATTGTCTTGTTTTGTTCTCTGTACTTTCTTATTTTCCCTCCAATTCTGCCATCTTTTATTTTATGTCAAGTTGGGTTATGTTTCTGGTTTTCTACCTAAACTTACCACGCCTTCGCCACAAAATATGCTAACAATATTCAAATTTCAACTGTCGTGTCAGTATGTTGTACGATTTCATGAATGAGTCCACTCTCGACATCAACGAACTGATGGTTGATGACCATTTCACAATGGATCCACATCCCACAAATTACGGACAAGCATGTTAGGTACGAGATTCGCTGAGTGATCTCACCCGCAACAACGCGCTGCGGAAAATATCGCTTGTGTTAATGAAAGGGTGGTAGATTGCGAATCAATATTATGACCGATTTTGGCTTTATTGCATGAGAGGTTTCCAGAAAGCGTAATTTCACGAAGAGAGTGGAAGCGTTACAGATGTGGTCAGGCCTGTGCATCATCGCAATGCACGCGCTGTCTGAAATATCGCTTCTTTTAGCGAAAGAGTGGAGGATAATCTGAATTTCATTTCAAAAAGCTGTGGCCGTATGTGGCCGTTTTTTTATCTGCAATTAAAGATTATAAACTGGACGATATGTGGTTTCAACAAGATGGTGCCACACAACGTGATTTTGACTATATTACAGAAAGCGTAATTCTACGTTTTGGCGACGTCAGTTGGCCACCAAGATTATGCGATTTGACGTCGTCAGATTTTTTTGTTGAGCTACGTACGAAAACGTTGAGTAGTCAAGTAATCGATAAATTTTGTAAATACTTCTCAAACTGTGACGTGATTCTACAAATAGAATGCATGAGATGCAAAGGAATTTTTGTTTTTGTGTAAGTTACCACAGTTTACTCGTATATAATACGCGATTCACTCTAAGTTTGGAATCCGTATAGAAAAATAGTAAAATTTACTGTTTTTAGTAATAGCAACATGGAAATAAATGCAAATAGGTAGGAAGTTATTATGTAATACAGACAAATCTAGTGACCAAATAACCAGAAGAATTGTATTTATGAGGTATCATAATTATAATCACCAACTATAATAAAGTCGTTATATTTAAAGCAAATATCTATAATATCTATGTGCTTCCAGGGCGCCAATATTTCCCCTCGTTAGATAAACTACCCCAATAACTATAATGGACGTACTCGTATTTATGGCCACACGTACAAAATAGCTTCTCATAACACTGGATCATGCATTTTGAAAATGGTTCTAATATTTATATTAGAAGACACATACAGTTTCCGAATATCCAGACAATCTGATCCGGGAACGACTATATCCGGGAACACTTACAGACTTATTAGTTTATACGATTTAAACCATAACTCATAAAATTTGACAAAATTAACATTTAAATTTAAGGGCTGTTAACTGAAGTACCCAACATTAAGCCCGTCATGAGATAAGAAGTAGAATCTTTTAATAAGGTTAGCGTCACTGACAATCTCTCCTATTCGGCTCCCTGTATTCATTAAATTATCTCAGAAAAGTATGCGTTTGTAAAGAATAACAAATTACTATTATAAAATATTACAAACAATAACATTCATCTTTGGCCATAAAATAAAGCCGAGGTATAAATCCCTGTACAGATCGAGTTATTTAGCAATTTTTACTGCTTTTATCTTTATTGTAAACTGAATTTGTCGATTGAAGGAATTTAATATGCGTGGGCTGTGTTCAAGTTCGTTCTCTTTAAGAATAATGAAGGGATCGTCAATATATTTCAAATGCATTCTTTGCTTTTTATGATGTCAGTATTCGTATAAATAAGTCCTTGGATATATCCATACATTTCTCTACCTTCTGCCATTTTTTCTGATAGTCTTGAGTGGCAGATTTATCGGTACTGTAAGACATAGGGATACCACGTCGAATGAAATTATTATCTAACCGTCGCCAAATATGCATCACTAATTTTTACTTAAATTCTAAAGCATCTCTGACATATCTGGAATCTTTTGTCAAAATGTATATGCTGGAGCGGTCATTGAAGAGCATATTAAGTGTAGTGGAGTTCCTTCATTGCGAATTTATGGGAGTCTACAAAATTCTGGTGCAGTAGTAGTTGTAGCCAACAATTTGTTCTTGTCTAATAAGATTACGAGGTTCATGTAGAATCAATTCTCAATTAATCTACTATTTGTATCTTCTTTTATTCTTTTTTGTCTCTTAAAACTGTCCTCGTTTTATTTTCGTAATATTTTGTATTCATCAAACATAACCAAATAAATCTGAATATTGTAATAATGTAATGTTTAGTTTATTATTCTTGTACCTAAACTAAGATAATTATGTATATATATAAATTAGTAACATAATCACAATTATATTTATTTACTAAACAATAATTCAACAATTTTGAAATGTTCGTAATGGATAATAGCATAATGTCATCATAAATTTGTGATTATTAAAATGAAATCTTAAAATGATTTAGATAAGAAAGAAAGAAACACTGATTAAAATATCATGGTGTAACTGATACCTTATTTATTTTATTATATGCAACTTTTAAACGACATGAAGAGTGACTATGTTTACGACGGGATAAAAAAATCACAAATCACGCCACAGAATAGCTGACCTAGTTAAAACATTATTAATATGCTTGTGATTCATTTAGTTACTCTATTGCAACTATAAACTGCTCGCAACAAACCTGTTAGTAAAACCCATTGGACGACAACTGTGCTCACTAAATATTGAATAAGCACTTGTAGTAAAATTTTATGACACACAAAGAAGCATGTAAAACTCAACAAAGTATGAGAATTTTTCTAGTAACATGGGGGTTGATAACGTAATTTTGTTTTCGAAAAATCATTTTTAATGATTTATGAGCTGCTAGATTCAAATCAGAATAAAATATTTTAAACAGTTTTTTGAAGAACTTAATTTTTTACAATATTTTCATTCGGAACCCATGGGTCGAAAGTGTATCATCAATAATACAGAAACTTATAAATAATTAAAAGTTCTTTTCAGACTTTTGTGTGAATATGCTTATACACTGCCCGACAACCGATTAGCACACTCTCTAACCTATCAGTTTAAAGGCAAATAACTCCCTACTCTGAATATGTTTCATACTCATTATTTTTTTTTTTCTTTCATTCTTCATCATTTTCACTCATTCTAAGAATAAGTGTGAGCTCTGGAAGTGTACCGTTATTTTGGTATGCTTTTTTCTTTGAAGTGTGACAAAAAAATGCATGCATTTTTTTAGGACAGCCGATTAGTACATTTTCGCTTTCGTGACAGTTTTTACGTGTAAGCTGTCTTGTTTAGGTGTTTAAGTTTATTGTTTATTTATTGGGACCAATTATCAATCAAATAAAGTAATAATGGGAAAAGGAAAACCGTTGGATGAGCCTGAAAAAGGAAAAATAAAGGCTTACAGGGAGTGCGGCCACTCGATTCTTCAAATATCGAAAAATATTAAACGCAGCCGTAAAGTTATTACCTCATATTTAAACAATGAGGATACCTATGGGAAAAACATGAAAGGTCGGCCCCCATCACTAATAACAGCAGCTGACAAGCGAATCATATTAAGGCACGCATCTAATTCTCATGACTTAGCCGCCAAAATAAAAGAAAAAACTGGTGTTAAAGCGTGCGTTCGGACTGTGCAAAGAGTTATTTCGAATGCTAAGCATATAAAGCGTCTAAAATTAAAAAAAAAAAAACACCTTTAAACCAATTTCGAAAGATGCAACGTCTCGTTTTCTGTCGATCGAACATGACCTGGACCAAGGAGTGGGAGCGTGTAGTCTTTTCGGATGAAAAAAAATTCAATTTGCAGGGTCCTGATGGCTATGCTTACAACTTCCATGATCTCAGAAAGGAAGAACATACTTTAGATCGATTGCACAGCCGTGCGGGTGGTGTCATGGTGTGGGGAGCTATAACTTACTTTGGCACTATAGAACTGCAGTTTCTAACCAGCCGTATGAATGCCATTGCGTACAAAGGTGTACTGAATACGGCTTTTCCTGCAATCAAGGATATTTTTGGACCCTTGAAATGGAAGTTCCAGCAAGACAACGCACCTATCCACACAGCCAGGATTGTAAAGTCCTGGATTGAGGGTCAAAACGTAGAATTGCTAACTTGGCCGCCATACTCGCCCGACCTAAACATTATAGAAAATGTTTGGGGATGGCTGGCACGGAAGGTGTACGAGTCCGGCAGGCAATATTCAACTGAAGCAGAACTCATTGAAGGAATAAAAAGGTCCTGGCAGGCTATTTCACTCAATTATTTAAAAAAATTATATGACTCCTTACCCAAGCGGATGTACGAAGTCATACTTAACCGTGGAGGCTCAACACATTATTAATTTTTTTACAAATAAGATCTAAAATATTGAAATTAATATTAAAAATAATTTGAATGAAGTTTGAACCCATTTTCTTTTGCTATTTTAAGTTTTCAAGTGACTGTGCTAATCAAAAGTCGCAAAAATAAAAGTGAATTTTGTATGTTAAGTTTGTTTAAATTAATTTGAAATGTTATTAATAAAGTTAATATCCTATCTACAATTTACTTTCGTGTGAAATTTTATATTCTTTTAATTGGAAAAAAAATTCATCTTAAAAGCTTTATTCGTTTTCCTGATATTAAGCTCCTAAGACGGGGAGCATAGGGTGTGCTAATCGGTTGTCGGGCAGTGTATGTATATACTTAAAATATTTGTAACAACAACAATATGTTTGTACGTTTATATTTATGTTGTATTTCATATATACTATGTATATTCTAACTGATACATTTTGATGCTTATATTTTGTTTTGTCTATTTCGCACTTCCGAGCTAAATGAAAATATTGAAAGATAGGACATAATCTAGTGTATAAAATATATAGTGTATAAATAACGGCAAAGAACACAAAACTAGTAATTATTGGAGAATACCACACAGCTTATCGTAACAGAAAAGTGTTTCAGTTTTCCGAAATCTATAATCTACTTAGAGCTTTTATGTTTCATATAAACTTACAAAATAATTTCGAAATTTGCTATCCCGTTCCTTAATAAAGTGGAGCTGATTATGATTTCCAAAACTCTTTGATAGTTTAAAACATTTGACTAATGTTAAGAAATTGCTACATCGTTGGGTTGGCGAGCTCATGGAGTTTTAGTCGCTATGAATCACATCGACGGAAATCGTCGCGCATTTTGCGTGCGCACATTTTACGAGAACTTTCGTTCATATGTTGCTACTAGGCGACTATATTGTGCTGAATATGGACTACGGCGAATTAGTGAAGCTCCGAGTGCTAATTTAATTAAAATATGGGTAAAGCGTTTTGAAGAGACCGGTTCAACATTTAAACTACAAGCAAATGGTCGCTCAAGAACATCTAGGATCGAACACAATGTTGAGAGAGTTATGGAGTCAGTACGAGGAAATCCACAAATGTCGACTCGCAAGAGATCGTCTGTCTTACAATTATCGCGACGAAGTTTGCAACGAATTTTAACATTGGATCTTAAACTGCATCCATATAAGCTGCAATTAACACAAGAATTGAAAGAGTCTGACTTCATATCAAGGTTCGCATTTGCTAATGAAATGCTTAATCGATTTTCCAATTTTGACAATATCCTTTTTTCTGACGAGGCTCATTTCCTTATGAATGGGTTCGTAAACCGTCAAAATTGTCGTTACTGGAACAGTGAAAATCCCAAAATCAAAAACCAGAAACCATTGCATAGTCCTAAAGTGACAGTATTAGCAGCAATCTCTGGCAGAGGAATAATTGGTCCTTTTTTCTTCGAAAATGCGCGGGGCCAAAACGTCACGGTTAATACGGAACGCTATGTTGAGATGTTGGACGGATTTTTGGCTCCAGAAATTGAAAGTTCAAGAATAGTGAATTCCAGAACTTGGTTCCAACAAGATGGAGCTACCTGTCACACATCAAATGACTCCATGACGGTGGTGAAGCAGATGTTCCCTGGCAGACTGATCTCGAAAAGAGGTGTTATCCCATGGCCCCCACGTAGTCCAGACTTGACGCCTCTTGACTTTTTTTGTGGGGATACCTCAAACACAAAGTCTACAGTAATAATCCAAGAAACATCGTTCAGCTCAAGGAGAATATTCGTGGTGAAATGGCAGCCATTACACCAGTATTACTGAAGAAAGTTTTCAATAATTTTCGTTTGCGGTTAGAGGAGTGCCGTCGTAGAGAGGGTCACCATTTAGATGATGTTATTTTTAAAAAATAAACCCTATTTATTACTCTACAATGCCTTAGATTTATTTTAACCATACCTTTTGAATTTATTTTTTAATCTATTTTTTAAATATGCATGTTCTATTGCGCCACCCTGTACATACCTATATATGTACATATATATATATATATATATAAAGAAAACCCAAGAAAGAAAAAAAAATATTAAGGGGTATATACCTATATATATACCCCTTAATAATATTCTTTTTTTTCTTGGGTTGTTTTTCTTTTTCACATTGACAGTTTTTTTTTATATATACCCTTTCTTCAACAATGTCCTTATATTTTTTTTGTGGGGTTTTGTGAGGTTTTTCTTGTGGGGTTTATGCAATTCCTTTTTTTTCCATACGGAGTACTTTGTTATTACATTTTTTTACCCTCTTTTCAACAATGTTTTTATATTTCTTGATTTTCTCTCATTTCCTCTTTTTTTGTTTCTTTGCTTTGTTTTTTCTGTAGGGTTTAAACAATGCCTTATTTTTTTCATCTAGAATTATGTGTTTGTATCTTTTTTTACCCTCTCTTATCGAAAGATTTTTTTCTTCTTTCTCCTAAGGCCCGATTAAATCGGAGCCCTGGGTGGTCCCGTCATAGACTCCATCACTCGGGAGCTGAACCCACCTCTGCAGTAGCCATCTTCCCTTGTTCTGATCGGGTCCTTGCTCTGGTCTGCACCACGATCACCTGATTACCCATGGGAGGTATTCGGCTCAGAGCGTCCGCGTTTTGATTCTTTTTGCCAGGCTTATATACATATTATCTCGAAGTCATATTCAGATAACTTGTATCGTAGTCGTTCCGGTTAACTCTATACCCTCGACAATCTCTAGTTTTTCCCTGATTTAGTCGAGGGTTTACCCGGTTTCCCGAACTATGCGGCTTGGCTTACCAGAGTGGAAACACTTAACCACTCGGCGGTGTTTTAAACTACCATCGCGCTTCCCTGCTTGGCACCTTTCGCAATAAGGAGTATTCTTTCTTATCCAGCATACGTCCCTAGTATGCCCCGGCTTATGGCAGAAAGAACACGGTGGCCGGTCTCCAATGGTTTTCACATCGTCTTGCCGATGGTGTATAACCCGTGGTTGGTTTTGTTCACCCTCCACCTTCCTCAGTAGTCGCTCTACCGTTGCCACCAGTCCTGACATAGAGTCCAACTCTCTTATTCGTCTATCGTCATCCTGATACGTTTCGTGATACCTGATTCTATTGGTTTGTGGCTCATCGCCCCTCTACAGTGTTGTCTGTGCCGTTAATGCCTCTTCTAGCAAATCATCTAACTTGGTGGTTGTGCCTACCCAGCACTATCGGTTCCCGAAGACCTGACGTGAAGGATGCCTTTAGTTTCTTCTCCAATTCCGTCACTACTATATCATCTGCCATACCTTTATATGATTCCGCCAGAATCATCTTTACTGTGCAGGACACTGTCTGGAGCCGTCTGGCAAACTGACGAATATCTTCGTAAATTTCCCTAAGGACGGAATCCAACGATCGTGTCTTTAGCTATATTACCCTTATCAGTGTCAATAATTCCTCCACTGATACAAACGTTCGGAGTATCGCCATTTGGTAGGCGTCTCCGTACAATCGTTGTTTGAGGATGACGATGAAATCGGCCATCCTATCGCTTGGCACCCCTCTGGAAGCCAACCTACAGCCGTCTATGAATTTGTAAACGTCCGTTTCGAGGGTCGGGGATTGTTCACCCCGAAGGTGGGCACCAGTGCCTGTACCGTTTTAACTAAGTCCACTGCCGACATTGTCTCGGACTTTCCTACCAACCTGAAGGGCTTCTGCAGGGGCTTCTGTGTCTGCAGTTCGTTGACATGCTCTTCCGCCTCTTGAAAGTTGCGGAATTCTAGCTTCCTCACCGTATTTGGAGTGCTAATTCCCGCAACTGCGTTTCTTAGACTGTCATTTTGTCTATCTAATTCTTCGACCTCACGCAAGTTCTTCCTTACCGTTTCCTTTAGTTTTCTGTTATGAGTTGATAGCGCGCGTAACTGTGCCCGCAACTCCTCTATTTTTCCCTCCCTAACTTCCTCGTTTGCTTCCACTACCGCGCACAGCTCCTCAAACACGGGATCCGCTTCGTCTAAGCGAGTTTGGCTCTGGGTGGGTCCCTTGTACCTTTGCTTTCGGCAAAAGGTAATTTTCCTGGCCCTTACACCTTCTCTGGATTTCGGTCCAGAGTCTCTCCACAAAGGAGCCCACCTGGATGTTCCAGTTATGGGTGACCTGCTTTGTGAGTTCTAATTCAGCCAGCAAAGCTTCCATTCACTTTGATGACTTTACTCTCCCTGTGCGTTAGCGTTTTGCCGAAATCGGACAATGGGGGGAAAAAGAAAAACGGAAGGAACCTATTTAGTATTAACCGAGAGGAAGAAAATCTGAATTTAACTATATCGATTGCCTGAAGCTCCATAAATGATATACAATGTAGCGGAGTAAACGTTGGGAGTACTCAACTCTAAACAATACAAAACCATATGCAAAGAATCCCTGTGCTCTATAGTGCATGGAAGCCTGCACATACATATATAAATAAAAACACAAAGTAATGAATTGACTAATAAAAACCATATTTGCTACCTTTGTCTGCGTCTACTCCTTTTTTGGGCGTTGCTTTTTAAGAAGTTAAAGAACCTGTAAAACAACATTTATGTTCATAACTTATACCAGCATTTAGTAGCCAAAGTCGTGTTATAGGCATCGTCACTAAATACATGAAGTGTGATTGATAATTGGTGGATCCACAGCGCTAAGGTACAAAAATAATCTACATTCGTATACATGTACGTACATACATATGTGTGTAATTGAAATTTAAAGAGTTCCCGTAGATGCTATGACGTATCATTAATCAAAGCAATATACACACATACGCACTCACAGCATGCGATTAACTACTACTGGTGTTTTGGAAATTAGATGACTTCCGAGATATCGCAGCAACAAAGGGAAATAGCACCCAGTCTAGAGTAAAATGAAATTAAAAATTGTGCTATATAAATATAGTCCGCTCTCTATTACCATGTGATAATACTAATAACAATTGGCTTCATATACATACGACGGCGACAACGAGATCAGCAAGCATTCACACTGCTAACATATTAGTAATATCAACTGTATAAACAAAGAGATTCGAGAGTGATCGCCTAATTAATAATATAACTAAGTAGCCTGCATACATTTAGGTGGAAAAAAACAAACATGGACAACGTGTTTTCTCTACATACGGAGAAATTCGATTTATATGATGTTTTGTTTCTGGTTGGCATACTATCGGTGATTATATTATTATATATTCAAATGATAACAATTTTTGTAGAAATAATACCATTGATGGTCTGCTTTTAATTCTCCCCTGGGATCAATATTTTCATTACTAAACACAATCTATACGTTAGGTTTTGGCACCGGCCTCGTATGTTTATTGAAAATATTTTTTAAAGTCAACTTATAACTATAATCCCATCATTAACCTCTTCGATGGAATGAAATTGCTTGTAGTTGATACTGATAAAATTGTATCTGTTATGTTGAAGTTTATTTTGCGAATGTACATATCTTACATAATATAAAATCTATTTGACCTTCAATCGATGTGCATGTTCCGCCTTAAACCACCTGAGCATGTGTGAAGTAAAGTATTTGTGATTTTCTTAATGTCGATATCTAGCAAAAAGTTAAATTTGGAAAATTGGATAGATAAGTGGCAACTTTGAGTTCTTAATTTAATTAATTAATTAACATATTTTAATTAATTAATACATTTTTCTATGTCTTTGGTACATTTCTTCAACTAATTGTGCTATCATTAATAAAAGGGGTTTGAATATTCGCGAAGTGGCAATCCAACCCGTAATGTTCTCGAACAATGCATGGCTTCGCTGGATAATGGAAAGTATGGATTGGCGTTTTCATCCGGACTAGGGGCTACTACTGCAGTTTTAACAATGCTTTCCGCGGGCGATCATATTGTCATTGGAGATGACGTCTACGGCGGTACCAACCGGCTAATAAGGTAACATAAAGATACAAAAATCAGGCTTTTTTATAATTTATACTTTGTAGTGCTTTTCATTTGTCATACTTCGATATTTGGGAACGTAATAATTTTGTGATGTCGGTGTCGTTTTAAATATATTAACCCAGCCCGTCATACTACTTTTGAAATATTGAAATATTAAATATAAGAGGTATGATCAAAAAAAATAACCGTTATTTTCAATTTTTTCAAATAGTATTTATTCATCAATAACTATCTTGTCCCCTTCAAAGTAATCGCCCTCAGATAAAATACACTTATGCCAGCGGTTTTTCCAATCCTCGAAACACTTCTGAAACGCGCTTTTTGGTATCGCCAACAGCTCCGGCTTCGATTTTTCTTTTATCTAATCAATCGGTGTCTTCAGTTTTGGGAAGAGGAAAAAGTCAGCGGGGGTCAAGTCCGGTGAATACGGTGGTTGAGGCATGATTGCGGTTTTGTTTTTGGCCAAAAACTCGCGCACAAGCATCGATGTGTGAGCTGGTGCGTTCTCATGGTGCAAAATCCATGATTGGTTTTTCCACAATTCTGTGCGTTTCTGACGGTCAATAAGGTAGTATTCCTTATTGACCGAACGACCTTGTGGCAAGAATTCATGATGCACCACGCCATTGCAATTGAAGAAAACAGCTTTTTTCGGTCTTGGCTCTTCTGGACGCTTCCATTGGGATGATTGGGCTTTGGTTTCAATGTCATAACCATACACCCATGATCCGTCACCAGTTATGACCTTTTTGAGAAAATCTGGAACGTCGTTGACGGCAATCTTTGTTGCCGTACGTTTCATGCCTAAAACATCCGTAAAAATTGCTTGGCATGAGCCGAACAATATGCCAACGTCATGAGCTTCAATGCTTCAATGTTTTCATTGTCATTGATCTTCTCGTCATTGAAATCTTCTCGGTCTTCCTTAAACCGGTTATACCACAATTGAACTTGTGTTCTGCTCATATATAATAGACATGTGCACCAACACAACAGAAAAAAAAGCGAAAATCGAACATACGTAACTCACGAAATTTGAAAATCACGGTTATTTTCTGATCACACCTCGTATATAGAAATTTATGATGGTTTGAAAGACAAATATTGTTTTAATTATAACAGTGATTGCAAACAGGATTATTTTTAAGAAATTGAATGAATTGAAATGAGTTTATTCAAAATTCTCAATTTGAGGCTTTTTAATGCAAATTGATTCATCTTTATCAACAAAAGGAATAAGACTATTAAGCGTACTACAGCAGGTTATAGAGCCGGTAAGCACATCCTTCTTTATTTTAACAATAAAAAAAGCTTCTACAATCGATGTTGGACATAAATTAAAAATTATAGCGTTCCAAAAATTTAGTATTTTATGCGGGATCATAAATTTCATTAGGGTTATCTTCAACTCGTTCAGAAGTTAAAGCAAAAGAATATGCCGCTTGTATTGCCGTATATTAGGTCAGTTTGGTTACCTGTTGCATGTAGGATATTGATAATTTGACTCACAAGCTTCACAATTAGAGAAAAACGTGTATATAAAGAATTATCAACATCGGGAACGTTTTCCAAAGTCATTCATTCAGTTCGATTCGTAATAACTTGTTAAATGAAGATGGGCTAATGAAATACACCACAAAAGTGCATAAATGAAATGCACTTAAAAATTCCACATCTTATGGCAGATATATATATCTAAAGAGAGTAAACGTCTTCAAAATGTCTATTCAATTAATTTAACAGACTAGTAGCATCGCGATTCGGAATAGAAGCAACATTTGTTGATCCAACGAACCATGACGAATTTAAATCTGCATTTAAACCTAATACCAAAGTGAGTTATAATAACATGAGATTATATTTGTATTCTTATATAAATTAATTTGTTAAATTTTGTACTGTATTATCCGAAGTTGGTGTGGGTTGAGACTCCAACGAATCCATTGTTGAAGGTAGCGGACATCCAAGCCCTTAGCGAAATAACACACAGTTTTGGAGACATTATTTTAGCCGTCGATAATACGTTCTTGACATCGTATTTCCAAAGGCCATTGGAATTGGGAGCAGACTTAGTTTGTTATTCGCTAACAAAATATATGAATGGTCATACAGATGTAGTGATGGGTGGCATAACAATGAATTCTGAAGATTTGTACACTCGTCTGAAGTTCCTACAAAATGGTACAGTTTTTTGACAAAGTATATCACAGTTATTAGTTTATTGCATTTGTTACTTATTTTTTATTTTTTTTTTTTTTTGTAGCTGTTGGCATCGTCCCATCTCCCTTTGATTGCTATCAAGTAAATAGATCGCTGAAAACACTCGCTTTAAGAATGGAACAACATTTCAAGAATTCCTTTGCTGTTGCCAAATTTTTGGAGAGTCATCCACAAGTCGATAAGGTTTTACATCCGGCGCTTCCCTCACATCCTCAACATGAAATAGCTTTGAAACAAACGTATGGATATAGCGGTGTTTTTTCCTTCTATATAAAGGGAGAACTTAAAAACTCTAAAGCATTTTTGAAAGCTCTTAAAATGTTTACTCTAGCAGAAAGTCTGGGAGGTTACGAAAGTTTGGCAGAATTACCGTAAGTTACCATTACAAACATGTGTTTTTTTTTAAATTGAAGGCATATACTTGAGACTTTTAAACCCAGATATTATAACTTTTTTGAACAAGTTTATGCGGTATAAATCATATATGAGGTCGTTGCAAGACAAAAATGCAATATTCAAACATAGTACATGTATAATATAATAACAGCAAATAACAATAATAGTGGTAAATCGCTCAAGATGGGTAATAAGCTAACGACATTAATGTTTCGCGAAGTACAAGCGTTGCAGAAACTGCTCAGGCTTCAGGGAGCTGGTAGTGAACGTCAAGCTTCGTTATTGGCTCCACCTTTTTGAGAAAGTATTATTGGTGGAGACATGATTGCAATCACAAATTAGTGTTAACGTTCAACATATAATACAATTTTGTACTTGCTCCTTTAAATATTTCGTTGATAAAAATAGAGGAACTTGTTTGAAAACAGTTTTTGATGTCTAAAAAAATGAACATTCTGAAAAAATTCTGAATCTGAACGGTTTTATTGAATAAATACGTTTTCAAAATTATATCCCCAAATGCATATGCATATCTAACAAATTTCTGTCTGAACGAAAATAAAAATAAACGGTGCAAATATGAAATTTTAAATGCTCTACAATTCCAACTAATATAACTATAATTCTAAATGAGGCATGATTTTCCCCGCAGATTCAGATGCGCCGATCTCATTAACCGATCTTTTATAGATTTTCATGCTCTTGATTTAATTGCCATTGAAAAAAGCCAGAGGAACTGTGGCTTCTTATCCCTTGGCTAGTGCGACATTCAAGGATAACTGTCAGTTGGTCCTCACTTCAAATCGTTGCTTATTTGAGGACAGTAAAAGGGATGGATATAATCTAGCCAACTGTAAGAGGTGGTGGCCATAAGCGAAATCGTCTAGAGCAATAATTCGTAAAGATTCTGCCAGGTTTTGTTTGTTGTTTATTATACAGGGTGGGCCATAAGGGTGTTGGCGGTTTAAATATCCAATTAAAAAAAACTACGAAACATAAAAAAAATATATTTGTATTTTTAAAAAGTAGAAGCATGGGAAATTTTAAGAATAATGTTGTCCAAATGGCTTCCCTCGGCTGCTTGACACTCTTGGAACTGAAGTCGCAAATTTTGGAAAACTCGTTGGAAAGTTGTTCTCGGTATTTTGTTACTTTCCTGAATAATGTTCCTCTTCAAATGCTCTAAATTGGTCGGGCACGATTGGGCGTGGGGGCCATTCAATATCCCCCCTTTTCGAAATGAGTTTTCCAGGAAATTGAATTGAATATTTAAACCGCCAACACCCTTATGGCCCACCCGTTATATCTTTTATCATCCTCAAAAGAGAAGAATGAGATTACCATTCGGAAATGTCGCCAAGGTGTTACAAAACTACTCTGGGCCTTTATTATTTATTTATTAATATACCAGATCTCTATACCACATTCCATCTTCACTTTAAAGTGAAAATGCATACTGGTGTCTTAGGAGAAAATGGGCAACCACACTGCCTTCTTATGGGTAGCTTCAAATGAAGGGTGAAGCCCGATCGATTGGCCCATAGAAAACGTCGTGCCATAAAGGATGCGTAAGTTCCTTTAGGAGAATATCTTGTCTTGGTTTTGAAATTGATCAAAAACTAAAATTCAGCAAGCACATTTCTCGAATATGTTCAAAAACAAATTTTGCTTTGAGAAAACTTTACAATCTTAATGTTATTTTACCGATTAACATAAAATATACCTTGGCACATGCTATTTTATTACCACATATCCTGTATGGCGCAGAAATTTATCTCAGTGCAGACAGATCTCTACTGCATTGTCTTAACACATGTTTTCACAGGATCCTAAGATATATATATGGTTCCCATTATGCCCGAGATTACCAAACCTATGAAAAGTACTTTCTTGGATGTTCCTTTCTATGCTTTTTGAAACTGAGATGCTTGTATTTATTCTTTTGCATTATTAAGTTCAACCAACCGGCATATCTTACATGCTGCTACCGATTTCTCTCTTCGAATAGAAACTCCCAAGTCCTCATAGAACGTTATTCTAGCAGCGTTTTTGAAGGAACTTTCATGGTTCGTGTTGCAAGGTTATGGAACAATTTGCCGGCTAGTTTAAAAAATTTCGCAGTGTCCCCCAACCAATTCAAGCAGAATCTGTTACTACTCTAATGTTTCATAATAATTGTCAGTACTAATATACCTATATAAAAATGTTCACTGATAATCGCCACTACTACGATCAAATATTTTTGGAAAAATGTGTGTTAGGGACTTTTAGGAATTATATATATTTTTTCCCCTATTTTTGTTTATGCCTATATAACTCATAAATTGTTATGCTATCAATATGTAGTCCATAAATGGGCGTTGATTGATTAATAAATATAAATGAATATGAATATAAAACCTTATGGAACATGATTTTCAAATAAACCAATAATAAAATTGGTTTAATAGCTATGATAATTCACTAGCTCCAGATTTGGAATCCATACCGTACACAACCCTCGGTTGTATAATGTTTAATGTACTCGTATAATTGTTTGGATGAAAAATGGGGAAGAAAATCTATCTTTTTGTCGAATGGAAAAATAAATTCTTCTTTTTTAAAAATTTATTACTTTCCTTTTACATATTTTCATTGTGTAGACGTTAATTAATATTTATTGAAACATACCAAACATGTTTTTGAAAACATGTTTTATATAAAGTAGACTGAGTTTTGTATGAAAAAAAGATACATTTCCTAAACGAAAATAAAATGTTTTAAAAGAAATTTTGCATATGCAATGAAGAAGACCTTATTACTGGCGTTGTTACATGCCTTTTTGACATTATTCAGCTGAGATAACCGTGTATACTTATTTATTTATTTACTAATCAACAAACAGCTCTTTTGGTCGACACATTAATAGATGCATAGTATGAGTTATAGATTGTCTAAATTTTGATTAAAATAGAATAACCAACACCCTAACGCACATTTTTTAAATCATTGAAAAAATAATAACGGAAAAGTTTTCATAAAAGATACGTATTTGTTTGTTTTATGCATCAGAATTAGAGAAAAATGTATTAATAAGAAAACTGTAGCAGGCAAAGTATTCCATAGCCTTGACAATCGGTTATAATATGAACGATTTATAATGTTGTTGTTGTTGTTGTTAATGCGCTTAAAGCGTAACTGTGAATTTTTATTAGTGATATTCTGGCGATACAGGCATCACATATTAATAAAGTGTTTAAAAAACATCCAAGAAATTACCGTGCGTACTCCGAATAATTTAAACGGCTCCGATTTCCAAAACCATATCTAAGAATTCTGTGAAAGTAAGAATCAATTTTATTCATGTTGGCCACTAGTTTGCTAGATTGCATCTTGCTCGAAAGGGCAACATTATTTCGAGGCTATATCATTTCTTTAACTTTTTATTGAATGTACGCTATAAAGCAACCAGAAGGCAAGTTACATAAGTCAGATCTGGAGTTATTGCAGATAACGAATTGGAAACTATTAGTTACAAACGAACAAATAAGTTACATGGAGAATTTGGAAATACATGCTGTGAATAAAGCTTATTGATAAAAATGTTTTGATCTATAGAATCAAATGGTTCAATTAAGTTTAAAATTGCCATTGTGCTTCGTATCGAGAGGGCGTCTTATGATTTTAGTAATATGTAACATTAGAGATGTAGTGCTATGGTTTCCACGGAAACCCAATTGGCACGCATCCAACAAATGAAAACTATCTAAATGCAATTGAATTTGGTTTCTTAAGATTATCTGTAAAACTTTCGATAAGACTGGAAGAATTGCTATTGGTCGATAATCATCACAGGTCAGATCGTAGTGCTTTTTTTTTTTGGAAAGGAATTAATTTTGCTAATTTCCAAGTAGAAGGAAATTTGGTAGTCATAATGATAATATTAGATGGCGAATATGAGTATTGATAACGAATAAATCAATTTAATAAAACGTATCGGTATTGCTTTTGCTAATTTCCAAGTAGAAGGAAATTTGGTAGTCATAATGATAATATTAAATGACGAATATGAATATTGATATACGGATAAATCAATTTAATAAAACTTATCGGTATTGCATCTATTCCCACAGCATTAGTTTTAATTCTAAATAATGCGCTGCATAATTCTATTTCGCCAATATTTCTGAAACTAAAATCACTGGGTCTATTTTCACGAAATGACTTTAGATGACATTGATGTAAAAAAATCGTTCAAAACATTCAAATTGATATCACAGCTGAAGTTACCATGGTATGTTGTTCCTGTTGAGTATACATGAGACCAGAAATCCCGAGAAATATTCATGCCACTAAAAGATACGACGGTATTGAGATGGCTTATATTTGCGTATACATTTCCTAGAAGATACTTTATATCTTTTGTATGTATTTTTATTGTTTTCTATAGGTGTTTCAATCCCTATTTCTCAAAGCACGCATTATATTAGGACTATTCAAAAATTAACGCTTATTTATATGAACAGCTTTAGTTCTCTTAGGTACATTGCATGATTAGAGTTGATCACGGGGAAATTGAATTGGCTGATGACCTAACAAAGAAGACATAAAAAAGTTGGCCATCAAAAGCAGATTCCATCCTCTCTTTGTTGGCAAATCTTTTACCACCAAGCCATTTGTTCGAATTTGGAAATAGAAAATAGTCCGAGAACACTTCATTTCATTAATTTTGGACATCGCAATAGTGGATATGTGAACTGGAGCATTGTCTTGCTGAAGCAACACTTTCTTTTTCGTCAAATGCGGCTTTTCCCATAATTGCATCATCTAAACGCTGTAATAAATTAACGTCGATAGTTTTCCTTTCTGATGAAATCGATAAAAATAATCCCATTCGCATCCCAAAAAAACGGACGCCAAGACCTTGCTTGCAGATGGAACCGCCTTCGCCTTCTTTGGACACGATTCTCCCATTCCAGTCTACTGCTTTGACTATTTCTTTGTCTTATCCATGGTTATAAATCGACCGAAAAATTCGGCTTTATTGCGATGAAACATCGCAAAACATGCTCTATTGAAAGCAAGCGCGAAACCCATCTTGCGTACAGCTTTCTCCTCTTCAAATCTTCGGTCAATATACAATGTATAGCACTGTTTTAAATGCTTATCACTTCAGCTAGCTCACGCATCTTCAGCCGACGATCATCCAATACCATTTTGAGGATTTTCTTAACCGTGTCTAGCGTGGACATCTCAATTGGTCGACTACTACGGTGTTCGTTTTAGCAGCTCGTGCGACCTCGTTTAAACTCTGCTGCCCAATATTTTACAGTCGTGAACGACGGAGCAGATTCCCCCAGAGTAAAATCTAGCTCGGCTTTAATTTTGGTTGGATTGAGACCTTTCAAATGGAAATATTGAATTACATAGCGGTAACCAATTTTAACCATATTTACAAATTCATTGAGATCGTTTACTTTTGATGTCTCAAATACAAATACTAAACAGCGTGGCGCCTTATGTTTTATAAGGCTGACACTTTTCACTAAAATATTTTTCTCCAAACTACTGTAACCTTCTATCTATACGTCAGTTCAGCTAGTTGTGAGACTACCTTGCATACTCAATCAGTGAGCTGGACTATCTAAAGAAATCATTGTGAGTAGGAATATTATTATGCAAAACAGAAAAATTACGAGTGTGACATTTTTTTAAAGTTGAAGAATTACGAGAATGTGAAATATAATAATTGAAGTTTTTCACTATAATGTCATCATTGAAACGAGTAGATATGTTAAATATAATCTTCAGCTTCACCAATATTGCCACGAGGTAGGTAAACAATTCTCGCGACTAAGTTGGAGATGTTGCAACAAATATGAATAAATACTACTCCAAATGTCCCAGGAACAGAAGCAGAAGATATTGATTTAGTTTTTAAGTTAGATGAAACATAAAAAGCCACACCGCCACCATGAAAGCCGTGACGATCGTTTCTATATGCATTGTTACCAGGAATACTTATAGATTTGTTAGAGACATATGACTTTGACCAAGATTCAGTAATGCCTGCGAAAAATCGCGCTATTTAATTCGGGAAATTTAATGGAATTACTGTTAGGTTTTAAAGCCCATATTAATGCTATTTCTCTGCAACAAAATAAATTATCGCTATACAAATTACCAATAGTACTATCCATAAGCTAAGAAGTTCTTAACAAATGTGCGCTAAGTATGAAATCAAAACTAAAAAAATGCGCGCATCACAGTATAATTCTTCAAATGCTAACCTGATCAAAAATGTAAATAAAAACAAAGAACAATGAAAACGAATACACAAAGAAATTAAGCTACCCTATCAATGGCAAGATAACCTAATGCAACCCTCCCACTCTTCAAAAACGTTTAACCTACCCTCGGTGTTCCAAACGTTGTTGTACCCCATTACCCGTTGTACTTCGCTGTTCTATAGATGGTGATTGAGATTCCAAATTAGCGAGATCATCCAGCGTCATCAGCCTTGTGGGACCAGTAACGCCAAATACGTTCGCCTCAGGAATTGATCGTATCAACCGAATCATTTTATTTTCTTCTCTTTCAACAGCGCACGATAAACATTTTTAATTTTGACTGCATTGGATGTTAAGTTGTCATTAAGATATACATATTATATATGGATATACATATACATACATATGTATATACATTAAGGATATACATATCCTTGCCTCGATATCGCTTGGCACAATTTGATGTAGTTTTAAATTTGTTGGCTGTCATGTACTTTTTCATAAGCTCGTCTCTTCTGCCCGATGAACAGAATTTTATGAGCAATGTTTTCTTGTACTTCCTGAGCCAAAAACATGCATTTATGTGCTCTTTCTTAACTGCCGCACCAAATATATGACCGATTTTGATAGCCACATATTGCGATACAACATTTGTGGCCAGCAATCAAAATGTCATTGCCATTTACCTGTTGCCGCTACCAATTGTTTTATTGTTAAACAAATTTAAATTCTCATCAGTTTGCTGGTCCAATTCTTGAAGTTGAGTCCTTTGTCGTTCGAAGACTTCATTTATATTCGATAAACAACTATTATTAACGAAATCATTTAGCTTTTTTGTAAAACCATCGATATCATTACGACTTAGCGATGAACAACCCTGGCGTTCCCAACGTATGTATTCACTCTTTTTTTTAACAGCAGCTCATGCAAACGCTCAGACTGTTATGAGCATGTCTTCAGGTGAAGCCATTTTTCGCATATGTAGTAACGCAAACTTAGTAACGTTTTTCTCACAGAATAAGAATTCAAAAAGGAATGACAAAAAAGAGATGCAAGTGACGACAACAATTAACAATAAGCAGTTTAAAATGATGATTTTGTTGTGTATTTGATATTTTGAAAAGACAAGCAAAAACTTGTTGCTTTTTTTGTTCAGATGTAAAAACAAGAGAATATTGATCAGAACGCGAAAAAAAACTACTCTTACTCTAGAGTTGCCAGACTTTTTGTTGTTGTTACTACTTGTGTGATATCACACAATAGAGGCGAAAAGCACCGTGAGTGAACATTGCAAAATCTTCTTAGTTTCAGCAACTCATACATGTCGCATTTGTATCTAAACAATAGCAATTTGATCTATAATGGTATACGAAGTATAAAGTTATATAATCCTTTTATTTGCAGTGCCATCATGACTCATGCTTCAGTACCAGCTGAGGACAGGAAAAATTTGGGCATAACGGATACTCTAATTCGTTTGTCGGTTGGACTTGAAGACGTTGATGATTTAATCGCCGACCTAGATTCCGCATTAAGTGCCGCACAAAATATTTAAGTTCATCAATATCAATATTTTTATTAAGTTGTGGTAATAAAAAATCAGTTTATTTTTCAACAAAACGAGTCTGATTAGCAATGTATATGGTTTTATTCATCATCACACCTGTCGATAACCTAGTTCCATTAACTTAACCATGTGGTCACCTTAATTTTATGTTTTAGAAAAATTATAACAGTCCCATTTGTTACAACCCTAATGTAATTGTTGCACTTGGCGGTTAACGTTTTGTTATTGTTGTTTTGTTAGAGTGCAGCCAACCTTTTAATTTATGTAGATGAGCCTTTGGTGTATCTTTGAATTCGGACATCTTGTTTAATTGTAATTCAGTCGTCCTTAAAGTAGTGTCGTCCAACAACAAGATTCGGCTCTTACGAAATTTATATGAAATAACCTTAATTTTAACTAATAACTTTAACTCTTTTTAGAGAATAAACTCCTCAACATTTAAGTCTAACAATACCTGAGTTTTGTTCTTTACGACGACAACACCACCCTATATAATAAAATTAAGTTCAGAACATCTCTTTTTATAAATTACAGGGTGGGCCATATGAGTGTTGGTGATTTAATTCTTCAATTTCTCGGTAATGCGCGGCGCGGGGTGGCGGGGGGATATGTTGTTCGCTGCGCCGCTTCCTGGAAATTTAGTCGCCATGCCGTACACGGGAGTGCAGCGTGCATTTTGTGTTCGAGCGTATTACGAAAACAATAAATCAGTGATTACTACACGACGTTTGTATCGGCATGAACACGGTTTACACGATTTAAGTGAAGTTCCAAGCGCCAATGTGATACGAAGATGGATCAGAATGTTCGAAACAACCAGCTCAACAGTACCAATTACGGTTCGTGGTTGCCCAGTTTCTGCAAGATCAGCCGACATTGTGGAGCGTGTCCATGTTTCAGTTCAGCGAAATCCGCAACAGTCAACACATAAGAGAAGTCAGTCTTTGGATGTCAAAAGAACAACTTTACGACGAATTTTGAAACGTGATTTGCATTTGAAGGCTTATAAGATTCAGATAGTCTAAGAATTAAAACCCGATGATGCCAATAACCGACTTAACTTTGTCAATTTGATGCTAGAGCGGTTCAACAATTTCAACAACGTGATTTTTAGTGATGAGGCCAATTTTCACCTTAATGGCCATGTGAACAAGCAAAATTGTCGGTTCTGGTCCGAGATTAATCCCCGACTCTTGCATGAACGTCCACTTCACAGCCCTAAGCTTGTCGTGTTGGCTGGGATAACGTCAACCGGTATTATTTGACCATACTTTTTTGAGGACGAAAGAGGGCATGCGATGACAACAATTATTGCAACATGCTAGCAGACTTTTTGGTGCCAGCTTTGCAAGAACTTCAAGGGAATACCTCGAGGATGTGATTTCAACAGGATGGGGCCACATGCCATACGGCTAGGATATCCATAGAGCTGCTGAGAAATGTTTTTCCTGGAAAACTCACGTAGCCCTGATCTCTCTCCATGCGATTATTTTTTATGGGGCTACCTCAAATCGGTAGTCTACGAGAATAATCCGACCAATTTAGAGCAGTTGAAGAGGAACATTATTCAGGAAAGTAACAAAATACCGAGAACAACTTTTCAACGAGTTTTCCAAAATTTGCGACTTCGGTTCCAAGCAGCCGAGGAAAGTCATTTGGACAACATTATTTTTCAGTCTTAAAAATTCCCATGCTTCTACTTTTTAAAAATACAAATATATTTTTTTTATGTTTCGTAGTTTTTTTTAATTGAATATTTAAACCGCCAACACCCTTGGGGCCCACCCTGTATTACAATTTATGCTGTAGAAACAGATTATGCGTATAAATAACGACAATGGTTTTAGATAATATAATAGTTTTAATAATAACAAAAGGCATTTTCAGTCTTAAAACTTTATATTTTCAATTAACTTACATAAAACAGGTTTCTCGTATTGAAAACGAGCAGGTTGACAAGAAAATTATTGACGTTATTGCAATAGAACAAGAGATGACAATAACGAAAATGGTCATAATTTTGCTAATAATAAAGACGCTGGAGATAAAATAGCCTAAGATGACTATTACAACAAATTACCATTGTTGAAGAGATTAAGAAATTCTAAATACGACGATTTTATAATAGAAATTCGGGATTTAGTAAATAACCTTTTCTAAGACGGACGTATCTTTTTTAATCGCTCCCGAGATAAATCGCTCACTTAAATCTAAACATTGGGAACGCCTTACTAATTACGGATATGTAGGATATGAGTACAAGCAGTATCTTTGGATCGACGATTGGTGAATATTGGTGCGCAACACAATTTAAATTGCAGCCAATGGTAATATTATCCAGGATCGGCTTTATTTACATTATTTCATAGCACAACAACAACAAACCTTTGTTGTTACGCGGGCTCTGCGAGGTGGGTGAATGACCACTCAAAACTGGAGATAGGAGATTGAGCATAAACGGCAGAAATGCCTATACCTATATAACTGTTACCTCTCAAGAGAGTGTCAGAGCGCATCCTAATAGGCGTCTCGAAAGTTGGTATCTGATTGCGCGACCAGTAACAAGAGCATCTTCTTGTTCACCCGTTGTAAGCACTCAAGGTGAAGAGGAGGTTATTCGTTCCCCACATGTGTCAGTGAGAAACAGCTTACACCTACACGGTAAAAACAGCGAACAGTTAAACAGTGCGGACAGAAGCATGAGTGTAAGTCAAAACACAGAACCGCACTCTCCTCTCACTTTGGTGTATGATACCATACAAGCGCAAACGTCGGCCATAGAACACAGCGGCAGCGACGGTAACAGAACGGTACAGACGGGCATGGATCGCTACGTCACTATTAAACGGAAAACAAGTCCGGCCAGTGGGAACAGGGAAGTAAACTAAAAAGGGTGTATTTGGTCAGCTAACTGTGGAGGATAAGACCAGTAACAAAAAGTTTGCCATTTTAAGCGTTGATGATGTGGTTGCTAATATTGCAAATTGGTCGAAAAGGACATGTTCCACATTGTTTCACTGCGGCGGGGAAACATTTCTGAAACCAAAATTCAGCCATATGATGCTATTAGATTTAGAAAAATAACGGAATTGTTGGACAAGGATAACAAAAACTTCTACACATACCAAATGAAGAGCAGCAAGGGCCTGATAGTTGTTTTAAAGGAGATTAAAAGCAGTGTTGACCCTAACGAGATTAAGGAAGCTCTTCAGAAATAGGGTTTTGGGTTTCGTTCTGATGTACTCAGAAAAGGCATTGCACAGACTACCATAATGCAGCCTACTGTCGCACAGCCCTCTAATACCCAGATAAATGGCCTTGAATCGATGATTCGCCAGCTCACTTAGACAATGACAACGTTCATCTCTTCCATGCAGTCAATGATGCAAGATTTCATGCACACCCAGAATCAGATTATCCTAGCTCTTCTTAATAGAAAATAGGTTCTCTTAAGGTCTGTATATGGGACGCCAACGGCGCAAACCAGCACAAACTTGCTACATGTGACTATCTTAACCGAGAGAATATTGACAATGTTACTGTCTGAACCACATTTAACGAACAGATATAATTTGATGATTCCTGGATCACCCTGATTGGAGGACCCACGGGCGCACAGGCGTTTTTATTAGATATCGGCTTAAACACGACGCAATGGAAGGTTTCGCGTCGAACTACCTCCAAGCGACATCTATTAGAATTCAGAACCAAAGTGGTCCCCTGACAATATCAGCTATATATTCCCCACCGCGATTACCGATTAATCTCTCCTAGGGATAGGCGATTCTACAACTGCTTAATGTTACGGAATGAAAAATTGGATTTCGGACCGAAATAAATTACCGGATCTAATAGATTTTTGTATTTCAAGGATATCACCCGAAACTAGAATTAGAATTATCATCTGATCATTCTCCAGTTATTATATCTTTGTTCGAAACCCCGGTGGAAATTGAAGGGTCAGTAAGAATAAATTCTTATAGAACAAATTGGCTTTCGTACAAGAAATATATAAGTAGTCACATCAACGTGAATTGTCATCTCGAAAATGAGGCGGACGTCGATAAAACATTTTCAGAATTCTATACCACTCTGAAAGAAGCTGCCTACCACGCCACGCCTCCTGAGGCGCCAACGAGGACATCCAAACGGGTATACACAAATTCAGAAATAGAGAACTTACTAGCCAATAAAAGAAGATGTAGAAGAGAATGGCAGGAAAAAAGATCACCAAACTCAAAACTTAGGCTGGGGGCAGCAGTAGCTAAATTAAAGTCCGCACTGGAAAAATCAGATGCACAGAACACCTCCAATTATGTCAAATGCTTATCCCATACTGACAATGCACTATGAAGGGTGCTAGGAAACGCTACCACTCCCGTTGTGACTAATTTTCGGCTACGAAAGGAAAACGGAGACTGGGCCATATCAGATGAGGAAAAGGCAACGGTTTTTGCTGAACATTTGGAACGAGTTTTTCGCAAATGAGCAATTTTGTTCCCCGTGATGACCGTAACACCGTTCTAGACCTAATTAAGAATCTTAGGTCGAATAAGGCGCCGAGCATCGACTTAATTACACAGAATATGCTCTTAGACTTTCCCTTTATTGCATTAGAACATCTGGTGAAAATATTCAATGCAATTACTGACACAGGATATTTCCCACAAGCATGGAAAAATTCGGTCATCACTATGATATTGAAACCAGGGAAGGATAAAACTTTACCATCCTCCTATATACCAATAAGCCTACTTTCGATCATTTAAAAGCTATTCGAAAAAACCGTTCTGCTCAATATCAAACCTTTTCTCTCATCATATAATATAATTCCCGATCACCAGTTTGGATTTGGGAAAGGGCACAACACATTAGAACAGGTTAATCGCTCGTTGCTCAAGCTTTCGATAAAGTTTGGCATGATGGTTTAATGTTCAAAATGGGAAAGCATCTGCCGGGAAATACGCACACACTTCTTCAGTCATACCTGGACGATAGAAAGTTTAGTGTAAAGTATGGTTGCTACTATACGGACAATCACCCTATATTGGCAGGCGTTCCTCAAGGGAGTGCCCTTGGCCCTTTATTATATCTTATCTTTACAGGTGATATTCCGGTTGACCCTAGAATCCTCACATCAACTTTCGCAGACGATATTGCAATAATATGCTGTCACAAGGACCAAAATCAGGCAGCAAACACCCTCTAAATTCATCTCAAACGCGTTGAGAAATGGCTCATTGACTGGAGAATAAGAATAAACGAAAGTAAATGTAGACAAGTAGCATTTACACTAAACCTTAACATGTGCCCAACTCTCAGTCTCAATAACACCGTCATCTCTCAGAGCTCAGACGTTATCTACCTAGGCGTCCATCTAGACAGAAGACTAACCTGGAAAAGGCACATCGAGGCTAAAAAGACGCAGATGAACTTGAAAATTAGGCAACATCACTGACTGCTTAATAAACAGTGGCAGTGGATAAAATCCAAAGGGTACAGTCAAAGATGATACCGAGACATTACGAGAGCTCCTTGGTACATGAGAAACAGTAATATACATAGGGTCTTGAATATACCATATGTAAAAGAGGAGATAGAAAAGATCAAAGCAAAACATGACCAGAATAGAACATCACCTTAATGTTCTAGCTAGAAACTTTGCTTACCCTTCATACAGCTAAAAAAAAATCGACAATTAGATCTAAGATTCAACTACTTATTGAGCGATCCAATAAAACAAACAAAAACCGAAAAAGAAAACTTATCACATCTTTAATTGCAGTCAAAGTAAGCAATGCAAAGAAAAATAAACTTGCGAAATATCCCCGAGAAGCCAAAGTTTCGTATTGATACGAATCTTACCGACACCACTTGTAAGTTTAAAGCCAAGTTAGTTATAAAAGAAGGCGTGGATTACATTTAGCCTTGTTACTGAATTGAGAACAAACATTGTTCAGCAGCTTGCAACAAAACATATCCCATTTTAATATATCTGTTTTTTTTTTAACAAGCACTTTTGAGAATTGGATTTAAAGTTAGTGAAACTAATCCGACAAGCGGTGCGAGATGATGTTTTACTTATAGAGAAGAAGGCCACTGGAAACGAGACTGTCGCCGTGCAAAGCAAAAAAACAAACAGTTCCCAAGCATTTAATTCCGATATAGGTGATAGTTGGGTTTCAAATTCTGGAAATAGTCATCACATGACATCCAACCGCCATTGCCAGAAAATAACAAATATAATAAATATATAATATATATATTATAAAGGGTGTCCCAACAAGAACTCAAGATTTAAATTTGGCGCAATTCGAAGTGTCATTGTTTGGCATTTGAACAATTGCTAGTATTGTTTGCTAGTAGAAGGTACGAGGTTAGTAAAAATGGAGCGCTACACGAATGAACAACGCATTCTCATTGTGAAATTGTTTTACCAAAATGGTGAAAGTTTTGCGGCTACAGTTCGCAAATTGCGATCAATTTGGAGTCACAATAATGCTCTAAAAGAGTCAACTGTAAAGAGATTAATGGATAAATTTGCCAATTTGCCTTTTTTTATGAAAATGAGGCATGTCAAGCGCAACAGTCAGTGGTGTTCGGTATCGTGAAATGATAACCAGTTTTTTCGTGCCTAGAATTGAAGAAATGAATGTGGAGGGCATATGTCATACAGCCAGAGAAACAATTCAATTGCTGCATCAGTCATTTCCCGGCCGTGTTATTTCGCGTTTTGGAGACCAGAATTGGCCGCCTGGATCGTGCGATTCAACACCATTAGACTTTTTTCTTTGGGGTTTTTTAAAGTCGATGGTTTACGCGAATAAGCCGACGACGACTCAAGTCTTAAAAGAGGAAATTGGACGCTGCAGAAATGAAATACCGCAGCATTTATGCAAAACGGTCTTTGAAAATTGCATTAAAAGATCGCGTGTGTGCCAGCAAAGCCCGATGTGTTGTTCCATACATAACCTCATTCTGTCTACTTTACGATATAAAAAAGTTTCACGATTTTTTTTAAAATATTTGTGTTTTATTTAAAATGTAAATCTTGAAACGCAAATTTAACTGCTGTTTTGCTAAGTGTGATGTGTCCAGATGCTAATGAAGTCAGAAAACAGTCAAACTTGATGAACATGACATGAAAAATTTGCAAATTAGAATATTCCGGAAATATCTGAAAAAAAAAAACAATTTGAATATAAAACATGTGTGTACGGTAAGCAACATAGAACAATTTTCCAAAGAATTGGTATCTTTTCGATATCTTGTGACGAAATTATATATGTTTCATTTATTTTGTTGAACAGAATGTGAAGAATTTTCTAAAATTATCTAAAAATTGATGCGGTCATCAAGTTAAAATATTTAGATTTGAAAATTAAACTGCCCGCTTCAATCAACATAATGCAAATACTTGGGTCGTTTATTAAATAATTATATCAAAAAAAAATAAATAAATAGTTTTAATATAACTAAGTTTTTCGGCATAGTTTAATTTTCCGCAAATAGTAGGCCCATACGGACTTTGATTTAAATTAATGAATGTTTAAATACTATAATAAATAACTAATTTCTATCACTTTTGACGTAACACCAGGCAAAGGTAAACCGTAGAATTCTCTTAGGTCTCTCCTTATTTTTGGTACTTCTAATATCAGAACTTTTAATAATGTCCAAGCTTGTCTCAGGATTCACCGACCCTGAGCACGGTCGGAAGTTGCTCGAGACAACTAGATTTGTTACATATTGTGAATTTCAAATGACGCTTTTTTCAAAGCAAATATTTTCACATCATCGGCATATATACATACATATGTAGGTATTAGAGAATTGGTAATGACAGCCGACAAGGTTGTTGATATGCAGTACACCAGAAATCAAACAGTAAAGTCCACCTGCAATCTGCCGAATTCATGTCTTCATAACTATAAAATATCTTAGCATCATCGACATATAACAGTATTCGAGAATTAATAATAATAGGCGATAAGTTATTAATGAATAACAAAAAATAAATAAACCCAAATGGCTATCATGCGGTATATCAGAAATCAAATAACAAATTCGTCTATGCTGAAGATACACTAACAAAAGACAGAATTTGTAGTAAGCAAGCAAGAATGCGTAGTAAGGAAGCAATAAATATGGGCATGTAATGTTAATGCAGCAATTTATAATTCATTCCATCACCAACTAAAGTCGGCGAAAGCTGCACCAAGACTGAATGCCCTTCAAACAGTTGAAAAAAATTCAAATAAGGCAATCCCTATCAAAGCCGTACTGACGCGGAACCAATGCGATGGGAAAATTGAATTGCGGTTAACTTGCCAATTTCCTTTAATTTGGCACGTCCGAAACATTTCCCGATTTATACAGGGGAATTATATGACACATTGAAAAGTAAAGTTGCTGGTAAAGCTCTTCACAGCAGTTTTTCAAAATTATAGATGGAGCACCATCAGGCCCAATACTAACGGTTGTTCTCAATCCGGTTGATCTCAAAATATGTAATCAACTGGTCATTAGTATAATCAGCACCATTAGAGCTCACTCTAGACGGCATCGATGAAATTTTATGCTTTAAACGTCATGTCCTATAATTCGTCCTTTTCCCAAACAAAGTCTGTAATTCTTTTTGGAATTATAGCTTAATTTACACCTCGCTATAGCGTAATCGAATGTTTTATACTACTCATAAAACCTTTCAATCTGAAAATATGACGTTGATCAAGGCAGAGATTTTTGTTACAAAATGTGCACTTCAAAGCAACGGGTAAACACAAGAAACAAAGCTGCATTTTACGAAACTTTTCCACAATATTATCAATATATGAATATATGAAAGCGTTACAAATATCCAGAAAACAAAATCCCTTGCACCCCATGAATAAAATATGGAAGAGATTCTCACATTCAATGGTTTACTCGCATTCTAATTTTAGGCTCACTCAACGTGATGTACAGTTTAACGATTCCGAACGACACAGTTTGAGAATCATTTATCAAAGTTGACGATTACTGAACAACTCGAAGTTTTCGTCAGGAACCTGCTCAAATAATGATTGGTAGCTGTATGTGAGATTGAACCCACGATCATGCGAATAATAGTGTGTGTACTAACCATCGCGCCACGGTCTACCACAAAAAATATCCTGAAATAGCCAGGCATAACTACAACACCAGTAAATTCTACATAGAAATTCTACAATCAGAAAGCCTTCGTCAAATCTCCTTCTTCGGTCAGAAGCAAGAGCGAGATCATTCAACCATGTTTCATAAAATGCAAATTGAGCAGCAGCACTCAAAAGGATAAATTTGAGAAACAGCTGATAGAAATGGAGAAAAAATCTACTAAAATCTAAAATCTAATCATCATTTCGAAATTCCGTGCAGTTCACAAGTTTAATAAAGTGATTTTCGATGAATAAGAGAGAAGTACTGCCAACGTTAAAATTCACTACCACTCTAACGAGAGAAATAAACGATGAAGAACTAAAGTTTATTTCAGAGCCTCTAACAACTCTATCTATAATTTTACATTTCCTCGTATAATTAAATTCAATTTTATAATACCCACTATTTCATTCTCACTATTTTCATTCTGCTTCTTTTTTGTAGCCGTTGTTAGTAATATACTAAAATGAAATTAAAGTTGTTTGATCATATTATCGATCACATATTAATAAATATCTGAAATTGAAATGTAAGGCTAAGAAACATTAGCGAAAAATTTCATAAGTAAGCATCTAGCCTCGGATCTACAAGATTTTCGACTTTTTTGTTAAATTTACGAAATACTTCCTGTAGTATTGCATCTTGAATTTATGTAGATTAATTTGACACAAATGTTTTAATTTTGAACTTGTATAAATTGACATCATATTTTCTATATAAATAAAATAAATTCGTTCGAAATATCTTGAATAAAATGGGATTATTTCGATTATATTTGAATCAACTCGTAGAATTTTTTGAAAAATTATTAAACATTTCATTCCTGAGAGAAATGCGAACGAATCGAGATTTTCTCGATCACTACCATCAAATGCATACGACGAATCACTGAAAGTCATTCAGTATTATATATATATCGGTTGGTGCGGAAAGTTCGTTCTGTTTTTAAAAGAAATTTATTTAAAAATTTATATTAAAAAAAACAATTATTTTAACCTTGTATATAATCTCCCCCTTTTTTTAATAACTTCTTCCCACCTTTCTGGGAGCACTTTAATTCCTCTTTCGTAAAACCCGCGTTCCTCGCCGTTATGGAAATTCAAATCCTTCAAGTGGTTACTCAGACTGCGAAATAGGTGATAGTCGGACGGGTCAAGCTCTGGAGAGTACGATGGGTGAGGTAAAACTTCTCACCTAAGCTCTGACAGTTTCTGAGCGGTCCACAAGGCAGGGTGAGGCCTCGCACAGTGTAGTAGATCACAAATCTAACTGGACAAAATTAATAAATTGCGTAGGGTTCACTTCTCACTTATGTATTAAACAAAAAATGAGTTCAAATTTATAAAAGATTGTAAAAAATCAACTTTTTTTAGAAGAAATTTTTTTTTAAATTTTTTTTTAGTAAAATGACGCAGAAAGTAAATAGTTCACACTGTCAACGAAAAATATATTTTTAATATAAAAGATTGGTTTCTTAAATACATGCTCTGAGATTATTTGTAGTTATATACCTATATATACTAATATTTACGTTGAATACAATTAATTAATCATATAATAAAATTATTTGGTGAGTTTTTATGTAAAGAGTCGGATGTAGTCATTTTTAGTATTAAAATAATTTTAATATTTTTAATAAATATTTAATAGTAATTGTTTTATTCACTTGTTTTTGCTTTGTTACATTAATAATACAGATAAAGTACATAATTACACATAGATTTTAATTTAGTCAATTTCATATGCATCGTTAAAAGATTCTTCTTTCTCGAAAGCATCAACAGATAATAATGAAAGAACTTCTTTTGTTATCAAACTTCGAACTCGAAAGGGAGTGTGACCCAAACTTGCGATAAAAGGATCTGAAGAAATTAATAGCCGATTGAAAAGATCTGTATTTGTGTCTATTCTCGATGTTTTTCTCGTAAACTACTCTCTAAATTTCCTCGTATCCTTATTTCTTGCTTCTTGAGCTTCTTCTGACAGCTGTCCTATAGGAAGAATGCAAGACCTTATAATATCTTTTCCATAAGTATAAATTTCGTGTGAAAATAATAAAACTTTCAAAAGCATCTTCATCAATAGAGTAACCACTACCTAGTTTCCAAAATAATATGAAACCGTTCAATTGATTCTTTATTGACACCAGTGATTTCTGAACTGTGATTTCTGTGAATCAGTGATTTCTGCTGCTCTAAAGAACCGTCCAGCAGTATTACCGTCATTTTTTTTTCTTCAGCCACTTTTGCTTTATTTTCCGGTCCTCGAGCTTGCCAGTTCATTGTAGGAAACTTATATGCTATGTGTAATACACACTCCATAAAACGGATCCATGAATGTAGCGGAAACATTCCAAAGATTAAAGATCGTTCATCGACATTTTTGTTTAAGATGGCAGAATGTTTATTTAGTTCACTCGGTTTCGCTCCACATATGAAACATGTTTGAGGAGAAAAGGTTACAGTACAAATTTTACCGTCTATCATAGTAAGCATAAAAGAAGACTCAACAAGAAAACTTTGTTCGCCATTTAACAAGACTGGCTGAACTAGCTTTAATGATTTCTCGATTGTCAGTTGAATCTAAAAGGTTTTGAATCTTTCATTTTTTCGGTTTTCTCCCAGCTTTTTTTTTCGGTTGTACCCTTTTAGGCAATATAAACGGTTCATCAGGCCAAATTGAATTTGATGTTTAGAAACGATCACGATGTCTTCCACTTTTTCTCCATTTTTCGGCTAGCTTAAAACAAATAATATTTATGTTTGCCTTAAGATTTCTTTTCACGTCTTCTGGTATATCTTGAAGACCATATCTAAGCATTATTAATGTCAATAAGGAGTCTTTGCGATGTGTTTTGGAAGTTTTTATCCATTCTTCAAAAATGTCCTTTCTCGAAAGGGTCATACTGGAAAAGTGAAAAAATGTATGGCAGTAGCAAAAATGCGCGAGATGTTTTTGATTAACCTTAAAGCGAATACTTGAAAGATTAACCAAAATATAGATCTACATCGGAACTATCCTTTAACTCTACTTGAAAAAAGGAAATATTTTATTTTTTGCACTTTCTGAACTTCTTACAAAAAAAATTTTTTTAATACTTACAATGGAAATATTTAAATGAAAATTATAATACATTTTCTTGAAATAAAGCTTAATAATAATAAAAAAAATTATGACAATAAAATCACCGTAGACTTGTTAATCATAGACCAAAATCATACAAATAATACGCTTCTCTTTGAAATCTGAATGCACCTGTTGACAACAACTGACTTCAAAGCTCAATTTTTCCTAATCAGAGCGAAAAACAAGCAAACAAAAACTGAATTACAGTTACCTATTGTATTGAGACGCTCATTAAACGATCAGAAGGAATGTTAGCAGACATTTTTTTTAAATTTTTTCTAGCAAGATTTGTGAATTGCCACAGTGTGCCTCGGTGAGGTAGTGTTAGCTACCCACACACCGAGGTTGCTCACAAATCCGAGTTCTTTTATGACCCCTTGAACGGTTGAGACTAATTTTCTAATTATTTCAGCTATATCCCTGACTGTTGCACGGGAATTAACAATAATTAAATCTCTCATCTCCTCGGAAACAATTTCTTTTGATTGTCCTGATCTGGGAGCGTTCGCTACGGAGAAGTCGCCCGTAGAAAATCTTTTAAACCATTTCTGGCAATTTCTTTCATTTGGTCCGTTTTCTTCATAAACAGACTTTATTTTTCGGCTTTTTTTAACGCTGTAACCACTCACGACCAGAAAGAGAACACAAGTAAACAATAGTAAACAGTTTAGAGAAGGGGTATGAGTAAGTTATGATAGTGTTTGAAGGAACTCTACGTAATGAGAAGTGACGTATGGTGAACTAACGAATTAACCGAACGAACTTTCCGAACAACCCAATCAACATGTTGTGTAGAACAAACGCACAGAATATTGCTTTTTATTAAGTTCTTAATATTCTAGATATCGGTTATGATATTCCTTCATCGAGTCTTAAGTCTACTAAATGCATATTCCAAGGCGATTCTAGCCCTGCTATGGGCTTCATTAAATCATCTTTGTGCTGGTGTTCCTTGAGCGGTGTTAAGAGTTACGATGACACCCAACCGTATCTTGTAACAATAAATACATTCCCACACTTATCACTTTTTGCCAATTCAAGGTAAATTTTTTCCAAGAATCAAGTTACAATTGCAAAATAATACATTTCTCAATCCCAAACATAAATATGACATTTTCCCAAGAATAAAGTTACAATTGCAAAATAATAAATTTCTCAATCGCAAGCCGGAAACACAAATACACGCGCTTTAATTTCGTCTGTTGGCCTCATTTAATCGAAAACCAAAATGTAAATAATGCCTCATTGACAAAAAGTGACCAAGAAGAAACCAAAATGAAATAACTATAAGTATTACTGAATTTCTAAAAAGTAGGCAGTTAAGAAACTCATTCAAATAAACTAACAGCACTACCTGTAAAACAAAAAGTAAAAACAATAGTTTTATTCAAAAAGTGGAGTGACAAAATAAAAAAAAAAATAAAATGATTTATTTTTTTAGTGTATTCTACGATTGAATGATAATGTGAAAACCCTTTCCAAAACTCTTTAAACAAACATATATTGTGTGACATAAACTACCACCACCAAGACAACAATAAAACAATTCAGAAAATAAATTTGCCTTGAAAACAAATAATATAAAAAAATATATATAATAATAATAATAATAAGGAAAACTGTAACAAATAATTTGAAATTGAAAAAAAAAAATATATAGACGTACTAGACATAAATAAAACACACAAAAACAAGACGTTTCATGTGAAAGAAAAAAAAACGGCAGTAACAAAATTTGATTTTGAACTGCAAATGGCAAAAAGTGTATTGTTCAAATCAAACTAAATCTAAAAACTTGGCAACACCCAAGGGAAACATACAAAAATTAGATGTGAAAGAAAAGAAGAAAACACACAACAAGTACGATACAAATTGCAGTTGAGTTAAAAGAAGACAACAGAAACGCAAAAGTGATAGCCTAAAACTAAACATCCCGGAAGAGGAAGAAACGAAGCAAACCCCTAGGAAGGAAGAGCCAACAACCGGAGGAAATAAACAAAGTAGGAATATTATTCTTTATTTTTATACTTATATACCTAAGATATTGCTCAGAACCCTCCAGTAATAAAATAAATCAACAAATTATAACTATTAAAAATTATGCCACCATTAAGTACTATAAAAATCAATACATCCTCATTCTTATCCCTATTCCTACCATACAAAAATGGCAAACCCAAATCAAGTCGTGTTAGATCCCATTAAGTATCTTAATAATATCCCTCAATATAACGGTAACAGGAATGACCTATTGACATTCACTAGACTGATAGACAGAATATACCCAGTACTTATAGGATACGACGAACTTTCTCAATTTTTATTTTCCGACATAATTAAAAGTAGATTAGTCGGTAAGGCCAAGGAAATTATTGAGATATATTCTCAAGCACAATCTTGGACCGACATAAAGAAAATCCTGGAAAACAATTTCGGTGAGAAGAAAAGTTGCGAAGAACTTTTCGATGAATTAAGATCTGTTACATTTGATAACACTACAATCGATTTCTATAATAAAAATAATAAAAATAATAATAAAATATAGTCTTAGAAGACTTAATAATAAGTCTCTTCTAATACTTGGTGAAGGTGAAGCAGCAAATCAAGTAGCCGTGAACAACCAAAGATCCGCCTGCAGAAACCCAGATTCACTAGAATCCGCAATATACATTCTATTCGAGAACGGCTACGATCGTATGGGTAAAGACGGTCGATTTGTCAAAAACCAAAACAGAGATCAACAACATAAGGACAAACATAGTTCAGTGAATAATAATCAACATAACAACCACAACCAAAATAACTACAATAATAACAAAAAAGACAAAGACAATAATAACCGATATAATAACCGCAACCAAATTAACTATTCGTATAATAATAATAATAGAAGAGACCAAGGCATTAATAACCGATACAATAACCGCAACCAAAATAACTACTCGTATAATAATAATAATAGAAGAGACCAGGACAACAATAAAAGTTATAATAACCGTAGAGGTAGGTATCAATACAACAATTATCAAAATCAAGAAGAGCGAGCTCAACCCTCCGAACCAATGGAGGTTAATAATGTCGAAAATTTTCGGGAAGTTGCCTCAACGGACAACTACCCTGTATAAAGATTAAATCAAAATAAGGTCAATTAAAATTTATAATTGACACAGGGACAACGCATTCAATCATAAACCCCAGATTGTGTCACCCCAAATGGAGACAAAATTGTCGACCAATAAATATGAAAACGCTCCAACATACCATCCTAGTAACGGAGAAGGTATTAATTCCAACTTTCGAGGAATTCAGAAGCGTACCAGACGACAAAATAGAATTCCTAGTCTGCAAGTTCCATGACCAATATGACGATCTTATTGGAAATAATATATTGAGACAACTAGGAGCTATAGTCAATCTAAAGGATAACCTTTTAACTCTCAATAATAAGAACATGAATATCTGGTACACAAACGATAGTGTCAAACAGAAAGAAGCGCAGGATACAACTAAAGTCACAAAGGAAAATTTTTTCTCGTTGAAAACCAACGAAAGCGATGTCAAGGGGACTCCTCTGGAACAGATTCGGATTGGCCATCTTAACGAAGAAGAGAGACAAAAATTAATACCGATAATAGGAAAATTCTGGAATATTTTTTTTTACCGAGGATAGCAACTTTTCGTTTACAAATGCTATAAAACATGAGATCAGAACGGTGAACAATGTTCCCATAGCTGCGAAAACATATAGATATCCATATATACACAAGGATGAGGTAAGGAAACAAATAAGGGAAATGCTCGATAATAGAATAATTCAACATAGCCATTCGTCCTACTCAGCATCTGTTTGGATCGTACCAAAAAAAATTGATGCCAGTGGGAAAAAGAAATGGAGGCTTGTTGTCGATTACAGGAAACTCAATGAAGTGACCATCGATGACAAGTACCCAATTCCAAACATAGACGAAATTTTGGAAAAACTTGGACGTTGCCAATACTTTACAACCCTTGACTTAGCTAAAGGGTTCCACCAAATAGAGATACATGATAAAGATGTCCCAAAAACGGCATTTAGTGTGGAAGGCGGCCATTACGAATTCCTTCGTATGCCATTCGGACTGAAAACAGCTCCCGCCACCTTCCAACGACTGATGAATAATGTCCTAGGCGATTTGATAAACAAAATCTGTTTGGCCTACTTGGACGACATCATCATTTTCTCAACTTCACTGCAAGAGCATTTGGAGTCACTTTCTAAAGTATTTTAACGACTGAAACAGGTTAATCTAAAGATTCAACTAGATAAAAGCGAATTCATGAAGAGAGAGACCAACTTTCTTGGACATGTTGTTTCGAAAGAAGGTATCAAACCTAATCCAGAGAAAGTTGTCTGCGTTTAAAAATTTCCAATACCTTCATCCCAGAAAGAAATCAAACAATTTCTTGGTTTAGCAGGATATTATCGTAAATTCATACAAGACTACTCAAAAATTGCTCGTTCTATGACGAAGTGCCTGAAAAAGGACGCAAAAGTAGAAGTTAACAAGCCAGAATACGTCGAAAGCTTTAACACACTTAAGAGACTTTTTACTAATTCACCAATCTTAGCTTATCCAGATTTCAATGAAAAATTCGTGTTGCAAACGGATGCAAGTAATTACGCTCTAGGAGCAATTTTATCCACAACATGGTCATCCCATTTGCTACGCAAGCAGAACCTTGAATGGCGCTGAGCAAAACTACAGCACCATTGAGAAGGAATTGCTCGCGATCGTTTGGGCCACCAAATACTTCCGTCCATACCTGTTTGGCAGACGATTTATTTTTGAAACTGATCACAGGCCTCTGACATGGTTGTTCTCGATAAAAAAACCTAATTCCAAATTGGTCAGATGGAGGCTACGATTACAGGAATATGATTATGAAATAAGATGTAAAAAAGGAACTTTGAACGGAAACGCAGACGCTTTATCGCGAATTGAAATAAATGCTAATGAAGAACTTCAAAACACTCAAACAGAGGAAATTAACGAGGCGAACCAAAATGAAAACACAATTTTAGAAACTGGTAACCCATTAAATTTCTATCGACGGCAGATAATTCTTAATAAAACTGCATCTGGATCATTAAGGATAAAGAACGAAAACATTTTTAAGAATAAAAGGAAAAAAATAACTGCAAAAACATTTGATGAACAAACACTTATTACTATAGTGAAAAACCACTTTGACCACTCTAAGACTAATGCTATATTAGTTAAAGAAGAATCCTTATTCCATGTTTTCAGGAAAGTAATTGGGAAATGCTTTAGCGAACTCAAGATCGTTAGATATAGGAAACTGCTAGAGGATACAGATGAAAACCAGTTAACAGAAAAAATTGAAAAAGAACACAAACGAAATAATCACAGAGGAATAAATGAAAACTTTGCAGAATTAAAAATATTAATTTATCATCCCCAATTAAAAACACGAATAACACAATACATAAATAACTGCGACATTTGTAACAAAGAAAAATATGAAAGACATCCAATTAAACAAAAACTAAAACTAACCGAAACTCCAAATGAAATTATACACGTAGACGTTTACTACAGTTTGGAAAAACAACTTTTTCTAACTGTTGATGCCAAAATATGTATATTTCCGATAACATTCATATTCATTTTAGTTTGGCATCCGCCTGGCCACCCTAATGTTAATCCGTCAAACATCCACGGCTTAAGCGCGTAAATCTCACACCAACTCAAACTTTAATAGTTTGATTGGTGTGTGTTACCGAATGTTCTAAAGATGGCTACAATCTGTCTTATATACTCTCTTAGGGCACTGCTACACGTTCAATATATATTGAACGCGATCCAATATCGCGATGTTTATTGAACGTGTAGCATCCGATATTGATGGATCACCATCCATATCGCAGAATGGCCTAAATTATGGAATCCAGATCGCGGATCACGGATCGCGTGATAAATATTGAACGTGTAGCATTTTCATGATATTAGATCGCGATACGTTAATAACAAGTGAAATAAAACATAAAATAAGAGATGCAGAGCAAAAAAAATTAACAAATAAAAAGTAAAAAATTGTATTACATTTGTGTAAATTTTATTTTAACAAATTGTAATGGCGGAAGACAGTGAAAGCGAGTGGGTTCTGTCGGTGGAACCGGAATTAACAACCGAAAAAATTATTTTGAAAAAGTTTATTTTTAATTTGGAGTCATTGCTGGAGTTGTGGGACTCCTCGGTTAAAGCTTATTCTGACAAAATAAAAAGAGCGGCTGCACACCAAAAATTATTAAAGATTTTTAAAGAAATCAAGCCCACTGCTACCGTCGACGACGTTCGTAAAAAAATAAACTCTTTGAGGTCAAATTATAGAAAGGAACTGAAACGAATTATAGACTCAAAACGTTCCGGTGCTGGTGCAGATGATGTATATACACCTAAATAATGGACATTTAAAGCTCTACAATTTCTAGAAAAAACCGAAAAGCCTGTTAATGTGGTAAGTACATTTTCTTTCAAAAGAATAAATATCAACTTTTTTTTTAATCAGTCTTATGCATATTTATTTTTCTTTATTATAATATTTACAAAAGTTATCCCTAATAGTTTTTGCACATTTCGTTGGGTTGCTCGCATTTAACCGTATATTAAATAATTCGGAACTATCACCAAATGAATTTGACGAATCATAAAGCCGTTCTTTTTTCATTAAAAAATTGTGTAAGTAACAACAAGCTGCTGTCACCTTTGTGGCTTTCTGGGGGCTTAGGCTAATAGCCTTTTGGAAAACCCCAAATTTTGCAGCAAGTATACCAAAGGAGCACTCAATCACAGATCTTGCTCTGGATAAACGTCGGTTATAAAATTCTTCTTCTTTTGTAGCTTTCTTTTGGGGGTATGGCTTCATCAGATGGGTGTTTAAAGCGAAAGCCTCGTCTCCTATAAACACATAGGGATATTCTTCTGCTGGGTTAGGTAGAGCAGACGGCGGTGGCAAATTCAAACGGCCTTGTTGCAGTCGTTCCCAAAACTTTGAATAATAAAGAACACCACCATCTGATACACGGCCATTGCATCCGATGTCTATCATTATAAATTCTTTTCTAGCATTAGCGATCGCCATAAGGACGATACTGTAGAACCCTTTGTAATTATAGTACAATGATCCTGTACCAGGTGGATGCTTAATTTTGATATGTTTTCCGTCTATTGCTCCGACGCAATTGTAAAAATTGTGAAGTGTTTTGAAGTCATTTGCAATACTCCTCCACTCATCTGTTGTAATTGGCATCTAAAAGGTTTAAAGTTATTATTAGTCAATTTTTGGCTGTTTGTTAGATTATTTTTATATATGTATATAATATTTATATCGATTATTACTAATATACACATACTTATAATAAATACGAAAAAATTATAATTGTTATATTTTCAGGTTGCGGTTTCTGAATATGACAGTGATTCGGTAGGAATTAATAGCAGAAGCCAGTCTCTGGAGGAATTAGACGACTCCTCTTTTTTGTCTGTTAACCCTATTCTTCCTCCGAGAAAAAAATCTAAAGTTGGCTATATAGCAAAACAAAATGAACTAATTGAAAAAGCATGTTCACTACTGTCTGAGAAACCATCATCATCATCATCTAGTAACGTTAGCGCCACAGCTATATATTGGAGTCAAAAATTGGAAAAGCTGCAATCAAAGCAAAGAATGTTCGCAGAAAAAGCAATCAATGATATTTTATTTGAAGCAGAGCTGGGTACGTTGAACAGAAATTCTGTCCAAATAAACCAGAATTCAGCATCAAATGTAAGATCACCGGAGCCATGTGATGCAGATCCAATCATATACAACCGGTTTGTACCAGTGTCATCGGAATCAAATATTTTCTCGTCCACACCGGGATATGTTTTTGTGCCTCGATCCAAAGAGCAGAGCAGTTCACAGACTGAGTATTCACGTACGCAATCTCCGGATGTTATTAACCAAAGCATGGGTGCAACTCAAGACGTTTACACTAGGAACATGCAAGATATTTCAATAAGTTCACTTTTTTCAAGTTTTAATGGCCAATAAAAATTTAAATTTATTAATAAAACTTAAAAATTATTAAAACGAAACTTACGTTTGACTTACTTTAATATAATCTTTAAGGACGTATATTAATGCTTCACAAGTATCTTGGACAGCTTGGCTTATCGAATGCCGGGACATAATGGCTGTAAACCTGTCATTTTTAAAGTATCTATAATATGAAAAGTAATGGTGATAGGAAATGATAAAATAAGATACATTTACTACAATAACATATGCATAGTAAATACTTACGCGCCTGTTGCAAAATAATGCAGAGTGATTGCCAACTTTTCCCTTGGCGAAATTGCTTCTCTCATCACTGTGTCTTTCTTTAATAAAAATGGGGTAACTAATTCCAAAATGATTTTAAAATTATCATTAGACATGCGGAAATAATTTTCAAAGTCGTCTATTTCTTTATAACGAATAATAGTATCCATTAAACTTAAGTGTGTGTATTTTTTCCGATCCTGCAACCACTTTTTGCTCCAACACTTTCTTTCCACTTTTCTCTTCAATGAAAAAGCAAACAAAATAGCTAAACAGAATTTTTTTTGGTTTTCTCGCGACATTTTTTTAATAACCGATCTGCACTGCACAAAAACACGTAAATACTGACGCGATAAATATTGAACATGTAGCATACGCTCGTGATCCATCAATCCATTAAAATGGATCGCGATCCAAATATCACAATATATATTGAACGTGTAGCAGTGCCCTTAGTCGCTTTGTCATTCCCAAAATTGCAAGCTAAAACTTACTTGTTACTGTGAGTTCAAACTATCCAGTTCACATTGGTAAGCTTCCGCACAAATTGTTCAATTCCAAATAAAGAAGTAGAAATTGTCCATCCAAATTCTAATTCCTTGTGTTTTTTACTCTTTATTTTTTCCTTCCTCGGTGAACAATTTGTGAGAAATATTACAATCTTCCTTGGAATATTTCCGGCTCACACAATTGTAAACCAAAAGCCACCTTTCGCTCCAGGCAACCCAAAATTCCCTGGATCCCCACATTTTCATGGTCCTTGTCGAACCGGATTCTTTTTGGTAAATTGCTGTGAGATTTCTGGAAGTTTACAACCATCCATCCAACTATCAATTCATCTACTCATCCATTTATCCATCGCATTCATCCGTCTGGAAAATCAAAGGTGAGTTTGTGTTTTTATCTTTCATAAGAAACGTAGTGCATTTATCTAAGCTACTGTCTGTAGCAAACATAAAAAAAAAATTGTTCAGTGCGTTTTGCCGACGGCAGAACGACCAACAAACACAGTGCGGTGAATTGCCTTTGAACTCTGGTAAAAAAATATGTCGGTGTTCGCGTCATAATTGGTGAACATTGTCGTCAAAATCATCTAAATATATTCCAAAAGAAAAAAATTATATTTTTTTTCTGATTTTTTCATATTTTTGTGCATAACTTGTGTGACAAATAATTACATTCGGTTGCAAGACATTGTTTTTGTTGTTTCTTTCTTTCGTCTCCCAATTTATAAATTGTTAAGAGATTGCTTTCGCCGTTCGCGTCAGAGATATATACATACGTCCACATTCGTATTCAAATTCTCTTGTATTCTCTGCCACTCCGCGACAAAACGATCTCACAACAATATTGTTCTAAACACAAAACATTGTCATCCATATATTTCCAATTACCATTGAACATCACACACGCACGTTCTAACGATCTAATTTACATACATACATATGCACATTTGCTCTAACCATCAAGAGATCTTCGTTTTGTCCATCGACGGTGTTTTTTGTAATTCCGCTTTGTCCGCTGTTGGCTGTCGACGTCGCGGTACAGCTTGTTGTTGAGCGTCTCTTTCAGTGACACTGACGCATATATAAGAGTACCTATTATCTCTTGTGTTCTCTTTTGAGACTCTGGGTAGTGTACCCTACAGCCCGTTCGAGTCGCTATTCAATTTGTTTGTTACGACTGATTATTTTTTTTCGTTTGTCGGAAATATCGGCGAAGTGCTCTTTTGGACATTCAACGGTGCACTCTATATCTTGTAGCGTACCCTACATTCGGCGCAAGTCGTTTGTTAGCGTTTTTTGGTAAATTTATTCACTTTTTTAATTTGTCTTTTTTTTGTTCGCAAATTCAAACCGACGTAGGTTTTTGCTTCTATTAATCATTGAATTTACCAAGCTAATAAACCCTTCACCCTACTCTCCATTCTGGTCGGCATTCATACTGTTTGTGACACTCAGGTGCAAATGCAAATATTGTCTTAAATTTCATCAAATTTTCGGAAATTTGATTTTCTTTTTATTTTCAAACCTAGGCAATTTTGTTTTCTGAGAAAAAAAAAATTCTTTAATTCTGAATATTTAAAAAATAAATTTTGAACGTAATTTTTACATTTGTCTTTTTTCATATTTGGAAAAAAAAATTCTTTTCCTGTATTTCTTTAATTTTGGAAAATTTTCATTCCAGTTTTTTCTTCTTTTCGTTGTTTGTTCACCGAAGCCTTAATTTTTTCGGCGGAAATAATTCTAAGGGAATAGATCTCCGTATTTCTTTTTGTAAACTATTTTTGTTTTTGATTCTTTTCTATTTTTGTGCGTTATTTTGAAAATTATATTTCAAAAGTGCACCAACTACTTTTCCCGAACTAAATTTTGTCCACATTTAATTTTTTCTCCCCTCAATTAAAATTTCTGTTCGATTTTCGAAATCAAGTTATAATGTCACTTGATTCATTCATTCGTTTAGCCGATCGTCTCAAGAGTTCGATGCGGACATCAGTGACAATAAAGTTCCTCTATGCTCTGCTCTTTCGGTAGAAATCCATATTGAAGAATTTAAGTCAACTTGGTCAGAAATTAAGGCTGCATTCGACAGACATCTTCGTGATCGGGACAACGAAGAGGAAGATGACAATGAGAGTGTAGGCGACGACGCAGACGGTGAGCACGGGGGTAAGGCCTCAGAACTCGAGATGTTGCGTGCCAAGTACAAAAGTACGTATGTGACGTACTGCAAGTGCTTGACAAAATTGGGTCAGCTGTGTGAGGATTTCAAGAACCAATCAGTTCTTAGGGAAATTCCACCCTCTCCTATCAGCCTTTCTCAAAAATTTGATTCTCCCGATACATATTCCGGCTATTCTTTCCATCTTCCACCGTGCGAAACCGAGGTCTTCAATGGGGATTATATGTCTTGGCCCACATTCCGGGATATGTTCACTGCCGTGTATATCAAGAATTCCCGTCTTAGTCCGGTCGAGAAATTGTTCCACTTGATTCAGAAGACGCAAGGTGAAGCACGCGACATAGCTCGAAGAAGTCCATTGACAAACCAAGGCTTTCAGTTGGCTTGGGAAAATCTTTGCAATCGATTTGAAAACAAGAGAATCCTTGTCAATGGGCAATTAAAGATTTTATTCAACCTTCCGATTATTCCAACTGAATGAGGAAAGACTATTAAGGATCTCCAACGCGACATGAATTCGTGTATTTCTGCTCTGCAGTTACTTGATATCGATATCGGAAGTTGGAATCCCATTTTTGTATTTTTATGTTCCAACCGCCTTTCGGATTCAACACTAACTCTGTGGGAACAAAGTTTAGCTGACAAAACTTCAATTCCAAAATAATCAGCTCTTGATTCTTTCCTGACAAATCGACATCGAACTTTAGAGTCAGTTTCGGAAATTCGAAGTCTGCCTAAGTCCAACGATGGACGTCAAGGCAATCAATCAGATAAAAATTCGCATTCTAAGGGAGCTAGGAAAATTAGTTCGTTCCAGAACAAGATTTCCTCTCCAAAATGTCCACTGTGCCCGAAAGAGTCGCATATAATTCGCAAATGTCCGAAATTTCTGAACATGGACCACAATCAGCGACTTTCGGAAATTAAAGGACTTTGCCTAAACTGTTTTTCCAAATCCCACGCGGTAAAGAATTGTTCAAGCAAAAATAATTGTTTTGAGTGCAACAAGCGTCATAATACTTTGCTGCATAAGGGCTCAAATAATTTCAACAACTCTTTCAATCCGTCACCTAGCGCAAGCATCAGTTCTATGTGTAGTTTGAATCCTAATTCCGCTCCATTTTCTTCCAATTCAGTACAGTCCACTAGTCCAGGAGCTGGAGTTGTTCAAACTTGTTTTTCAACAAATTCTCGGGGTGTTTTACTAGGGACGGCATTAGTAAAAGTATTGCATTTGGGGGTTACTTATCAGGCCCGCGTGCTCCTCGATTCTGGTTCTGAGGGGACTTTCATTTCAGAACGGTTGTTCAACGTTCTGAAACTCCCTTTCAAACGCACGAGCACTCGCATTTCCGGTCTGAACAATTCAATTTCCGCTACAGTTCAAAAGGAATGCACTTTAGTTCTTGGCTCTAGATTTGATGAGAATCTAGAAATTTCAGTCAATGTATTGGTTGTCCCTCATTTGTCAGGGAATCTTCCATCACGAACTATTCTGGCGCCTTCCATTTCCGATCTTCCACAAATTCAATTAGCAAATTGCACATTTTTACACAAGTTCTAAGATAGACATACTTATTGGGGGTGATTCCATACCTTCCATTATACTATTTGGTGTAAAGCGTGAGATCTGTGGTTCATTAATGGCCCAAGAAACCATTTTCGGATGGATCTTGACCGGCCCAGTTTCACTTCATACCTTTTCTACCACCTCAAACATAGTTTCGAATTTCTGCAAAATCTCTTCAGATAAAGAGATTTCTCGCTTTTGGGAGGTGGAGAATCTTCCACAGAAGAACTTCATGACGGCATCAGATAAGTTCTGTGAGGATTTGTTCGTCGCGACCACGAAGAGGAACGAAGATGGTAGATACGTCGTAGCTCTGCTGTTCAAAGAAGAATATCCAAAAAGTGTGCATATTGGCCAATCCATGGCACAATTCCTTCGAAATGAAGCTCGACTTCGTCGAACTCCTGAATTCAAAAGAGAGTATGATAATGTAGTTCTAGAATACGCCCAGTTGAAGCATATGTTCGAAGTTTCGCCTCCAAGTTTGTGTAAAAATCCTCTGCATTATTATTTACCACATCATGCAGTTATCAAACCGGAGAGCACAACCACGAAAGTTCGCGTGGTATTCAATGCTTCTTCTGCATTCTCCAATGGGTTAAGTCTCAACGACATTTTGCATACTAGTCCGGTACTGCAAAGTGACTTAACTCTTCTAATCCTGAGATGGAGGTTTTTCCGATCCGTATTCAATGCCGACATTCAAAAAATGTATAGGCAGATACTTGTACATCCAGGTCATACTCCATTTCAAAGAATTTTATTCCGAAACGATATTGATGAAACGATATCGTGATTTCGAGCTGAAAACAGTGATCTTTGGGATCAACTGTGCTCCGTACCTAGCTATTCGGACTCTCCTCCAACTAGCTGATGATGTGCAAGCCAGCCATCCGATTGCGAGCAAAATTCTTCGCAATTATATGTATGTGGATGATGCCCTGGCTGGTGCTCATTCTATTCCGATGGCTATTAAAGCAAAGAATGAGCTAAATTCTGCCGGTTTTTCCTTGAGGAACCGACCATTGTTGTGCGAAAATTTTCTCGAATTCGACAAGAGCAGCACAGCAAAAACGCTAAGAATTCGTTGAAATGCTCGTTCTGATTCTTTTTATTTCGTCACAACGCCCTTTTCAGTCTCTTGCACTAATATTAAAAGAGCAGTTCTCTCCCAAATCTCGAAATTATTCGATCCTGCAGGTTGGCTTTCGATATGTATAGTTGTTGCCAAAAATTTGATGCAGAGAATATGGTCTGAGGGCACGGGTTGGGATGAGTTTCTAACACCTGGCAGCCTTTCCCAGTGGAAGCTGTTCCAGTCCACTTATGCCGGTATCGATCAGATTCAGATTCCAAGATGGATCGACTATAGTCCAGATTCTGATGTCCAATTCTATGGCTTCTGTGATGCTTCGGAGAAAGCATACGCAGCCGCTTTATATATACGAATAGCTAAAGGTACTTCCATTTCAACTCACCTGGTCTATTCAAAGACCAAGGTTGCCCCTGTGAAAACATTGTCCATTCCGAGGTTAGAACTGTGTGGTGTTGTCCTTTTAGCAGAAATGATCGATAGTTTACTTCCAGTATTGGATGTTCCAAAGTATTCCATATTCTGCTGGACAGATTCTACCATTGTCCTCTCCTGGCTTTCTAAACCTCCTTGCTGTTGGATGACCTTCGTTGCCAACAGAGTTTCACAAATCGTTCAAATTACTGACCGTTCCACATGGTTCCATGTGCCTTCGGAGACTAATCCTGCGAATCTTGCTAGTCGTGGACTTCTTCCCCACGATGTTGCCGCTAAGGATTATGGTGGTCTGGGCCGTCTTGGCTCCGAGACTCTCCGAGTTATTGGCCTAACTCCAATCCCTCTCCTACTTCTGAGACGGATTTGGAGCGTAAGTCAGTACAAACTCATTTTTCCTATTTCCGAAAATTTGAGGACATTCTTGAACGATTTTCTTCATTTCACAAGGCGCATCGGGTGGTTGCATGCGTGTATCGATTCTTCTATCGTACACATCCGAACTTCCGTTCGAACTTCTCTAAAGAACCCACTTTGATCACGAGTTCTGAACTGTCTATGGCCAGAGACGGATTAATTAGAATATGTCAAAAGGCCTATTATCCGGAGGAATATAAGGTACTATTTTCCAAGAATTCTTTGGCTTCATATAGTTCGCTTTTGAATCTAAATCCTTTCCTAGATTCTGGCGGCATAATTCGCGCTTGTGGTCGTCTCGAGTCAGACCGGGGCTACCTGCTGCACAGGCTACAATTTTTGGGTGTATGATCTACGGTTCATGCTCCGCCTAAATTTTTTTACGTTTCGCACTGAACTCTAGGAATATATATGAATTAATAAACTGAATATTGATATATGCACTACCAGTTTTCTTATTTTCAGACCAGAACACAAACTTACATTTTAATTTTTTCAGCTAGATTTAAGCTATTATAATTCAAGCTATACATTCCAAAAATATGAATTTCCTGATGCGCTTCTCGCATCTGTCCGTTGGAATGTAAATTCAAAACCTCATTCATTTTCATAGTTCCCTTTCGACAAGAGTCTATATAAGACAGATCAGTTATTGTTCATTCATTGCAGTGGCACTGCAAGGCGGGCGGAATGTTGATGCCAAAATATGTATATTTCCGATAACTTTCATATTCATTTTAGTTTGGCATCCGCCTAGCCACCCTAATGTTAATCCGCCAAACATCCACGGCTTGAGCGCGTAAATCTCACACCAACTCAAACTTTAATAGTTTGATTGGTGTGTGTTACCGAATGTTCTAAAGATGGCTACAATCTGT
>JAHXMU010000105.1:1268008-1317473 GCA_019455685.1 Philornis downsi | reverse complement strand
GTCTTTTCGACCTAAAACGGATCCGATACGGATCCGAAACGGATCCGCGTCCGTTCGTGTGCACACTGGGGTTCCACACTATCCATTCAGAGTTGTATTTTTTGGCAACTTGAGATAAAATCTAATGTAACAGGGTGTTCACATCAAATGAATGCTTCGGGAGAAAATCCTAAACAAGAAAGCGATAACCGTGAGTGCGAGAAGAGTGTGTACCGGTTCAAGGTCAAAGAGCATGGGAACTTGACCCCGCTTATGTGGATGGATGTTATGTATTTTGTTAATTGTTTATGCGTATGATTTGTTGGTAGGGTGGTCAGTTATTTGGTGTTGTCTAACGTTTGTCTGGATTTCTGTAGTCATGAAGCGTCTAAAATTGATTGTAATCGAACAGAAGCAAAGTGGCAGTTAAGTGGGACGGACGTTCTAGATTTTGTTCCGGTTTAAGTGAAGATAAATTTAAAATATATATAAAAAGTGAGTGAGTGAAAGCCCAAGGTAAACATAGACAATGTTTAACGGATATGTAATTTTAGGCTTCCAGAAAATCGGCATAAAAATACAGTGCCAGACGGAAGAAATAAGAATTTGTTATATTTCCACTGTGTTGCAAAAAGAAAAAGTTTCGGTCGAAAGGAAAAATCCGTAAGTTTTCAGAGAAAATATGAAAAAAAAACCCAAAAACAGTGGAAATGTTATGTATAATGTCCTTTTTTTTATATATGTATGTACGAAATTTAATTTTGGATTGTCCGGTGATTATCTAGTGTGGCCCCAAAAATACCTCATAGAAAGCCTAAAAGGGAGAAATATTTGATGGTGTAAAAAGGCACAGGAAAGAAGGAAAAAGTAACGACCGGAAAAACGAGGTAACAAAATCACGTAGGTAAATCGTAGTTCCAAGTCCGTAGAGAAGACCACGAAAAGCCTACAAATAACTTTGCTATTGAAGCAGTGGTGACTCTGGAATCCACCTGGTCGGATAAAGAGCAAACCAGCTGGAACGGTGAAACAGAGCCCACTGTGGAATATATCCGGTGGCCAGAGCAATATACAGTACACTCTTTTAGCCGGGTACAGAACCGGCCTAGCCATTCGATGCATGCGCTGGCAGAGGAGCACAGTGTATGATAAAAGTCTGACTAACATAGAAAATTTTCGAAAACAAAAAAAAAAAAAAATAAAATAAATAATAATAAAAAAGAAAATAAAAATTTAAGTGGCATAGGAAGAATATAAGTAAAAGATTTACCAGAAAGTGTTAGTGGTTGGCGAATGTGCGATAATTTTTGTTTTTGTGAAAGGGACCTAACTGGCGTTTTTCTGAAAATAAAGAAAAAAAATTAAAAAAAAAAGGTCAAAAGTCACTAAATAGAACCTCCACAAGTCGTTAAAAGAGCTCTTTTAGGGAATAATAGAGGGCATTAAAAAAAGTTACAAAAGAAATAAAGTTACGACAAAATGGTCGCCCGTAGTTCGGTCCTTTATGAGTGCCTGTGTAATAGGAAGAATTTGATGTATTAAGTTTTTTTTTTTTTTGTTGTCTGAATCGAGAGAGTAGGTAGTTTTTTATTGGTGTTTTGATTCCTAACCAGTGAAGGTGGATAAAGAAATTTTTGGTCTCTTTTACCTTAATCTTTCTAAAAGATTAGGCGATCTTAAGTTGATGGTTAAGTCATCGAAGATTTTTAATAGAAATATATGTACATAAGTCAAGATATTACAAAATTTATAGACTACCACGAGAAGCCACAGTAGGTTAAGTAATGTATTTGTTGTCAATCAAATCGTAATAAAGATAATGTAATGTAAGTCTTAGAAATATGAACATGTGTAGTTAAAGTTATTTATTAAGGATTTCGGGAATGGGTGGATGAAGGCCTAAAAAGGGGAAGTTGTTGGTGTGTGGACAAAAGGGGTCGTCGGAAAAAGGAACGACGACGTTGGTGGGCAGGGCATAGTTGGTGGACGCTCCATCGAGTCCATCAAAATCTGTGGAAGATTTGTTTTAAGGTGTCAAATTTTAATTTTGCATTACTTTTGCTAGTTTCTCGAAGAAATTAAAAAGTAACGATCATTTATAATAAATTTTATTGTTGCCCTCCGTCGGTGTTCGCGGGTTGGGAAGCCACGCCAAACGAGCTGGAGCTAGCTGAGGCGGCGGCACCGTTACGGTCGTGAAGAAGGGTTGATAACAACAGTGAAGATGAAAGGGAAATTAGATCACTACTCACAAATTTAACAACAGACACTAATTTAAACTCATTCGAAATAAGAAACATAGCACGCATAAGCGAAACACTTTCTATTCAGATCCACAATATTACAAGCCATATCAAAAAACAACAGTATATAGTGAAGAAATATATTAACAAATTCCGCAATGAAATCCAAAATAAGATATCTATATTCGAAGACGAAGTAACATTTCTAAAACACGTTTACCAAATTAATAACGGCATTAACTTACTCAAAAACCACATCGACAACATTGCAGAAGTTATATTTACCAGTAAACTAGGTATAATATCTACAGATCTACTTAACGAACAAGAAATGGAAATTATAAAAGACTTCGACAAATACACTAAAACAAAAGTTGCCGTTTCCCTTGAGAAAGACCATATTGTTATCATCCTTTCCATTCCCCAATTTTCCAATATATCCTTTTCCCAAATAATTTTTGAACCAATACCCAACAAAATGAACAAATCTCTATTGCTAAAAGAAACCAAAATATTAATCGATGAAAATCAAAACACATTTTATCCAAACACATCAAGCTTATATAAAAAACTCAGGCCAATTAAAGATCAATGTATTTTAAGTATTTTAAAAATTAAAAACCCAAGCTGTACATTGTATGAATACAAAGACACTGAAATAAAAGAAATAAGACCAGAAGTTATATTATTTAAAAATTTCTTTGACAACTTCACAAATAATTGTAACCACGAAAACCAAGCCATAAATATTAGCCATAATTTTATTATTAAATTTGAAAATTGTGAATACAATGTTGGAAACCTTACATTTTACAACGATAAGAAAATTGTTAAAGAAAACATTATCCAAACTAATCTTTTGAAACAAATAAAAGAAAACAAAACCATTGATGAATTAAACCTAAAAAACTTGTATATAAAACAAATTAAGTATGATGAAAAGTTTACCGAATTGCATAATATCCAAAGAACAAACCGAACAATTAATATAGCTACAAATAGTACTGCAATAACAATTTTGATCTTGCTGTTAATTTTCGTACCTATATTTTGTAAAAGAAAGGCAACGGTCCTTCAAATTTCGTCGGAGTCTCAATCTAACGGACGGGGAGTTACGATAACACCCAACCGTATCTTGTAACAATAAATACATTCCCACACTTATCACTTTTTACCAATTCAAGGTATTATTTACACGCGCTTTAATAATTCCCAAACATAAATATGACATTTTCCCAAGAATCAAGTTACAATTGCAAAATAATAAATTTCTCAATCGGAAACCGGAAACACAAATACACGCGCTTTAATTTCGTCTGTTGGCCTCATTTAATCGAAAACCAAAATGTAAAAAATCCCTCATTGACAAAAAGTGACCAAGAAGAAACCAAAATGAAATAGCTATAAGTATTACTGAATTTCTAAAAAGTAGGCAGTTAACAAACTCATTCAAATAAACTAACAGCACTACCTGTAAAACAAAAAGTAAAAACAATAGTTTTATTCAAAAAGTGGAGTGACAAAATAAAAAAAAAATAAAATGATTTATTTTTTTTAGTGTACTCTACGATTGAAAACTTATCTGTTAAGACAGCTATAGACCTCAGTTGTTAGGAGTATTCTTTATCGCCAAGTAACAAAAATCCGTTTGGCAGATACTTATGTATCATTATTGTATAAGGGATTATAGCCAAATACTCTAGTGTTATGAACTAAACCTAGAAATCCAATATAGATGTGTCACTGTCGACTACTGCGTCCACTTGGATGGATTATAGTTGTTGTTGTTTATACACTGAACTCAAGGTACAATTTATCCTAAAGTAGAAGCCGTCAATAGCTTCAAATACATTTTGGAATGCTCTCGACCGCGACTTTTTATTTAATCTTTCGCCATGATTTATCACATGTTTTTCGTCACAGATAGTAGCCGTGATGCTTTGTCGGAATGTTCTCAACAGTTTTTCAAAAGGAATTGCAGTGGACTCTCAATAGACGTTTCCGTGGCAAAATTTGGCATCTGCGTTAATATCTCGCAACACATTTCTTCACTGCTTGCATATGCGAGTGTTTCTTTTGTATTTGGAGTTGTTTTTTGCTAAACTATTGTTCACCTACACAAAAAAAAAAAAAACTAGAAAAAAACAAACAATACGCGCATACAACACAATAAACAGCTGTCAGAATTTATAGTAGCCCTGGAACTGCCGCAAATGTTGATAACTTCACCTCGTTAGTGTCGTAATTTTGTCTGAAGCGACACTTTTCATAGATTTGACGTAAATTTTTAAATGGCTCAGTCAAAAACACAATTGCGAGCCAATGTCTTCGAGAGGTACGTCGAACTGCTGAGCCGAATCCGCTTCAAATTCTGACTCTGACCTGACCCTGATTAGGTCTCAACTTGGTTGTAAAGTTCTAAAGTTTTAATTGGCTTAATGAAGACGCCGAGATATCGGCAGGGCAATTTTAAAACTTCTAATACATTCTGCTACAATACTCAAAAAAAGTAGTATATTTTAAAAATGGTCTGGTGTATACTATATGAAGCGGTGTTTAATTATTGTGTAAGGGCGAAAATCTTTTTTGTGTTTGTCTAGTCCTAATAGTTTTAAGTACAATGAATTGTTACCCTTAAGTGCAACCCTAAATATAAAAAAAGAAGAATACGTCACTTGTAATTAAGACGTCAAGCTAACCCAAAGGTAAAATATACCCCCGAAGTCAATAATTTATATAAAAAAAAACGAAAAATTTTATTTTGTTTTTATTTCTCAGCCCCGGTTTGGATAATTATTTTATTCGCCCCCACCCCAAACATTTGGTCCTTCGCCCGGATACCTGAGCCACCCGCAAAAGAGTAAATAATTGTCCAAACAATTCTCTTTTAGATACGAATATCTGCTTGGCATTTTCCCCTGCCCCCGATTACATCTTAATAATAAACATCATCACAGCAACCAAAACCCAGAGGTAAGTTGTGTGATTCTTGTTGTGATATTGTTTACGAACAATAATAAAGAAAAAGTGCATGAACACAATTCAATAGTGATAATCGCTAGTGATTTTCTCTCTAAAAAACCACCACCATCTACCCGCGTTTTTTTGTTATTGTCATTTCGCGTCTCCGTTTTCGATCCCCACACCGCGCAACCACATCGTTTTCAACGACGGTGACACAAAACAAAATATTTTGTGTTCCCCTCATTCCCTTCATAAACAATTGTTATTGTAATTCGCTTTGCGTCGTAGCTTTCATTTGTCCCTACATTGCGCAGCTACTCCGCTTACGGCGACGATAACAAAATATAAAAAATCTTGTGTTCCCCCCGTTCCCTTCGTAAGGGGTATACAGACACGTCAACGGTTTGACAAACATTGAGAGTGTGTGAGTGAAAAACGTCACATGTATACATCTGTGTCATGTTTGAAGCAATATCAAAAAGTTTTGATATTTCTTCAAACGAGGCGTCAACGTTGATGTGTCTGTATCGCATTTGACTGTTTGATCAAACATGGCTCATTTTTAAAGTGGACAGCAACATGCGAACATCGGCATTTCAGCGCGGTAAAATGAAAGATAAACATTTCATTTTAGATTTTTGGAGTGTGCCGTTCTCTACCGGCATTGTGGAACGTGAAAAGTAAGGAGTACAGCAACAGAAATATGAAAAATGAACACAGAACAAAAAATAAGAAGTAGACGAACTTTTCAATACATAGGTTTTAATTGTAGCTTTCCTATGTTACAATTTCGTTTTAGTACTAAATCAAGCATACATATGACCTTCTAAATATTAATATTATTGTTTTAAGGCAAAGCCACATTCAAAAAATAGATATCTGTACCAAAGAATGAATTCCTGCTACACTAATAAAAAAAAAAAAAAAAAAAGAAGTAGCCGATAAGAATCTGCACGTGTTTACACTTCAACGTAACTATAAAAATGAATGTTTGAAGTTTTATGTTTGACATGTCTGTATGCAACGCAAAATGTATTTTCCCAATACATATGCCGTGTTTGTCCAACCGTTTGATGTGTTTACCCAGTCAGCATTTGGAAGATCACGGAAGATCGTAATCAGCCAACTGAGTCTTTTTCGACTCCTTTTAGCGATTATTTTGCTGCTTAATCAGTTTCGCAACTGACCAAGGAGTCGAAAATGAGTCATGTTTATGCTTTTTAAGTGTTTTATTGAACATACACTAACAAAATATACAACAATAAGAAATGAATCATGCGGATGTTTGAAATAAGCTTGTTTTGAGCGTTGTTCTGCAGTGATATTTCGAGCAGCAGGCTGATGATAAAGTGATCGTTGTGTTATAGCGGGACAACTTGCATTGTTTTTGAAGCAAGAGTCCAATAGAGAGAAAGAGATTGAATAGTTGCGCGCCTGAAAATATAACAACAATATATACAGCAATCAGAAATCGATCATGCGGGTGTTTCAAATGTGCCTGTTTTGTGTCTTGTTTTGCAATGATGATAAAGTTCTAGTTATGATGTTGTTTTTGTTTATAACGGGCATTGTTATTGAAGCAAAAGTTCAACAGTTGATAATTGTAATATTTGGTTATTATTACAAGTCGAATCGTGTAGTGAAGTGCTGCTGCAGTTAATAAAAGTGAGAATAATATTTATTAAATAATTAATAAAAATAATAATAACATGATTTTTTTCATTTCATTAAATTTTAGTTGTTTGTTTAAAATATATTTTATTTATAATGGAGTTGGTAAAAATATTTTTAAATAAAGTTATTGGAATAATTTACATTGATTGAATATTTTATTTTTGAAGCGCGAAGGATAAAAATACATGTTAAAACTCAGTCGTAAGTGATTATAAAAACGACTAACAAATGACTCGGAAAATACTCGAATATCTTTACAAAAACGACTAAGAAATGACTCGAAAAAGTTTCGCAAATTATTATGAAAGCGACTAACAATTGACCCAAATAAGATCCGAATATGATTCAGAAACGACTCGAAAATAGTTACAAAAAAGACTAACAAATGACCCAAAAACGACTCATAAATGATTACATGACGACTCGAAAGCGGCTCGAAATTGACCAATATAGCGACTTATAAAAGACTCTTCAGGATGAGTCGCGGATAGGGTACCATTTTCTCCCGACAAAACAGTCTTTTATGATCAGAAAATGAGCGCATTTATGCTCGTTTTTATCGCGGAGGGGAGTCATAAAAGACTCATATATGATCAAAAATATCACAAAATGCTAACTGGGTTGCGCTCTTTGCTAACTCTCCCTGTCTCTGTGCACAGTGGGCCCGAACGGAACAAAAATTGGTCAAAAATATTTTGTTCCTTCATGTTGTGGGAAATTGAATTTTTTTTGGAAATTTAATACATTTTAAAATTTTTGTGGTTTTAAAGAGAAAATCTTATTGGTGTTGAACTAAAACCCGTTTCGACCAATAAATAACTTGGATTATCTGGATTGTATGTTTTTGCACTCTGTATCGTCTACTAATACGTAGTTTTTTTTATAGCACAGTGGTATCGGTATAGCAAAATTTTCCTCAAATTTTGCCCCGTAAAATAATACAAATTTATTATTAAAATTTGAAAATTGTTTTCCATTTTTTTGTGTCATTTATATATATTAATTGGTTTCTCCGAAATCATAATTTATTTTTACCTGAAATAGTAGTCGTTTCGACCCCAATTTTCTCATTTTTATCAACCTTATATAAGATATGGCTGAACTTAAAGCTTTAATTAGAAGCGGTGATCGGTTGACCGATCTAGAGCAATTGTTCACATCAATGCCTGAAGATGAGCACACTACTCATTCTCTTGGAGTTCACAGGCAAGAGTTTATCACGCATTGGGAATCTTTCCGCGATTGTTACGAAGATATTTGTGACCACGCGGACCCGTCAAAAATTTCTATTGAAGTAATAAAACCGAAATATATATCGGCATATAAATCATATGTCATATGGCACTGGCATTCATTGATGCGTTTATAGAGAAATTGAATTCTAAAAAGAAGTCAGCCTCTATCCTAATTAATCTTCCCCCATTTGATACCGAAACTTTCTCGGGAGATTACAAAACATGGCCCACTTTCAGAGATATGTTCTTTGCCCTATACAAGGATAATGATCACATTAGCAATATCCAGAAAATGCAAACAACAGAAGCCGAAGCACGTGATATTATAAAAACGTGCCCCATGACTAATGAGGGTTTTGCAATGGCATGGCAAAATCTGATATATCGTTAAGAGAATAAAAGGGTTCTCGTAAACGCCCAGTTAAAAACACTTTTCAATCTTGCCATTGTCGATAAAGAATCTGGTCCCACTATAAAGCGATTGCAGCGAACTATCAATGACTGCATAATCAATTTATCATTATTGGGAATTGAGACAAAGAACTGGGATGTAATTTTCCTGTTTATCTGTTCTACATGACTACCTGAAGTCACCCTCGGACTTTGGGAGCAATCCCAAGGGACCAATTCCAATTTACCCACTTGGGAAAATATGGACAAATTTCTGACCTCAAGATATCAGGCGCTAGAGTCTGTTTACGATATCAGAGGAGCGCATAAATCGAATCCGCCTTCGAATACCGGTCATGTTAGGAAAAGTTCAAATGCTAAGAAGATCGTAGAAAATTTAAAAGTTTTGCTACCACGGTTCCCGTTGATAACACTCAGCGGAATACAGTCCCATCTAATACTTTCCAGCAGAAATGCCCCTTATGTTCCGAATCCCATCCGCTTAGATTATGTACAGAATTTCTACAAATGTCTGTCAAAAATCGTTTAAAGACGGTGAAAAGGCTTAGATGCTGCACAAATTGTTTAGCATCACACATTCAGTACATGTAAGAGCTCAAATGTTTGCTATCATTGTAAACAGAAGCATCAATCGTTGCTTCATCGTACGGGATCTTCGCAACAACCCGGTCGAAATCCCAGCGAGCTCACTGGAAATTCTCAAAATATGGGAATTCCAGCCCGCTCAGACGCAGTTGATCAACCTACGACATCAGCGGCTGCCCGTTCAATGCAGACATTTGCAACGCAGTTGAAAATGTCGCCATACTCCACGGTCCTTTTGGGAACAACCTTTGTTGAAGTATGTTACCACGATGTGAGATGCTCAGCTAGAGCCTTAATAGATCCTGCTTCTCAGGCCACATTTATATCGAAAAAACTACAGAAGAAACTTAAATTGCCTCTTTTCACAGCCCCTATAGCAGATATTGTCGGACTTAACGGTGCGATAGCCGCAAAATCGACTAAAATCTGCAATTTATCGATAGGGTCTCCTATTGATCCGAGTTTTGAGATATCCACTGATGCCTATGTAGTAGAAAAGTTGACTGGTCATCTTCTGGTCTTTACCAGAAGCCACGTCAAGTGATCTAAAATGTTCCCATATGGACTTATTGCTAGGCGGCGACGTACATTCGAAAATTATGCTTGCCGGCGTCCAGAAACATCCGAGTGGTGACTTCATTGCTCAAAAAACGGTGTTTGGCTGGATTTTAACAAGCAAAATCTCTCAACCTAGGCCATTACAATCGGTGGTCTCATATTACAACCACTTGGAGTTGAACGATCAACACTTAGGGCACTGCTACTCGTTCAATATATATTGTGATATTTGGATCGCGATCCATTTCAATGGATTGATGGATCACGAGCGTATGCTACATGTTCAATATTTATCGCGTCAGTATTTACGTTTTTTTGTGCAGTGCAGATCGGTTATTAAAAAAATGTCGCGAGAAAACCAAAAAAAAATCCTGTTTAGCTATTTTGCTTGCTTAATAATAATAAAATTTTTTACTTTTTATTTGTTAAATTTTTTGCACTTTTGCACGATCTGGATTCCATAATTTAGGCCATTCTGCGATATGGATCACGATCCATTAATACCGCATGGTACACGTTCAATAAATATCGCGATATTGGATCGCGTTCAATATATATTGAACGTGTAGCAGTGCCCTTATGATTTTGGGAGATTGAAGACGTGCCGAAGCCGCGCATAGTTTCTGAGGAAGATAAATTTTGCGAAGAGTTGTATCATCGTACAAAATATCGCAACGAAGATGGCAGATTTGTCGTATCACTGCCTTTTAGACGTGAATACCCCATAAATATGCAGTTAGGACTGTCCCGAATCGGATCCATTTCGCAATTTCTGCGAAATGAATCCCGTTTACTTAAAACCCCCGATCTTAAAGACCAGTACGATGGAGTACTGAAGGAGTATTTTGCTCTGGGTCATATGACCAGACTGAGTACTAGCGATACTCAGAATCAGATTTCGTCGTATTATCTTCCTCATCACGCTGTATTCAAACCGGACAGCGCCACCATCAAGCTTCGTGTGGTGTTTAATGCCTCTAGCCCCTCGTCAAATGGCGTAAGCCTTAATAATATTTTACATACCGGTCCCGTTTTACAAGCCGATTTGACGGTAGTAATCCTTAGATGGAGATTTTTCCGGTATGTGTTCAATGCGGATATTGAAAAAATGTATCGCCAACTACTTGTTAATTCCGTACAAACCCCCTATCAGCGAATAGTTTGCGGCGATCATCCAGATGATGATATTTAGGATTTTGAACTGAATACGGTAACTTTTGGTGTCAACTGCGCCCCCTACTTAGCGATACGGACACTATTTCAACTTGCCGAGAATTGCGAATCTCAGTTCCCATTGGCAAGTGAAATTATTAGATGTCACATGTACGTCGATGATGTTTTAGCTGGTGCTCATAGCATAAATGAGGCCATTCAGAGTCTCAATCAACTTGTTGATGTGCTAGAATGTGCTGGTTTTGGCCTTCGCAAATGGACGGCTAACTCTCAAACTTTATTAGAGTATTTGCCCCCGCAATATATACATGATTCTAAATTTTTGAAAATTTCTGATGCTAGTACCACGAAGACTCTGGGTTTACGTTGGAACGCAGGAAAAGATTGTTTCTTTTTCAAAGCCGTTTCGGCCCCTAATAAATCATCAGTCACCAAACGAGCCGTTTTGTTTCAAATTGCCAAATTATTTGATCCTGCCGAATGGTTGGCTCCGAAAATAATAGTCGCAAAAATTCTAATGCAACAAGTTTGGAAAGACAAAACTGGCTGAGACGAATGCTTAAAACCTATGACTCTACGCAAATGGCATGAGTTTTTAGCCGATTATAGTGAGATCGAAAGGATCAAGATCCCCCGTTGGGTTGACTACAACCCAGAAAATGAAGTTCAACTTCAAGCATTTTGTGACGCTTCTGAAAAGGCATATGCGGCCTCACTATACATTCGCATTAAAAACGCTGTCGGTGATATCACGACACATTTGCTAGCTGCAAAGAATAAAGTGGCGCCTATCAAGGTTGAGACCTTGCCCCGGTTAGAGCTCTGCGGTGCAACTCTATTGGCTAGAATGGTCGAATCTCTTCGTAAAGAATTGAGAATCGACACCATTCCAACATATTATTGGACCGACTCTACAATTGTCTTGTCGTGGCTTCAGAAGCCCCGTATCATTGGCCCACCTTTGTAGCGAACAGAGTCTCTCTCATAGCGGAGACGGTCGGTACTGATAATTGGCATCATGTCGTCTCCCATGACAACCCGGCAAATATTGCGACTCGTGGCATTTTAGCACGAGACTTAATATCAAGCACACTATGGTGGAACGGCCCCGCTTGGATATGTCGTCCTCAAAACGAATGGCCTAAATCGAATTTCAAATTAATGACGAATCTTGAATCTCGACCAGTTCGAGTCCATTTGCACCAGATATCCGAGATCGAGGATATCTTGGCCCGCTTTTCAGATTTACCACGAGCTATGAGAGTGCTAGCTTATGTATTTCGATTTTATCATCGAGTACATCCGAAATATAAGGTCTCGCACTCGTATTCATCGTGCAATATTGAACAAAATGAGATCAATTTCGTGAAAGGCCGCTTGATAATTCTTTGCCAGCGTCATCATTTTCCCGAATATAATATACTCGAGAACAAGGCTCGCATATCTCAAAAGAGCCCCCTTATAAACTTTAATCCTTTTCTTGACTCGAACGGATTTATGAGAGTGAATGGTAGACTGGCGCTGTCACCAACTCTGACGTACGATGAAAGATTCCCCAAAATTCTCCCCTATAATGGCAGGTTCACCAAATTGTACTTGGAATATGTCCACAAAGTGTCAGTGCACGGTGAAAACTCATTGATGTTAAGATTGATGAGATTAGAATTTTGGGTCCCCAGACTGAACAATCTTGTTAAAACTATTATTCACAATTGCCGAGCATGTGTCCTGTGCAGAAGGAAAGCCGTTGATCAAATTATGGTCACCCTCCCTTCGGAAAGAAGATCTCTTTCACGACCTTTTGCATGTACAGGTGTTGATTTCGCCGACTTCTTCGAAATAAAGTCGTATATAGGTAGAGGTTGTCGTGTCACAAAATGATATGTTCTCGTCTTTGTTTGCTTTGCGACAAAAGCAATTCATCTTGAAGCAACCAATGATCTCTCAATAGATTGCTTCATTGCTGCCTTTTCTCGTTTCTTTTCACGAAGAGGCTGCCCAGCTAAAATGTTTTCCGATAATGGAACAGCATTCGTTGGAGCTTCCAATGTTCTTGGTCGAGACCAAGCCCCAATGACTGATAGTCCAAACGATTTGGCACCTTTGACTCCTGGGCATTTTCTTATAGGCTCCGTTTTGTTGTCACCACCTGAACCTGATACCTCGATCGGGTCGCTTAGTTATGTCAACAGGTGGCAGAAACTCAAAGTCCTTCACCTTTTTTTTGCCAGACGCTGGAAAGAGGAATACTTGGTGGAACTCCACAAACGTAACAAGTGGAAGTTTCCCCAGAAAGACTTTGAAGTTGGCGACATGGTCGTCATAGGCAAGGATGATCTTCCCCCTAACGAATGGAAGATAAGCAGAGTCGAGAAAGTCTATTTAGGCCCCGATAAAAAAGTACGAGTGACTGATGTACGAACTGCCAATGGCGTTCTTACGAGGCCAGTTGTCAAGCTCGTGCTTCTCCCCAATCCCGAGCAGAACTAATGTTTCTTTTTTTCTTCTCTGTGTCGTGTTCGTCCTATCACCCTATAGCATAATGTCTACCCCTCCTCGCCGTCTAACTGTAGAGCGCTCCAATCATCCCGAAGAGCAGAAGACTAGCTGCAGGTTATGCCTGCAGCCCCACATATTGCGTCGTTGCCCCCGATTCCGTACGATGGACCCCGCCAAGCGTCTCAAAGCTGTCAGGAGGCATAAATACTGCCATAATTGCTTGGCGGAGTCCCACTTGGTAAAGAATTGCACCAGTCGGGAACGATGCCGAGAGTGTCTGGCCGAGCATCATACGATGCTACATCCCAGGCATAATGAAGGGGGCAATGGCCGTAAAAACAATTCCCGCGGCAATGATAGCCGCCCCAGCAACAATTCCGACAACAAAAGCCTCGCAGACGAGGTCGAAAGCAGAACCATAGACGTGGAGTGGCCACAACCCACAACCAAGGCCAGCACCAGTGTTCCTGCAAACAACAGCCTTCGACAGGGTCCTCTGCTTCGACCATCATTATACATGTTCATGCTTGTCATTAATGTACTGTTTTATTTGTTATTGTTCAGTCCTTTTTGTTGAATTATATAATTGAATTCTCGTCCATCCGTATATGTATATGACCCAGCCTAGCTTCTGTCTCCCTCTATATTGCATTCCTGCAAGGGGGGCGGGATGTCTAGCTGGGCACCCTAATAGTTTTAAGTACAATGAATTGTTACCCTTAAGTGCAACCCTAAATATAAAAAAAGAAGAATACGTCACTTGTAATTAAGACGTCAAGCTAACCCGAAGGTAAAATATAACCCCGAAGTCAATAATAATGTATATAAAAAAAAAACGAAAAATTTAATTTTGTTTTTATTTCTCAGCCCCGGTTTGGGTAATTATTTTATTCGCCCCCACCCCAAACAGTGTTTTCGTTCGTTATGTTAAATTTTTGAGATTTTATCCAAAAAAAAATATTTTTACTTTTTAATTTTTTTTTTGTTTGGTTTAAAACAAATGACGATCTCAAACGGAATTCCGTTCCCTACACAAAATGCACAAAAATTCTGCTAACAAAATTCCGTTTGGGCACAGTTTCTATCGCCACTCTGACCTCAAACGGAATGCGCAAACGAAAAATTTGACATTTGTTTTGAAGCAAATTTTCCTTTGCTTTCAAATAATTACGAGCTCTAGCCGTCGGCGAGTTGTTTCAGTTGCGGCCATAAATTATGAGCTCTAGCTTCCGGCGTTAAAAACAGCCTCCCGGCAGCGTCATTTAATTGCATCGGCTTTCAACTCTGATTTTACTCCGTTTATAAAGGGAGAAGCCAGTCAGTAGCATTTGTAGAATTTAAGTCGTTGGAATGATGCACAATGCCAACAACTCCAGAGAAGGATAGAACAGCTGAGGTCGAATATTGTGAAGAGACACTTCGTTTTTTCCAGGAAGCATATGTAAGACAACTGGGCAACAAATTTCATCCATCTAAACGTTTCTTTTTTCAGAAATGTACTGAAGAAGATTTGAAATTTGAATTCAGTGACGATCAACTAAAGGAAATTTGCCTTAAACATAAGTGTCGGGTCATTGCCTCCCGGTGGAATATAGCCTACGAAAATTGGCTGTGGTTTAAGAAAGAAGGACGGTTCTTAAATCGGACGCAGGAATATGAACTCGGTATGGTGGCCAAGGCAGTTAACCGGCATAAGCGGATGTTGTTGTATGACGAAGAAGAAATTAAAAGAACGCTGGAGGAAGAATGGCGCGATCGTAAAAAAGATAACATTTTATCCGTGAAATTGTGGGAGCGACAAAGAACAGAAAACGGGATGCGGGGAAATATGCAAAAAGATCAGGGACGGCAACAGCAACCACTTAATCACACTCGCCACATTCAGAACATAAAGCGGGAAAAGGGGGAGAGCAGAGCCAAGTATGCAATGGAAAATCAAATAGTTTTTTCTGCAAATATGGAGTCAGAAATATTAGCCGAAAATGAAATTATTTTAGAAAAACCAAACGAAGATATGGAGTCGCTAATATTAACCGAAAATGAAATTATTGAAGAAAACACAAATGAAGATGAGGTTTCAGAGGAGCACAATGTAGAAGCACCATTTAGTAAGCAAATGTTCAATAAGTTTGATGTAAACACAGAATCAATGTCACTGTCTACGGTTTCATACACTTCCCAAAGGGTAATCAGTCAACTACAGTCTGAAGATATCCTATCACAAGATTTTCGTAAAGACCTTCCGTTAACTTCCACGCAAAATGAAAGATATGGAAATCAATTGCACGAATAATAATGAGAATTTCATCTAAATGTATGTACAAAGAACCGTATAAAATATTTTCCTTTGAAACTAAAAAATGAGAATGCAAGGTTGCTGCGAAGCAAGGCATTATTTTTTAAGTCGAGCCACGTCTCTCGATTTCGTAACAAAATTAAAAAAAAAACAGCTTGAGATGGAATTTGTATACAAGCAAACTCAATGCCGGCTTTCAATGCCAGTTTTCTCTAATCATTTTACTGCCAAGTTATTGACTATCCCACTCGTACAACGAACAGAGTTGGTGCATAAGTGTTTATGTATGTGAAAACCGTATTGAATCGAATTGCCACAGAAAGAATTTATCCTACCTGAATTATTCTCTCCTCTTTGGCGTATCTATTTTTTCGCTAATAGGAAAATGCAGACATCCATTTATCGTATAACCCTAACTACTATACTTTATTTCGCATGCCAATGAATTTAGTGAATGTTGAAAATTATATGTTTTTACATAAAATTATTTAATTCATTTTTTTCATTTATCAAACTTGACTGGTATTTTCTTTCCATTTTGACCGTTTTAATGAAATATTGACACTTTTTTAATCTAATGAGGATTTTGTACTACAGCCTGAATAAGCAAAAAAAGTTTTCGTCGGTAAAAAATAAAATAAAAATATGATATAAAAATTGTGTAGTCCTCAGGCCTTTCTTTTTAATTCGTTTAATTTTTACATTCCACTCGTAATAAGCTGCTTCTTATTCCTAAAATAACCGCACTCATGGGTCGTGCTTTTGTAGTAAGAGTAGCTCGAATTTACAATTTACTACCAAGCCATTTAAAAAGTTTTGAATTATGTCCTAATTCTTCCAAAAGGCATATTCCACAACAGTTTCAGACTACTGTAAAATGTTGTTTTCAATTAAATTGTGAGCTGCCTTTATTACCTACCAATTATCTCATATTTCCAGATTATATACCGACTAACTTCTAACTTTTGAATTAGTCTTAATTTTTGAATTAGTTCATACTTTTTTTGTCATTAATAATCATACCTTCTTTAAAATCATATATTTTTATAAATGTTATATATATATATTTTTTACTTATAATATTGCCAATAAGCCAAAAATAAATAAACAAATAACATATTTTGACGTCTCAGCAGACCTACAGGAAGCATGTATTGTAGGACAATCCCTTCTGAATATATATTTTCGTGTTCGTTTTCTCACATTTTTCGGGAAATGCATAGTAGTCATTTGCTAGCTAATTTTATTTATCGCCCACAGGTTGTCTACATTCGTTCCAAAAAAATCTATACGATATGCCGATGATAGGAAATTCCTTTGAACTTTTATATCTGCAAACTGAAGTTGTAAAACAGACATTGCGAAGACAACATTTTACAGTTTTTATTTAAAAGGAACTAAGAAACATTCATTGTTTTTTTTTTATAAAATTGAATGTGTGCCATTTTCGCTGCTGTATTCGACAAAAATTTCTAAATCGGTGTATAAATTAATAACATAAACCATGGTTTCTTATTTTCGACGATTTTCCTCATATGTACATATTCTTATTGTCACCATTTTTCTTTTAGTGCTTTTTTTTAATTTCTAAACATATTAGCTTTGTTTTTCTGTAGCGATAACTGGAAAAATGCCTGCATCGTGCAGGCGCACTTGTCACTACTAGATAAATTTGGACAATGCTGTCACTATTTGGAACTGACTGCATTATTGTTGACTTTGACATATTTATTTAATACGCAGCCACTATACTTGACGTATGCCAGCTGGGATTCGTTACAATTATTCATTCACATTACTTAACATAAAATAATGTAAGGAATTTTACAAATTAAAAAAATATAAAAATAAATGAAAAAACAATAATACAAAACAATAAAAATAATAGTTGTTATAAAAAGTGTATAATACAAAGTATATAATAAATAATAAAATATTAAATAGTTGATGAACAAAAAATTATATTATAAATTTTAATTACATCAATTAAAAACATATAATATTTAGGCTTTAAATGATACAAACACAAATTTTTAAAACATGAATAATATTAAAAAACATCAGTGAGAGTAACTGAGTATATGTCAAAACTGATATGATGAACAAATAAATAAAAATAAAAAAATAAATAAAAACTTAAATATATTAAAAATAACTAAAATAACCATAATTAAAATAAAAATTACGAATGAAGACACAGAACAGATACACAAGAATTATACGAGAGTGATGGACACGACACAAAGACAAACACAAACACACTTCTTCCATTGGATAATAAGGACACAACATAAAAATATTAGCAGCAATTATCGACAACTGGATCAGAAGAGATGATGACTGGAAACCGGCAGGAACATAAAACGATTATGAAAAATGATGATGCCGTGAGATTTCATCAACAACACACATAAAGGAGACATCGAACAAAGAATTTGAAACAAATTCGGAGCTGGCAGTGTGACTATTCCAAATAGAATATCGGCAATTAGCAGGTGGCATACGTTGGCCACCAGTAATAAATGCAAATTATTATTTATTAAGTATTTTTCGCTTTATAATTTCGAATGAATCGTTACACGACATATAACAATAAATTTCGTTATATATTGAGCACAGACAACGGAATGGACTATAAATTTCATCATTACTTCTTGCAGTACTGAGTACTAACGGCAGAAAATTGCGGACAAATCTTTGCGGAATATTAAAATTAATTTTGCTCCATAAATTAGCTTTACAATAAACATATGTAGCTCTTAACATAAATCTTCTTTTTTTAAGAGTGGGCAGAGAAATGAGATTTAATCGATTTACATATGTAGGGCGGCAAGTTTTCATAGTTCCAGGAGACACCTCGAAGAGCAAAGAGAAGAAACTGCTTCTGAACAGATTCAATACGAATTAATTATAATTTTATGTTTTTTATGTTCTCAGACAGACGTATTTGTGCATCGGCTTTAGAAAAATAATTATAAAAAAGGTTAAATATACTCTTAGCCCAAAAATATTCAGTCAGAAGACGCTAAATCAAAATTCCCCCGTGCAGTGATAATAACATACAATTTATAATATTACAGTCACAACGAATCTGGAAAAAAATATAGTTTACATTTCGCCTATCTTAAGGCGAAAAGTGCCTATATGAGTGTCTCACTCAGAGAGACGTCTGAGTCTTAACGGCAGAAATGTTTATCTCTCAATAAATGCAAACGAGTGTCAGAAAAGTGCATCCCAAAACAAAAAAGATGACAGTGCCTTCCTAACCGCGAAAACTAGTGTCAAAATGAATTCCCCCTCAGCTCACATCTCTCCAAACAATGATGACAGTTTGGCAAGTGGACAAAATATGTTGCCGCCTAAAAGTATGCCCGTAAGTACTTCGCATTCCCATGCTCCACAAACAATCAGTTCGCCCCAAGTTATGATTCCGCCTAAAAGTATACCCGATATTTCACCTAACATTAGTGCAAACGGTGATATAGTGGCAACACTCGCGAATGCTACTCAACCGGCAACATCGACCTCGAAGGGCGCTATACCGAAACAAAAACCTCAAAATGAAACGGTTCAAACTGGGATAGACGTTTACTTTCCCATTCTGAAAAGAAAATTGAGCCCAAAGTCTAGCCAAAAACTTCCAAACTCGAAGTATTCCAGAAGCATCCCTCCCTCATAGATTGACCCAAGAGGTCAAAATTACTACGCAATTTTGGCCACAGAAGAAGAAACTTTGCAATCACAACCTAAGAAAGCACAAAAACCTCCCCCAATATTCCTACGGGAAGCTATCTCTAACAATCTGGTAAACAGATTATCTCATTTAGTTGGTAAAGACGGTTTCCATGTAGTGTTCCTGCGCAAGGCGAAGGTGCTGGAAACAAAAGTTCAAACATATACGGAAGAAAAATTTCGTGAAGTTTCCAAATTTTTTGACCAGGAACGTAAGAATTACTACACTTACCAATCTTACTTAATCAAGGGCATTGAAAGCAACGATCCCACACAGGAAATAAAGAAGGCTGTTGAAAATGAGGGTTACGAAGTGAAATCCATTCACAATATACTCAACAAATTCAAGGCTCCTCAGCCCATGTTTAAGATGGAAATAGCGTTTGACTATGCCCACATGAAAGGAAAAAATGAACCCCACCCAATTTGCAATCTCAGATATCTGCTTCATCGCAGAGTATCACTTGAGGAACCGCTAACGCGCAAAGACCCTCCTTAATGTTTAAACTGTCAGGAGTTTGGGCATACTAAAGCTTACCGCAAATTACCATCAGTATGTGTGATATGCGGAAGTATTCATAAAACTTCAGAATGCAAGTTACCAAAAACAGATCCCAGTCTGAAGAAATGTGGAAACTGTGGAGGAAACCATACAGCTAATTATAGAGGTTGCCCCGTGTACATAGAACTAAGGAGGAAGCTCTCTCATAGAAGGCAGGAAACTCCTCAGTTTCAAGTGCCAGAGTTTGGGTGTATCCCAAATCCAGTTCCATCAGTCTCAAATGCCAATTCAGCAACGACAACTCAAATGACATATGCACAATCTCTGAAAAATCAGGTTCCTCAAGCTCCTCCGCAGAAAAACAATATTGAAACCTCAATCGAATCACTCATAAAAACTATGAATAATTTCATGACACATATGCAGGGGATTATGCAAGAAATGTTACGAAACCAGAATATGCTCATTCAAGTTTTATTAACCAAAAAATGAACTCTATAAGAATTTGTTACTGGAATGCCAACGGACTCACCCAAAATAAGAATGAAGTAGAGTATTTCTTGAGATCCCGAGATATTGACATTCTCTTAGTCTCTGAAACTCATTTCTCGTTAAAAAATTGCTTCCGAATAAATGGATACTCAACCTACGATACAAAACATCCCAGTGGCAGAGCTTGTGGAGGAACAGCTGTAATAATTAATGATCAGGTAAAGCACTTCCCTCTACGCGAATATAAAACTGATCACATACAAGCCACTTCAGTTGCACTAACTGGATTAAACATAATAGTTTCTTCCATATACTGCCCTCCCAAATATGTTATAAGCGAAGACCAGTTTTCACACTTTTTCAATACTCTAGGTGACAAGTTTATAGCAGCCGGAAACTACAATGCTGAACATACCTTCTGGGAGTCTAGACTGGCCCACGGATCTCAATAAAACCCCCATCTCATAGATTTTGCAGTTATGAAGACCATAACAAGAAAACACATCATCGTTACTCCTTCCCTCGACCTCTCATCAGACCACTCCCCCACAATTCTCACAGTTTTCAACATTCCCTTGAACCCGGAAATCTCTTACCATTTCCCAAATAGGCATACAAATTGCATGAGATACAAGATGGCTCACATCTGTGGCAAAACTTTTCTCTCAAAATACCACATGAAATTCAGTCTGCCATCAACGTACTCACTACCACAATGACAACTGCCGCAAACTTGGAAACACCGCACAAGATCTATGCTAAAACAAAAAATGACTCTTCATGTCATATTGAATCCCTACACAACGAGAAAAGGAAAGCGAGAAGACGATGGCAAAAGCACAGATCTCCCTACCTCAAAGCTCGTCTCGACCAGTGCAAGTCAAAACTAAGGTCAACTCTGGATGAAAACAGAGAAATCTCCGAAGCCCGCCATTTATCTCGTCTAGGAGCCACAAAAAAACTGACTATAGCCTGTACGAGGCCACAAGGCAACTACAGCGTCCTATAAAACAGGAGTCTCCAATATGGATGAAAGAAAGAGCATGGGCAAGGAGTAGTGATGAAAAATGAATAAATCTCCCGGACACGATAAAATAACAGCGAAAATGATTTCAGAATTCCCCCACAATATCCTCAAATTAGTTTTATTTATATTTAATGCTATACTTCGAATTGGACACTTTCCTCGATCATGGAAGCTGTCTAAAATAATAATGATCCCAAAACCTGGAAGAGAACTGTCACAAATTACATCCTATCGACCCATAAGTTTACTCACTATTTTATCTAAACTGTTTGAAAAGATCTTTCTCCAAATGTTGTAGCCCCATATTGAAGCAAACCATGTAATACCCACGCACCAGTTTGGGTTTCGCAAGGGTCATGGAACGACAGAACAAGTACACCGTATAGTAACCCAGATCAGAAAAACATTCGAAGATCGGAAATATTGCTCAGCCCTCTTTATAGACATCTCCCAAGCCTTTGATAAAGTGTGGCATGAAGGCCTTATTCACAAAATAGTCTCTTTTCTACCGGCAAATACCCACAAGCTCCTGGAGAGGTATCTGAAGGATCGATCTTTTGTAGTAAAATCGAAAGACTCTGTTTCAACTCAAAGAACAGTTTCAGCAGGAGTTCCGCAGGGCAGTATACTAGGCCCTATACTATATACCATCTACACCTCTGACATGCCTGTTCATTCCCTAATTCATACCTCAACTTTCGCTGATGACACTGCATTCATGAGCACTAGCACTTGTCCATTAATGGCTTCTAGACAACTGCAGTCTCATATACACACATTAGAATCTTGGCTCGAAAAGTGGAAGATAAAAGTAAATGCCACTAAGAGTGTACAGGTTACATTATCTCTTATACAGAACAATTGGCCAGCCCTCACTATTCACGGTAGTACCATACCCGTTCATAACCATGTCAAATATTTGGGTATTCACCTTGACCGACGTCTCACCTGGAAAAGTCACATTGACTCAAAAATCATATAATTGAAATTAAAAATGGCTCAACTCCACTGGCTTATTGGCTCCCAGTCTACTCTCAGTTTGGAAAATAAAATCACCATCTACAAAACCATATTGAAGCCAATATGGACATACGGCATCCAGTTGTGGGGAATGGCATCGGCTTCTAACATAAATAAGCTACAGAGAAGACAGTCAAGAATACTGCGCCAAATTTGTGGTGCCCCATGGTATGTTAGGAATGATAACATACGCAAAGATTTAAACATTCCTAATATTTCCGAGGAAATAAAAAAATTAAGCAGGTCATATGTATCGAAGTTGTCCTCCCACTCAAACCCACTCGCTCAAAACCTTCAACATTTTCCCGGTCATATACGGCTAAAAAGAAAGGACACGCTAGACTTGGTCCGGTGATAAACAGTTCTGCTCGCCAAAAACAAGATCCGGCAATGACAGGATACTTTAGTTTAAGATAGGATTAAGATTTGAATACATATTGTAAATTTCGAAAGAAAGATCCAATAAAGAAAATGAATGAAAAAAAAACTGTCAAGTAACGCAATAGAAATTACGAGAGTAGAGAGAGTAGATGGTATTTATTCGCAGGAATTACTAAAGGTGCGTGACGGCTAAAAAAAATATTAGAAGAACTTGAAAAAACAAGGTCGAGTATTTTGTTATTTGAAGTGAGAATGTTATTAACCTGATACATGTCGAGATCGAACAGTTTACCAAAAAATATATCCAAAATGAAGGAAAACACACATTCATATCCTCGGTCAACGTTCATTCCACTTGTGGCAAGTTAAAATCACCCAAGAAAACGACTTTAAATTTCGAAAAATAATTTTTAATTACTACATCCATTAATCTCACATGTTCCATGTATATCTCCAAGCTAGAACCCGGTGGAATATACGAACATGATACTATGAATCGTCTCCTACCTAGGCCAATACACATTTACACATTCAAACTCAATATCAATTTCCCTGACCGTTTCAATTACATCAGACGACAAAGAACTATGATCAGCTATAAGTACGCCACCAGCTTTTTTAAATAACTATCCTTCCTGCAAATTTGATAATTGTCGCAAAAAAATTTCAGAACTATTTATGCCAGGTTTTAACTATGTTTCAGAAAATACGATTACGCCGTAATGGTAAGTAACACTATTCAAATAAATATCTCGCAGTTTCGTATTCAGACCCCTGACATGCTAATACAAAATAGACAGGGATGAATTTAGTTTTTTGATACAGTACAGTTTTTTGATACAACACCCGAAGGCCAGAACTTTTTATCAACAACAACCTTGAAGAACTCTTCTGGCAGAATAATTTTAAAAGAAAAATTAAATTTAAACACCTTAGTGACACTTCCATTTAAATCATAGCATTTCGGTTTCAAGTATTCCGTAATACAGTCAGTATTCGTTTCAGGTGCTAGCCTAGACAAAAATATAGTTTTCCGAGGAGGAACTACTATTAAAACATTATTCACCGTTGTTACATTTGTATTTGAGACTGTCCTACTTTCACGAACGTCGGTCATTATGCATAGGAGACCTTTGTTCCAATTCATTCATTGGTACAACCTCCTTGCTGCTCACGTCCAACGGAGGTGAAATAACGCCAGGAGGGGAAACTACAACATTTACCCGATCAACAACTGCAGGGGAAACTAAAGTTATCACATTAGTAGTCGGAGTATTACCATCTAAACCTATATTGTTACTGATAACTGCCAATGGATTCTTCCTTTTAGGTGAACCATCAACGTAATCAAAATTTTCAAATAATGACTCAAGCATCAAAAATAGCCATTTTAGCGTCTTTAAATAGCCTGTAGAACGAACCAACGAAGGCCCTTTGATCTATCCGTAGTAATATCGAAATGCCGACCATTAAAACCGGCACATTTCAGATGAACGTATTTATCACAAAGCCAACAAATTAACATACGCTTACTACTGTTCTTAACCGTACACTTATCGAATACACACTCCATTACGAAAATATGAAATCTTTTATAGCACAAAAGTAACCAAAAAATAACTAGTGATATTAACTGCCTAAAAGTATGCAAAATCTCAACTGATATAAGCAAATCAAAAGAATAAGAACTAAAGTAAACGCAAGGTATTAGCTGACAGAAATAGACAAGAACAACTTACGGCTGCCAAGAGTGAATATCTTCAAGAACGACGTAAACAAAATATTCATAAAACAATGTAAATCGTTTAAATCACATGAAATTCTCGAAACCGTTGGTCGATCACGCCTTAGAGGGAATTTAATTTTGGTGAGTTCAGTTTCAGTCATTTTCTATCCTCGCTTTATTACTCTTCATTGCGCGGGTACCCGCCCCCTTCCTTCTCTGTTCTAACCCAGTAAACGCAAGAACTTCTTAAAGAGCTTTTTACGACCCGCCTCTACCGTGACTACCAACAATTTGTTATCAACCATCGTATCAGTTTTATGTCCCTTCTTCCCCCTGTTGTAATTTATTAGTAACAATTTCTTTATCAACAGTCCAAATATTTGTTGTATCTATTTAACAAATAAATGTATTGTAGGAATTTCGAACCATATAAGACCGGTTATTACAATTATTTAAATAAAAATGGATAAATTCTTCTGATAAACATAGTTTACGGTGAAATTTTTTTCTGACAGAATCAATCACAAAGCAACTATACAACTACAATAATATTCTATGTAAACGTCCTTATTATGGGTCTTTAATAAGAATCCGTTCTTATTACTGTATTGTTTCGAGTGGGTAAGTGAAGGTTGGAATTCGATTAAAATAAAACTTATTTTGTTGTAATCAATATTTGCAAACAGCGTTGTTTCTGTGGAAAACCACAATAGAAACAAAAATGGTCTCGAAAACTCTACCACAAAGATTGGATGAAACACAAACAAATGAAAAATGGATTTAAAAATTTCATATTACTGACATGCAAAGTTATGGTTCCTTTATATTCCCTGGACATTATGCATAATAATTTGTTGAATGTTTGAAGAATATTGTTGTGAAATGTTGATTTATAAAATAATTATCCAAACCGGGGGTTGATGGTAAAGAAAAACAATATTTAATTTTTTTTTTGTTTTATATTTTTATTTTATTTATTATTTTATTTTATTTTTTATTTGAATATACCCCCGAGTATATTTTACCTTCGAGTAACTTCGACGTCTTGTCATGAAGTCCTTAGAATTGCACTTAAGGATAACAATTCATTATACTTAAAACTATTAGGGTAAGCAGCTAGACATCCCGCCCACCTTGCAAGGAGTGCAATATACTATACTTTATTATGCAATATACCCACTATACTAGTGGGAGTTAGACTGTGCCCGAAAATTTAAAGAATAAGCAACTTATACTCGTATTATAATGGACGAGAATTCAGTATTTTATAATTCTACAAAAAAAAAACAAGAGACTGGTAAAAATAACAAATAAAACAATACATTAACGACGAGCATACACATGAATTATGATGGTCAAAGCCGAGGATGGTCTCTACTCTGCCTATCTTTCATTCGTTAGGGGGTATACCATACTTTCTTACGGCGACCATGTCGCCAGCTTCAAAGTCATTCTGGGGAAACTTCGATTTGTTACGTTTATGGAGTTCCACCAATTATTCCTCTTTCCAGCTAAACGACCCGATCGAGGTATCGGGTTTAGGTGGTAACAACATAGCGGAGCCTATAAGAAAATGCCCAGGAGTCAAAGGGGCCAAATCGTTTGGACTATCAGTCATTTTACTTAGGGGCCGAGAATTTAAGCAAGCTTCAATTCTGGCAAGCATGGTAGTAAATTCCTCAAAAGTGAATCTCTGGGTGTTAGAGATCTTTTTGAGGTGAGGTTTGAAGGTTTTGACTCCGGCTTCCCATAAGCCTCCCATGTGCGGGGCTCCAGGGGGAATAAAATGCCATTCCATTGATTGGAAGGTATCTTTAGATATTAATCAAATTTTCATGTCAGTCAAAAAGTGGGCTTGGTCTCGACCAAGAACATTGAAAGCTCCAACGAATGCTGTTCCATTATCGGAAAACATTTTAGCTGGGCACCCTCTTCGCTAAAAGAAACGAGAAAAGGTTGCAATGAAGCAATCTATTGAGAGATCATTGGTTGCTTCAAGATGAATTGTTTTTGTCGCAAAGCAAACAATGACGAGAACATACCCTTCTGCGACTCGACAACCTGTATCTATATACGACTCTATTTGAGGGCGGCCATAATTTAAACAACGGCTTTCTTTCTGTACAAGGCACATGCTCGGCAATTGTGAGTAATAGTTTTCACAAGATTTTTCAGTCTAGGGACCAATAATTCTAATCTTATTAATCTTAACATCAATGAGTTTTCACCGTGCACTGACGCTCTGTGGACATATTCCAAGTACAATTTGGTGAACCTGCCATTATAGGGGAGAATTTTGGGGAATCTTTCATCGTTCGTCAGAGTTGGTGACAACGCTAGACTACCATTCACTCTCATAAATCCGCTCGAGTCAAGAAAAGGATTGAAATTTATAAGGGGGCTCTTTTGAGATATGCGAGCCTTGTTCTCGAGTATATTATGTTCTGGAAAATGGCGACGCTGACAAAGAATGATCGAAATTGATTTCATTTTGTTCAATATTGCACGATGAATATGACTGCGAAATATATCGAAATATATAAGCTAGTACCCTCATAGCTCATGGTAAATCTGGAAAACTGGCCAAGATATCTTCAGTCTCGATTACCCGATGCAAATGGACTCGAACTGGTCGATATTCAAGATTCGTCATTAATTTGAAATTCAATTTATGGCATTCGTTTTAAAGATGACATAACCAAGCGGGGCCGTTCCACCATAGTGCACTTGACATTAAATCTCGTGCAAAAATGCTACTAATCGCAATATTTGCAGCGTTGTCATGGGAAACGACATGGTGCCAATTGTCAGTACCGACTCTCTCCGCTATGAGAGAGAGGTGGGTCAATGTTGGAATGGTGTCGATTCTCAATTCTTTACGAAGAGATTCGACCATTCTACCCAATAAAGTTGCACCGCAGGGCTCCAAACGGGGCAAGGTCTCAATCTTGATAGACGACACTTTAGTCTTTGCATCTAGAAAATGTATCGTGATATCATGGACATCGGTTTTAATGCGAATATATAGTGAAGCCGCTTATGCTTCCTCAGAATCGTCACAAAACGCATGAAGTTGATCTTCATTTTAGTTGAAGTCAACCCAACGAGGGATCTCGATTCTTTCGATCTTACTATAATCGTCTAAAACCCCGTGCGATTTGCGTAGAGTCATAGGTTTTAAGCATTCGTCCCAGCCAGTTTTTGTTTTGTCCAAACCTGTTGCATTATAATTTTTGCGCCAATGATTTTCGGGGCCAACCATTCGGCAGTGTCAAATAATTTGGCAATTTCAGACAAAACGACACGTTTGGTGACTAATGATTTATTAGAGGCCGAAACGGCTTTGAAAAAGAAACAATCTTTTCCTGCTTTCCAACGTAAACTTCGAGTCTTTGTGGTACTAGCATCAGAAATTTTCAAAAATTCCGAATCATATATGTATGAGTGTTAGCCGTCCATTTGCGAAGGCCAAAACGTCTAGTACTTCAACAAGTTGATTGCGACTCTGGAACCAATGGGAACTGAGATTCGAAATTCTCGGCAAGTTCTAATAGTGTTCGTATCGCTAACTAGGGGGCGCAATTGACACCAAAAGTTACCGTATTCAATTCAAAGTCCTGAATAACATTATGTGGATGGTCGCGGTAAACTGTGTACTGTGTTAACAAGTATTTGGCTATACATTTTTTCAATATCGGCATTGAACACATACCGGAAAATCTCCATCTAAGGATTAATACTCTCGAATCGGCCTGTAAAACGGGTCCGGTATATAAAATATTACTAATGCTTACACCATTTGGCGAGGGGCTAGAGGTATTAAACACCACACGAAGTTTAGTGATGGCGCTGTCCAGTTTGAATACAGTGTGATGAGGGAAATAATATGACGGAATTTGTCTGGTCATATGATCCAGAGTAAAATACCCATGCAGCCAAACACCGTTTTTTGAGCAATGAGATCACCACTCGGATGTTTCTGGGCGGCTTCAAGCAATGCTAACACTATGCGAACACTTTACGTCACTTGACGTGACTTCTGGTAAATTACAATTTACCAATTGGGCCACTGAATATGTAATTAGACGACCAGTTAACTTTTCTACTACATAGGCATCAGTGGATATCTCAAAACTCGGATCAATAGGAGACCTTATCGATAAATTGCAGATTTTAGTCAACTTTGCGGCTATCGCATCGTTAAGTCCGACAATATCTGCTGTGGAAGAAGGCAATTCAAATGTCTTCTATAGTTTTTTCGATATAAATGTGGCCTGAGAAGCAGGATCAATTAAAGCTCTAGCTGAACATCTCACACCGTGGTAACATACTTCAAAAACGATTGTTCCCAAAAGGACCGTGGAGTATGGCGACATTTTCAACTGTGTTGCAAATGTCTGCATTGAACAGGCAGCCGCTAAGGTCATAGGTTGATCAACAGCGTCTGAACGGGCCAGAATTTCCATTTGAAAATTTCCAGTGAGCTCGCTTTGATTTCGACCGGGTTTTTGAGAAGATCCTGCACGATGAAGCAACGAATGCTTCATTTGAGCTTTTATATTTACTAAATATGTGAGATGATGCTAAACAATTTGTGCGTCATTTAAGTTTCGATAGACATTTGTAAAAATTCTGTACATAACCTACGTGGATGGGGTTCGGAACATAAAGGGCATTTCTGCTGGAAGTGTTATCAACGGGAACCGTGATAACAAAACTTTTAAATTTCTTACTATCTTCCTCTCGATTTTTCATATTTGAATTTTTCCTAACTGACCAGTATTCGAAGTCGGATTTGGTTTATGCGCTTCTCTGATATAGCAAATAGACTCTAGCGCTTGATATCTTGAGGTTATAAATTTGTCCATATTCTCCCAAGTGGGTAAATTGGAGCTGGTCCCCTGGAATTGCTCCCAAAGTCCGAGGGTGACTTCAGGAAGTCGTGTGTAATAGATAAACGCGAAAATCAATTCCCAATAATGATAAACTGGTTATGCAGTCATAAATAGTTCGCCTGAGTGTTCTCGAAGTGACTAGACATATTTACGGATCGTGCATTATTATTATTACCTATTACCCAGCACCTAGTACCTAGTAGATAGTACCTAGTACCTATTACATTACATTAAACAAACAAACTAAAATAAAAATAAAAACAACAAAAACAGTGTAAACAATAGAAATGCATACATAGTGATAAATACGGAAAACAGTGATCAACAAAACCACAAAAATTCCATGTTCCATTATTTATCTGCAAAATCAATAAAAATCAAGTTTAAGTGCAAGTGCTCCCGAGCTCAAGCATTTTTGTTCACTGAAAAAACAAATCAAATTGCTTCACCATTGATAAGTAAAACAACAACAATGACAATAAGTGAAAGAGGTGGTACACCAAAAACTACAACAGCACCAAGTAAATCTGGTGAAAAGGTATTAACCGGTATGGATCGTTGCATAACGATTACTAAACGTAAGTCCAGCCCTCGGTCGACTAAATTTGAGCCAAATTCCAAACAGCCCAAAAATATTTTTGGAACTCAAAATCGGTTCGCATTACTAGAAAATACTTAAAACGCAGGAACAACAGCTGTGTCCGTAAACAAATCGAAACCACCTCCATTGTACTTAAGGGAGGCTACAACCAACGAACTTATGTACAAGATGGTGCAGATAGTTGGTAAAGACAATTTTTACGTTATATCATTGAAAAAAGGCAGAGTCTTATAAACTAAAATCCAAGTAAATAACGAAACAAATTATAGAAAGCTTATCGATAGTCTCGATTTTGAGATGAAGAGCTACTACACGTACCAACTAAAAAGAGCCAAAAGTTTAGTGGTTGTCATCAAAGGCATTGATAGTTCGGTGCCAGTGACGGAGTTACAAGACTCCCTGGAGAAAGAAGGCTATGAAGTGAAGTCAATACATAACATTTTAAATAAAAATAAAATTCCCCAACTGTCCTTTTTTGCTGTTTTCAGAATAAACACTGGTTTCCCAATCGTCCCCAAGGCCTTTCCCAAATAACGACACGTATTTGGTTTGAGTCCGATTGCTGTTGTTTATTGATGTTTTGGTATGTTTATGTTTATTGTTGTGTTGTGTTGTTGTATTGTGTTGTATTGTGTTGTTGTTGTTGTTTATTCTCTGTACACAAAATGTATTGAGTATAAAAAATGAAATTAAAATTAGAATAAAACAAATTAAAATAAATAAAGACAAACAAAATCTTGACAAACTGGACTTACTTATTTTTTTGGTTACAGTTAAAAAAGGACTATGTAAGTATTTGCCTGATGAGCCTATTTATAGACATACATGTTCTAAAAATCTTAACAAACACTAACATACATAACAGTTAATAAACTTCATAATATAGTGTATGCTTTTTAAGCTTGGGATATTTTACATTTGTTCAAGCATTGGCTTTTTTAAGGTGGCCATCACCGACACCAACCAATGTTTTGAGTTGAGATTATGTTTAATTCTTCGCAAATCAAACCAAAGGGCGAACCGCACCTAATTTATGGCCTAAGGTATCTCCTCAACCATTGAGTTGTAGTGGAGGAGCCAATCAAACGTAAAGGTTCACCACAGTGTCAAAACTGCCAAGAATTTGGCCACACAAAAAGTTTTTGCAAAGTGCCATCAGCCTGTGTCAGATGTGGAGACATCCACAAAAGTTTGGACTGCCCCCACTCTAGAAACAACGCCAAAGTTCTCAAATGTAGTAATTGCGGAGGAAACCACACAGCAAACTATCACGGTTGTATGGTTTAACAACAAATCAAGGAAAAAAGGAGTAAATAACCAGTGTATGCTCGGTATACAAACACAGTTTTTCCAAATCTGTCTTCACAAGCACAAAAACAGAACAAACGCTAGGTTCCAAATTTTTAGCAGCTGGAGACTTTGACGCAAAACAAACGTTCTGGGGGTCTCGTCTCATCACACCAAGAGGCAGACAACTACTAGATGTTGTCCTGTCCAACAAATGGGATGCACTATCCGCAGGGCAACCTACTTACTGGCCCACAGATTTAAACAAAATTCACGACGTCATTGACTTCGCGGTTTTAAAAAACATAAAACGTGAACGTATAAAATTAACTCCCTCTCTGGACCTTTCTTCGGACCATTCTCCAACATTTTTAACATTATCCAATGGCCAGCAAAACTTAGAACAACACGATTTTTACTTCCAAATAAAAAAAAAAAATGGCTAAAATACAAAATGTATATAAGCACACACCTGCCACAAAATATTTCACTGAAAACCGAAAATGAAATTGATTTGGCTGTAAATCATCTAACAACTATACTGACAGATGCTGCCAGATTATCAACGTCCGTGGCACCACTGCGGGCAAAAAGACCTAGTATGGTAGCAAGAAATATTCAATTTCTATTAAGAGAAAAAAGAAATTTACGGCTTCAATGTCAGGAGTTTCATTCCCCCGTTTTAAAGGCGAAATTAAACCTATGATAGAAAATGTTGCGGGAGGCCCGTCAAAAAAAAAAAAAACGAGTTAACTTTTTACAAAACTTAGATGCCACTGAGAAGACAGACTACAGCTTGTGGAAGGCTGCCAGAAAAACCAAATGCCCCACTGTTTATGAAGCTCCTATTCGCTTACAAAATGAAGAATGGGGAAAAAACTCCAGCGAAAAAGTTGAAGAGTTTGCTAGCCACTTGGAAAAAGTTTTCGTACCAAACCAAACTGACTCTAGTATAACGCCAACTGTTGTCCATGAACTCGTTTTAGACCCAATAAAAATTCGTTTACCTGCGCTGAGAGCAGTTATCAGTCATCTGAACCCAAAAAAGGCTTGGTAAAGATGTTACGCAGGTATCATCGTATCGTCCGATCAGCTTATTGCCCGTTCTGTCAAAAGTATTTGAAAGATTGATTTTACGGTCGTTAGAGGCATTTATTGACTCAACAAACCTAATTCCAAACCACCAATTTGGGTTTAGAAAACAACCCAGCACCACCGAACAAGTTCATAGAATCACAAACTCAATTCGCGCAACTTTTGAAAGTAAGCAATACTGCTCTGCACTATTCATCGACATATCGCAAGCGTTCGACAAAGTCTGGCACAATGGACTATTATATAAAATTTCAACATTACTTCCCACTAACGTACACAAATTGCTCAAGTCATATATAGAAAATAGGTCTTTTGTAGTGAGATCAAAAAGTACTTACTCCTCAATGAAACGAATTTCAGCTGGTGTCCCACAGGGGAGTATACTCGGATCATTTCTTTACTTACTGTAGACTGCTGATTTGCGTACAAGCCCGTTCACACACACACCCACTTTTGCGGATGATACAGCGTTTTTAAGTGTAATAAAGACCCAGAAATAGCATCACAACTTCAATCCCACGTTATTGACGTGGAAAATTGGCTGCATAAATGGAAAATAAATGTTAATGCTGCAAAGAGCGTTCACATAACCTCTACGCTAAGACAGAAAAATTGTCCACCCATTACAATAAATGGAACAACAATTCCAGAGCAGAGCCAAGTAAGGTACTTGGGAATTCATCTTGACCGACGTCTCACGTGGGTTCACCATAGTGCAGCTAAAGTCACACAGTTGAAAATAAAAACCACTCAGCTTAACTGGCTCATTGGGCCACACTCCTCGTTAGACTTAGAACTGAAAGTACTTTTATATAAAGCAGTTTTGAAACCAATATGGTCGTATGGTATCCAGCTATGGGGGTCCGCTTCTGCATCCAATATTGAAAAGTTACAAAGAAGGCAGTCAAAAGTTTTAAGAATGATCACGTGCGCTCCTTGGTATATAAGAAAAAGACTCAACATTCAAACTATCCGAGAAGAGATAAGAAAATCATGCATAATCTACACTGATAAAATTACTGATCATCCCAATCCATATGCGAGAGACCTGCTTTTGTTTGAGAGTCATAAGCAAACTCTAGATTTGGCTATATGAGTGTTTTTCGAACTAAAAGCTGAGTATTGCAGTGGTAGTAACAACATTAATATCCTTAATTTAAGATTTAAATACTTATTGTGAATGCCAAAAAGACAGATTCAATAATAAAACTAATATTCAAAAAAAAAAAAAAATAGTTCGCTGCAATCGCTTTATTGTGGGACCAGTTTCTTTATCGACAATAGCAAGATTGAAAAGTGTTTTTAATTGGGCGTTCACGAGAACCCTTTTGCTCTCGTAACGATCAATCAGATTCTGCCATGCCATCGCAAAACCCTCATTAGTCATGGGACACGATTTTATAATATCACGTGCTTCGCCTTCTGTTTTTTTTGCATTAAATAATACATTTTCTGGATATTACTAATGCATTACGCTTGTGTAGGGCAGAGAACATGCCTCTGAAAGTAGGCCATATTTTGTAGTCTCCCGAGAAAACTTCGGTATCACATGGGGGAAGATTAATTGGGATAGAGGCTGATATATTTTTAGAATTCAGTTTCTCTACTAACGCATTAATGAATGCCAGTCCCTGGATATATGATTTACATATATTTTGGTTTTGTTATCTCAATAGATAATACTAATGCCTGATAAACTCTTGCCTGTGTGAATGAGTAATGTGTTCATCTTCAGACATTGAGGTGAACAATTGCTCTAGATCGGTCAACCGATCACTGCTTCTAATAAGGGCTTTAAGTTTCGACATATTTTGTTTAAGGTCGGTAAAAATTAAGAAAACTGGGGCCGAAACGACTACTTGTTTAAGTAAAAATATATTATTATCAGTTAAATCGAGCAAAATTGCTGAACTCAAAAACAAGAAATTGAAAAACAGGATTCAAGCTTTTATAATATTTTTATATTATATTATGGGGTGAAATTTGAAGGAAATTTTGCTTAACCGACACCGCTGTGCTATAAAACGCTACGAATTAGTAGACAACACAGAATGCAAAAACATACAATTCAAATAATGCAAGTTGTTCACTTGCATTTTTTGTCGTTTTAATTTTCAATTTCCGCTTTAAATTTATTCATTAATACGCACACACACGCACGATAGTTTAAGGAGAGAGCGGGGGCAACACAAAGATTTTTTATGTTTTGTTTTCGTCGAAGGAAGCGGTGTGGCTACGCGGTATGGGGGTAAATGATGAAAATAGCGCGAAGCGAATTACAATAACAATTGTATGAGAAGGGAATGAGGGGAAACAAAATATTTTGTTTTGTGTTATGACAATAACAAAAACCTGGGTAGATGGTGGTGGTTTTTTTTAAGACAATATTACTCGCGATTATCACTGAACTATGTTTTCTCACTTTTTCTTTATTGTTTTTCGTAAACAATATCAGAACAAAAATCACATAACTTACCTTTGGGTTTTGGCTGTTGTGATGATGATTACTATTGTGTGATGACAGGGGAAATGCCAAACAGATCTTCGTATCTGAAAGAGAACGTCCGGATAATTATTTATTCTTTTGCCGGATGGCTCAGGTATCCGTCTCGAAGGACCAATTTTTATGTTAAGGCGAATAAAATAATTATCCAAACCGGGGGTTGATGATAAAGAAAAACAAAATTTAAGTATTTCGATTTTTATTTTAAGACTCTGGGGTATATTTTACCTTCGGATAACTTTAACGTCTTGTCTTGAAGTCCTTAGAGTTGCACTTAAGACTAACAATTCGTTATACATACTTAAAACTATTAGGGCGTCCAGCTAGACACCTTCAATAAATATTTATGAAGGGTAACCGTAAACGTATCTAGCACCTCCCCTCAGACGTAAAATCTAGATTTAATGGTGCAATGACAATAGGATTTCAATGTATAGGGCTGTAAATGTGATACTTTAAAAGATCATAAGTATCATAGTCTCTGTGACTTGTTGTTAAAGTATGTATACTCTTCATCTGCTTCATAATATCGTCCTTAATCATTTTAGCGTACGAACTGCCAAATTCACTGATCAACTACACTCTTGTAAGGAATGAATCTGAGACATCAAGACGTACTTATTTTTCGTTTGTTTATGTCATTAAAAATTCATTGTACAGCTTTCATCATTTAATCATATTATGCTACACAAGTACACAGACCTTTGAGGTCTGAGATTGTCTATCTGTTATATTATCTCCCATCACTCCCCGAAACCATATCAATAATATAATCTAAAGTTAATTCGCATTTCCGTTCCCATGTGAACAAAAATTCACATTCAAATTCATTCACGATAAATTACCAAAAATTAAAGAAATACTAAAACAAACAAATACAAACCTAACAATTTATTTTCTTAAGAATTATTTAAAACATAACAAATTATTAAACCCAGACTTTTTCTTAAGAATTGTTTTCCTGCATTTCCATTCCCATATAAATAAACGAAAATGCAGTAAAATAAACAAATGCAATTACGCAAAATCAACAATATACTTTCCTAAGAATTGTTTTCTTAAAAATGAAATAAAATGTAGCAAAATATTAAAACCAGACTTTTTCTTAAGAATTGTTTTCTTGCATTTCCGCTCCCATATAAATGAACGAAAAATGCAATAAATACAAAATTAATAATTTACTAAAGAATAACAAATTACTAAAACAAAGAATTGCAAACTTAACTTCCTCCAGAGAATTGTTTAATAAAAATGCAATACAATAAAATATATTTTTGTAATTAGTATATAAGAACCAAAAATGATGAAAAATAAAGTTAGTTATGTTTTGATCAACTCACTAAAACAATCGGTTTTTTTTAACAGTTCATAACATGAACCTAAAAGTGGCGCAGTCGGTGGGATACCGCAAGTCCTACCCAACATAAATACAAATAAAATTTCAAAAAGTGAAAAAAATTTTTTAAAGGATAAGAAAATACAAAAGATTTCTTCATCCATGTGGTAGAACTCGAAATTTCAATTTCTAGTGCGGTATCTGTACACAAACCCGTGAACAAATCCAAGTTTGTATTCATCCCACGAAAGATCGTAGATGAACATACATAGGATATCAAAAACCCTTGGTAAACACTCCAAATTTTTTTTGGTAACAATATTCTTAAGTGAAAAGTACTATTCTGTCTCACTAAGAACCTTTGAAAAATAAACAACATTCTCAATTCAATAAGTGAAAAGTTTTATAAAAACAAAACATTCTGAAAAATAAAACAATATTCAACAAGTGTAACAATATCCATTAAGTGACAACACTCTTCAAGGAGAAACACAAATTTTTCTTCATACTCCAAGTAACAACACATCCAAAGAACAACCATAACTCAAAAGAATCAGAAGTCATTGATGCCAGGCCACACCAAATCAAATTAAGAGTAAGATTTATTTTTAAAGAAGAACATACATACATATACAATACCAATTATTATTAAAACCTAATATCTTGTATGTGTTAAATGAATGTAAGCGAGAAATTTACAATAGAATCGGAAATACAGAGAATTATTTTGTAGGCTTCAAAGGAAGAGGGTATTGAAATCCTGGAGAAATACTCTCAACAGATAACATTAATAAAGAAAATTGCAAGAAAGAAATATTTAGTTAAGAAAAGAAATCTAAAACATATTAGGGTGTAGGAGAGAAAATAATTACAAAAATGGTAGACCAGGAAGTAGGACAAGCTAACAGACAAAATAAGCCCACTAAAATACTTGAACAGTTTAACAGGGTTTAATGGGGGCCATAGGGACCTACAAACGTTCACTACACTGATAGATAGGGTGTACCCACATCTGCGCACGTTTGACAAAATATCACAACTACTATTTTCGGACATAATCAAGTCGAAACTGAAGGGAAAAGCAAGGCAGACCATCGAAATCAACCGCCAAGCCGTCTCTTGGCCAGAGATAAAAAACATTTTGCAAAACAACTTTGGGGATAGGCGATCCTGCGAGGAGCTTTTTGATAAGTTAAGGAGTGTAACATTTAAAACAAATACAGTGGAATTTTATGAAAATATAAAAAATAAACTACAGAGGCTTAGTAACAAAATAAAAATCATATTAGGAGAAAATGAAGCCGCCAGACAAAGTGCAATCAATAACATGCACACCGCATTAAGCATTTTCAAAAGCAAACTGCCTGAGCCGATAAAATCAGTACTATTTTGCAGAAACCCAGCTTATTTAGAAGGGGCCATGGACATTCTGTTGCAAGCCGGGTATGCTTATTCGACGAACAATAATAGGTCACACCAAAAAAACAACTCGCAACCAAACAAACGTCTAGATTTTAATAACAAACGAAGACATTTCCAGAACCAACCCATGAACAACACACAATTCAGACATAACCAACAACAACCTTCGAATAACCAACAACCTCTTAATGAACAACGAACAAATTTTCCTCGAACGTTTCAAGGACAATACAGACACCCCCAACAACCACATCGGAATACACACAATCAAACCCCATCGAACCCACCTTTTATTCCAAACAGGCAGAACTTCAGACACGCACCGGAACCTATGGACATAAGCAAACTAGAACTATCAGAAAATTTTCGGGCTCCAGCCTCGGGGGCAAGCTACCATCTATAGTAATTAAGACTAAGTTGGGACACATACAATTAATTATAGACACAAGAGCAACGAATTCAATCTTAAACCCTGGGATTTGTCATGCCAAAAGAATTCACTTAACAAACCCCCTATTGATAAAAACATTACAACACCAACTTTGTGTTAATAAAAAAGCTATAATACCCACTTTTGAAGAATGAGGAGCAATAGGCACACTTAAAAAAAAAAAATTCCATGACTTCTATGATTCAAACAGAATGTTGAAGAAAAGGGACAACTTTTGAAATTAATAAAGGGATACCCAAACATATTTTATCGGGACGGTACTGAATTAACGTTCACATCCGCTATAAAACATGAGATCAGAACCACCAACAACATACCCATACCAAATGGTCGAAAACAAAATCAGACACAATAACTTTCCTTATTCCGCACCCATTTGGATCGTGGACTGTCGGAAACTCAATGAAGTTACCATAGACGACAAGTACCCAATTCCCAACATCGAAGATGCCAGTATTTCACCACATTAGATTTGCCAAAGGATTTCATCAGATCGAAGTTAGGGAACAAGATATTCATAAGACCGCCTTCACCGTGGAAGGAAGACACTATGAATTCATTAGAATGCCATTCAGATTGAAAACAGCCCCAGCGACATTCCAAAGGCTAATGAATAAAGTTCTTAAAGACTATATTAACAAAATTTGCCTAGTTTACTTAGATGATATAATCATCTTTTCCACATCCACACAAGAACACATTAATTCAATTAAATTAATTTTTCAACGCTTACAAGAAGCTAATCTTAAAATACAATTAGATAAATCAGAGTTTTTTAAACGGGAGACTGAATTTCTCGGACACATAGTGACACCTCTTGGAATAAAAGCTAGCCCTAAAAAGGTAGATTGCGTCAAAAAATTTCCAATGCCTAGAACTCCCAAACAAATAAAACAGCTTCTCGGACTAACAGGATACTACAGGAAATTTATAAAAGATTATTCCAGGATAGCTAAGCTTATGACCAAATATTTGAAGAAAGACACTAAAATGAACCTTGCTGACCCAGAACACATAGAGAGTTTCAATACCCTTAGAACATTACTAACCCACGACCCAATTTTGGCCTACCCAAACTTCTCAAAAGAATTCACATTTACGACGGATGCCAGCAATTTTGCACTAGGGGCCATACTTTCACAAGAAAACCATCCCATTTGCTACGCGAGTCGTACCCTTAACGAGCACGAGTGCAATTACAGCACTATCGAAAAGGAACTTCTGGCCATCATCTGGGCTACCAAATATTTCCGCCCATACCTCTTTGGAAGACAGTTCAAAATAGAAACAGACCACAACCTCTCACATGGCTATTTTCAATTAAAGAGCCAAATTCCAAATTGGTAAGATGGAGGCTTCAACTCTCTGAATTCGATTATAAAATAGTTTATAAAAGAGGGATAAAAAACAATAACGCCGACGCATTATAGAGAATAGAAGAAGTGCTTAAGATAAACGAAACGGAATCGCCTATCAACATGCTTAAGAACCAAGTCATCATTAAGAAAATTTCTTCAGGTACAGCCAGGATAAAGAATGAGAACGTCGTCAGGAATAATAGAAAAGTGATAGGGATTAAGAAACTCGACAGGAAAACTTCAATCTCTCTTTTGAAAAATCATTTTAACACAAACCAACTGAAGGCAATTTACATAGAGAACGAATTTTTATATATGGAACTTTTTTCAAATAATGAGAAATTTAGGATAATAAGATGCGAATGCTATAGAAAAACAACATTTAAGTAAGAATAACCGGGGAATAGAGGCTGTCTACGGGGAACTAAAAAACAAAATATACAACCCCTACCTAAAACTAAGAATAACACAATTCATTAACAATTGTGAAGTATGCACTATTGAAAAATATGATAGAAGACTACCTAAAATACCATTTAGAGTCAGTGGAACCCCACTCAAACCACGAGATATAGCTCATATAGACGTATTCTACACTTTAAAAAAGGAACTTTTTATGACAATAATAGACAAATTTACTAAACATGCAGTAGCATACAAGATAAACAGTAGAACTTAAACAGAATTTAAAATTAAACTACTACAATACATAAATACATTTGGTAAAATAGGAAAAATAGTTGTAGACAATGACCCAGGGTTTAAAGCCATTCCAATGCGCGAATTCCTTAATGAAGAAAAAATCAATATACACTTTACCTCAAGCAGTAACCACACTTCCAATGCGGACATAGAACGTCTACATAATACCATAAATGAGCATATAAGGCTTTTAAGGCACGGTGAACAGAATAATAGGATACTACAATAACACAATTCATAACACAACGAAGATCAGACCTAATGATTTCCTGAATGGAAAAATTATTAAGGAGAAATATACAGGGATTCTCGATTTAATGACTAAAAAAAAGAGGAGTACAAAGGCAAATTGAATAAAGACAGGACAGATGTGACAATAGGGGATGGTTCAAATTATATCAAAAAGATTAGAGGGAGTAAAAACCATAGGAGATATAGGAAGATAGATAGTTAGAAAATCGATGACGACCACGTCGAGAACGTTAAGACAGGGCACAAATATTATAAAACCCATATCAGACAAAGTAAGACATTTCAAGATAGGGATAACCCCAGAATAAAAGTTAAATAATAATATTTTGCCTGAGTATAAAGACATACAATATATAATCTTTCCAAATGACACTTTAGATTTTTCTGACAACTATTTTCATGGTTACCTACGGACAATACCCCGATATTCAAGACCTATCCGACAATTATGGTTATATACCAATTAAGATAAGAGATGTAGAGATCATTGATAAATACATTAGAATAATTCACGCTATCAACACTACGCAATATATGGAAACAGCCAGTTTTCTATAGGTACAAGACAATATCCATAAACTTTCGGATACCTACACAAACATCACCACACTCTTGGAAAGCGTAAATAAAAACATGGAAATATCTTACACAAAGATAAATAACTTGACACCTAGATTCAGACAAAGACTAGGATTAATGAACGCAATAGGTAAAGGGCTAAAATTTATGGTAGGCACAATGAACAGTAACGACGAAAAAGAAATTTTCGACAAAATTATAAACCTCGAAAAAACAACAAAGACACAATGACAGCGTTAAACGAAGTCTCATATTTGAGTACTTCTATGTCAAACAGGATATCAAATATTACGAACCACATAAATAGCCAACAGAAAATAATATAGACCTATGTAAACAGATTCAATACACAGACGCAGAATAAAATTCTCGACTTAGAAGACGAAACTCAATTTTTACAGAACGTTTTCCGCATTAATAACGACATCAACCTACTAATGGACCACGTGAACGAGATTGGACACGTTAATTTTAATTGAAAATTAGGGATAATCCCTTCAGGTATACTAACAGAGAAAAAATTTAATTTTATAGGAAATATTCAGACAAAAGTATCTCTGGCATATAAAGAAAACTTCATAGTCCCAATGTCCCAAGATTTTTGAACGAATCATTTTCAGAAGTAGTATTTGAACCAATTCCTGACAATAAGAATAGAACCTTGTTACTAAACAGGAACACTGTTCTTATTCAAAACAACGAAGTACATAAATCCAACACATTAGAATATAAAAAATTCGAAAAAATAAATGATAATTGTCTAACAAGTATTGTCAAAAATCTTGAACCTAAATGTAATATGACATTAACAAAAGACTCAGAAGAAAAGGAGATTTACCCTGGTTTACTTATATTCAAACACTATCAAGATAAAATTGAAACTAACTGTAAACATCCATATAAACTTGAAATATTTAAAACTTATTTAATAAAATTCGAAAATTGTGTTGTTAAAACAAAACTAAAGACTTATGAAAATTTTAAAGTAAACACAAGAGAAATATTTGTATCGGAAAAATTTATATTAAAAATAAATAAAAACAATTTTCAACTTACTGACTTAGATATTAAGTATATACAGTTTAATGAAACCATAAAAATTGTTAATAATAAGTTTTTAAAAAACACTCTGGTAAATACCAGTAGTAGTACGGGAATTTATATTATTTTAATTATTATCTTTATCATAATCTATGTAAAAACACTTAAAACAAGAACCCTTATTTTTTCCTCGACGGCGCCTCAGACTAACGGTGGGGGTGTTGTAATATCTCCCATCACTCCCCGAAACCATATCAACAACATAATCTAAAGTTATTTCGCATTTCCGTTCCCATGTGAACAAAAATGTAAAATCGGTAAATTACCAAAAATTAAAGAAATACTAAAACAAACAAATACAAACCTAACAATTTATTTTCTTAAGAATTATTTAAAACATAACAAATTATTAAACCCAGACTTTTTCTTAAGAATTGTTTTCTTGCATTTCCGTTCCCATATAAATAAACGAAAATGCAATAAAATAAATAAATGCAATTACGCAAAATCAACAATATGCTTTCCTAAGAATTGTTGTCTTAAAAATTTAATAAAATGTAGCAAAATATTAAAACCAGACTTTTTCTTAAGAATTGTTTTCTTGCATTTCCGCTCCCATATAAATGGAAGAAAAATGCAATAAATACAAAATTAATAAATTACTAAAGAATAACAAATTACTAAAACAAAGAATTCCAAACGTAACTTCTTCCAGAGAATTGTTTAATAAAAATACAATGCAATGAAATATATTTTTGTATATTTTGTAATTATGAACCAAAAATTATGAAAAATAAAGTTAGTTATATTTTGATCAACTCACTAAAACAATCGTGTTTTTTTAACAGTTCATAACATGAACCTAAAAGTTCTATCCAGGCAAAACCTGGATGGATAAATCACCCCGAAGGCATATACTACTTATTATAAAATCTTACTTAACACTGGTATAAAGTTATACACTTAAAAAATATCTAGTATTTTTGAGAATATTGTTACGTTTCAAGTTCGCTTATGGTAAACCTTTAGTGGAGTACTCAACCATGTTGAATTTTGTCAGTGAATAATTATTTCACTTCCACTTTCATTAGTTTATTTACTTAATATTCCATCAGATATGATACCGATCCTTTTAGTGCAATATCTAGAATTAAGTCAACGTAATTCCCCTTTTACAACTTAATTGCCACCTCTTGGGTATTTCTCCTCTAATTGGAAAGTATATTGGATTGATCTGTCTGATCTGGTATAAACTTTGATTTTGATTTTCGACTCATTTCACATTTACCGCCACTTCCGAAAAATTTAGAAATCAAATCTCCAGCTATCTGGAAGAAAATGATTTATTAGGTCGTTTTGATCATATGATACATATGATGAACAATGCTTGATTGTAGGCACATAGGAATTCTGTCCACATTAAATCTGCCCATACTGATCACGTTATTCTATGAAACAAGTTTTTGTGTGCACAGTTTAAAATGTTTAGTGCACCTTGCAACGTTCCTAACATCTGTTTACACGCAGAAATAAATGAGATTATGTTACTTGCCGTCCTATGTCCCATAGGAAACAGCATTAGTATAAATGTAGAGGACAGGTATAGGGACAGACTCCAATATTAATGTTGTTAAAATAAATCAATATTATTTCTATGAATCTGGTCATTTCATTATTTGACAAAATGAAATAACTAGGAAGTCTAAAAAAGAATGTCGCTGTTTAACAGTAATTTGTGATTTTAGTTATATCGCTCGTATTATTATTATTATGATATATCTCTGAAATTAGCAAATATTTGTGGTATTTATTATACCGTCAAATAAATTTTCAAATAAAAGTCGGAAATACAAGTTAGTAAATAAGCTTTTCAAATAAAAAATGGAGATTAGAGTTCCAAAATTTAAAAATTACCTTAAGGCAATCATTTTAAACAAAAGTATTTTGCTTTAATAAGTATACAAACGATTCTGAGCTCATTTTAAATTGATTACACCAGTTTCCTACATAGTCGAGGAAAAAATCTATGAAACACAACATTCAAATCTGTGAAAAAAACATTTTTTCTCACACTTTACCTCATATAATGCGACTGAAGATCAATCTTTTCATTTCATTTATTTATACATCGTGATGCAGGATGCAGGCCAAAATGCCAATTATATAACATCAAAAATAAAATATAAAATTCTTTTGTACAATATTAAATATAAAAAAAAAAAATTTAAATAAAACTACATGAATTCAAATATTAATAGCAACGTTTACATTATGGGTCCCCAACCAAATTCAGTTATAAAGCAAATAAAAAACCCATGTGTCGATATTGAGCTCATAATGTCAAATAGACAACTGAAGTTCGTTTACTGCAAACCTAATATATTTGTGTTGGAAAATTTGATTTGAATAAGCAAATTGCCGGGGGTGCCGATTCCAAGCTTTGCAAACACAAGTTTGTGGATTTCTAGTTGATCTAGAGAATCTGAATCTACTTCATAGTAAAGGTGGTGAACCAATTTATAAAATGATTTAATGATTCGAAATTTAATATAATTCGTAAAGGGGACACGTAAAACGCGTATAGCATATTGTGGTACATACCGTTATTTTAAATTTTTTCCAAAAAGTATTTTTTTATTCATTAATTTCTATTTCATTTCCTTTAAAGTAGCGCCCTTCAGAGGTTTTGTTTTTGGCCAAAAACTCACGCACAAGCATCGATGTGTGAGCTGATGCAAAATCCATGATTGGGTTTTCCACAATTCTGTGCGTTTCTGAATTGCTTCGTGCAAATGACGTATAGCTTCAAAGTAGTATTCCTTATTGACCGTACGACCTTGTGGAAAGAATTCATGATGCACCACGCCATTGCAATCGAAGAAAACAGTGACCAAAACCTTCACATTTGACCGAACTTGACGTGCTTTTTTCGGTCCATCGAGCATCGTCATTGCTATCTTCTCGGCCTTGCTTAAACCGGTTATACCATAATTGAACTTACATAGTATTACAAAAGTTTACATACCCCTATATATTTTAGTCTTTTTAGCGAAATATTAATATAAAATACTACAATGATATTTATTATTTTTTATCGCATTTTATTAAAAAAAATTAACTCAAGAATATTATTTCTTCATGGATATATATTAAATAACATAAAAAAATTATTTTTTTGGTTTTATGCAAATTTACATAAGTTTACATACGGTCATTAAATGTTGTGAAAAAAAATTAATTAGTTAATTGTATGTCCTCCTTTGGCTTTTATTACAACTGATAATCGAGATGGCATGGATAATGCCAATTTTTTGGTTGTCTCAGGTGTAATTTTGCTCCACTCGTCCTTCAGCGCTTGCTTCAGAGATGGAATTGATGTTATGTAACGTTTTTTCACACCTCGTTTTAAAATATCCCATAAATGCTCAATAAAATTTAGGTCAGGAGATTGTGGGGGATGTTCCAGTTTGTGTTTGACTTTATAGAGAAGAAATTCCTTCACAATCTTCGAAGAATGCTTCGGATCGTTATCCTGCAAAAATATAGACTTTCCTTCCAGATCCAACATTTCAATACCAGGGAGATAGCTGTCCTTTAAAATACCAACATACATGGTCTTATCCATAATTCCATCGATGAATCTTAGTTTTCCAACTCCATTTGCAGCCATACATCCTCAGACCATGACTGACCCGCCTCCATGTTTCACTGTGGAGTTAACATTCTGGGGTAATAACTCCGTATTCGGCTTTCGCCAAACTTTAGCCCGACCATCACCTCCAAAAACCATAAATTTACATTCATCGGTGAATATTACTCTTTCCCAGAAAGTAGGATCATTTATGTGAACGTTTTCGTACTTTTGTGCGTACTCCAAGCGTTTTTTAATGTTCACAGCTCTGAGGAGTGGTTTCTTTTCTTCAACTCCGCTGTTGTACCCGTTCCTCTTGATGGTTCTGCAAACAGTTTGATCGGAAGCAGTTACTCTCAGAACAGTCTTCAATTTGCCATTTATTTCGACTGCGCTTTGTTTTGGATTTTCTTTGACAAAGCGAATAACTCTCCGTTCTGTTCGATCGTCGAGAATACGAACACGGCCGGAACGTACTCTACTTTCATAATTTTCATTTTTATTAAAATTTTTTATTATTGTTTGGACTGTAGGCTTTTTTAAATTTAATATCTGTCCAATTTCGTTGAGAGATTTGCTGTCATTCCTTAATTTAATGACTGTTTTTCGTATTGGTTCAGAAATTTCTCTGCCCTTGCCCATTTTACTGCGCTATCGAGATTTTATTATTTTTGTTTTACAAATACGACCACTTTCTATGATGTTAAAAGCTCTAATAATGATTTGAACCAGATCATCATGAAGTTGGCACCTGTACTAATAACGGTACATCAATTCTTAAGCGGGGTATGTAAACATATGTAACATGAAAATTTACGCGTTTTACGTTTTATGTTGTTATTCTCATACAACAACAACAAAATTATACTAGACCGTGTAAAATTACTTATTTTTTATTCATGTTACAAATATTCTGCAAAAACGTAGAAAAAGCATACTGTTTTCAATAAAACAGAAATTTGTTAACCGTATTTAAACTTTTGTAATACTGTGTATGTTCTGCTCATAGTAGACTCGTCAAACGCCATAGTTAACATTTCAAGTGTCCTTGCACATTTAATTTAATTTTTTACACAAAACTTAATACAGTTTCTTTGATCGATCATTTTTTCGAATAATAAAAAATCGAAGAGCACACCAAAACACGACTAACCTTTTTATCTGTCAAAAACAAACTGGCAATCCAAAATGGCTGACACTGTCAACATATATGTATAACAGACATGTGTACCATCATAAAAAATGCGAAAATCGAACATACGTAGCTTCGAAATTTGAAAAAAAACGTTTTTTTTTCATCACACCTCATATAGCGCCTTAAACTATACCACTATATTAAACCTTACCACTATATTAAAAATCCTCTCAATTTTCCTAAGGCAACCAAGATTTGCTCACGAAAAAAGTTCAATACCATAACTAATTTGAGCCAACAGCAAGGCATGAACTAACATCTCTTTAATATGAATTGAAAGGAATATATTCATATTGTACAACTTCCGTAGGGTAAAAAGTATCCTTGGAAATAAAGAACCCATATGAGCATGAAAATCAAGTCGTTTATCAAGTGTTATGCCAAGCCACTTCATTTTATCTACAAACTCAATACTGTTTCCATTAATGATGATGTCAAAATCCTCAAAAGATTGAAACGAGGAGACAAAAACATAGCTATAGTTTTGCTGCAATTAATATAAACGTTATTATCATTTAACCAATTATTTATAGCACTCAATGTGTTATTGATGAACTACTCCTGTAAAAAAGATGAATATTATCAGCAAGTAAAAATGAATAAAAACAGCTATCGCGAATAACAAAACACTAAAACACCAATATAGAATATAAACAGTAGTGAGCCCAGAACCGATCCTGAAAAATTACTATTCATGGAAACGAATTGTGACAAATACGAACGAACCAATGTGGGGGCTGTGCTAGAAAACATAAAATTACACATTAGTTTGTGGACAGGAGTAGTATAGTCCACTCTGTCAAAAGCCTTAGACAAGTCGAGACCTACAAGCACTCCTAAATTGTGATTATTCATAGTCTCCCTATTAGTATCTGTTAAATGGAGCAAATGAGTAGTGGTATTTAAAGCCTCTTCTAAATTAATACATTAATATAATTTAAAAATTGTTCTCATATCAATTGCTCAGAAACTTTAAAAAAGGGCTGGAAGTATACTAAATGATCTTATATTATCAAAATTGTAAGAATTACCTACTTTAGGGATTGAAACTACACGTGACTACACTGCAGTTGTAAATATGGTGTTAACAAGGTGCAACAGGTGACCAGTTATATAAGGAAATACAAGCTTTTAAACTTTATTGGTATATTATCCACTCCAATTGCTGTAGAATTAATTTTAGAAAGCGCTATCAAAATATCATCTTCCATAATGAAGTCAAATGAGAATGTATATCCGCGATTCTGAGTCATGTAGCCTACCGCCCTAAGATGAGTCCAAATTTGAGAAGTACTCATATTCTCAAAGACTTGCACACTATGTTTTCTTTTCTCCTTCCTAAGAATGGGCTTGGTCTTATATCTACACCTGCAAAAAAAAAGCACCAATTTTATTGAGTAGCATTTCTGAAATAGGTAGCATAGGCCAAATCTCTAAGTGATCTTGCAAATATAATGTCTCTTGTCCGCAACTTTTTTTCCTCCTATCTTGAACCCTATGGTGTACAAGTAACGCGAAGGAAAGAAAGATTTAATAAAAGTCAATTAATTATACTTAGTTGTAATTCTACATTTGATGTTGCGTAAAAGCTGTCAAAGTTAAATCTTAACAAGTATGTAAAAACCCCATTCCAATCTACAATGGTAATTACGAAACTCCACAAATTGTTCGCTATATGAAAGCCTGTTATTAAGAGATCCAAAAATTAAGGAATGATGGGATATTGCAGGACACTGAATTTGCTCAGGAAAATTTAACAATGTGGAATTACTTAGCAAGACATAATCAAGCAGGGATGGGATAGAAATTGTGTATGACTGACAAGCCCAACCTAGAGCAAGTCGATCGCATAGACATAGACTTGCTAATGTCAAAGAGATTGCAATCAAAATCACCTACAATAACAACATTGGAGTACCGAGTAAATAAGTCTTAATGAATATCTTCAAAAACATACACATTCCCATGTTGCAAATATGCAACTACAAGCAAAATCTTATAAGATCCAAAGCAAATCTCCTACAGGCCTATCAAAAGAATAATTTTGAATAGCAACAGACTTAAATGAAACATTAGATTACAGCCAGGTTTTAGGAACTACGAATAAACTGATGCTACTTCCAAAAATGATTTGTTTTAACTAATCTAGCTTAGAATTATAACTGGACGGTTGTATGCTTTAACAGTTCACATGTCCATACGACAAATTACAATCACATGCTCCGATTTTTCTTCTAATATATGAATAATTATCGACAATTTGGCCAAGGTAAGATTAAAAAGCATAGAAAATTAAGAATATGAAAGAATTGGGGGACCATAGACAGTAACAATAATTTTAAATAATATAACAATTATCAATATCACATAAAAATTGGCGAAAAAATATCACTACAAACAAAAAAAAAAAACAAAAAAAAATAAATAAAATGGAAATACATAATTTTTCAACCCATTCCTATTTATTTCCTATATATTGTAAACAACATCTGAGTATCCATCGGCATGGAAATTAGCAAAAATAGTCCCTGTGGTAAAAAAGGATTCAACTTAGTCTATGGCCAATAGGCCAATTTCAATTTTGCCAATTTTGTCAAGATCCAAAATTTTGAAGATCCAA
>JAHXMU010000105.1:1246685-1258008 GCA_019455685.1 Philornis downsi | reverse complement strand
CAGTTCCATTAACTTAATGTGGTCACCTTAATTTTTATGTTTTAGAAAAATTATAAGTCCCATTTGGTACAACCCTAATGTAATTGTTGCACTTGGCGGTTAACGTTTTTGTTATTGTTGTTTTGTTAAAGTGCAGCCAACCTTTTAATTTATGTAGATGAGCCTTTGGTGTGTCTTTGTATTCAGACATCTTGTTAAATGTATTTCAGTCGTCCTTAAAGTAGTGTCGTCCAACAACAAGTAAGATTCGGCTCTTAAGAAATTTATATGAAATAACCTTAATTATAACTAATAACTTTAACTCTTTTTAGAGAATAAACTCCGCAACATTTAAGTCTAACAATACCTGAGTTTTGTTCTTTAAGACGACAGAAGTCGAAGAACAGATTTTGTGCCAATTCTTCTAAGTCCAAAGCTATGCTTTATTCGAACCAAACTGAAGGGGATTTGCGAGTTGTTTATAATGGTTCTAATTTACATTTTGTGCATGACATGAAATATTTAGGAGTCTTATTTGATAATAAGCTGCGCTTTGAGAAGCACATTAATCACGTTGTTTTAAGTTTTAACTATGCATTGAGGCAATTATACACAACTAAGTTGTCGCTCCCGCTGTATGTAAAAAGCTACTGTTTCATGCCCTAGTTATGCAATGTATTCTGTACTGCTTAGAGGTATAAAACATATATGAAACTCCTTCAATTATCTTTGAACCATTTATAATAATATCTGCTCAGTTTAACTTACGTTGCAAAACATTACAACGTTGTAGTCTAGCCTAGAACGACTGCCGAGGTCAATATTAGGTACAGCTTGTTGACAAGTGGTAACTACAGCTCGGAATTCATTGATGGCACCCATGAATTCGATTCACAAGACAGCACTATTTTCATATAATCTGCTATGCTGTTAACATACAACTTTTAATCTGATCATCCAGCTCTTTCTGCAATCTGTGCACGTATGGTGTCAGAAAATTTGTTGAATAACTCAGTGAGAAATGCCTCATTGAATCCGTCCTTAACTTCTAGGCACTTGCGGCATGTACGAGGTGTGTTCAAAAAAAGGTGAATTTCCATTTTTTTCAAAAAATATTTATTCACCAATTTCTATTTTATCTCCTTCAAATTAGACCCCTCAGATATAATACACTTGTGGCAGCGTTTTTTTCAATTCTCGTAGCAGTTCTGATATGCACTTTTTGGTATGTCCTTGAGCTCTCTCAGCGATTCGGTTTTTATCTCCTCAATAGTCGCAAAACGCCGTCTCTTCAATCTTGGGAACAGGAAAAAGTCGCAGGGTGCAAGTCTGCTGAATACGGTGGCTGAGGCATGATATTGGTGTTGTTTTTGTCCAAATAATCTCTCACAAGCAAAGATGAGTGGGCAGGACCGTTATCATGATGCAAAAACCATTAATTTTTTGTTTACAATTCCAGGCGTTTTTTCGTACTGCTTCACGCAGACCGCGAATAACTTCAAGGTAATACTCCTTATTTACCGTACGGCCTTGTGGTAAGAACTTCTGATGCACTACGCCATGGTAATCGAAGAAAACAGTGAGCAAATTTTGACATTTGATCGAACTTGGTTTGCTTTTTTTAGCCTTGGCTCTCCTGGACTCTTCCGTTGGGACGATTGGGCTTTGGTTTCGATGCCATAACCATATACCCATGATTCGTCACCAGTTATTAACCTTTTAAGCAAATCTGGATCATCGTTGACGTCATTCATCAATTCCTGAGCGATGCTCATGCGACGTTGTTTTTGGTCAAAATTCACCAATTTTGCAACGAACTTCGCTGCCACGCGCTTCACGCCCAAAATTTCCCAAAAGATTACATGGCATGAGCACACCGATATGCCGACATCCTAAGCAACTTCTCTAATTGTGATTCGACTATTCTCCATAACAATTTTCGTCACTTTCTCAACATTTTCATCGGTTGAGCGTAGTCGTTCACATCTTCTCGACATTCTGTAAAAAGCTTGTACCACTTATTAAAATTTTTTTTTTTTGACTCAGAGCACTCTTACCGTATGCCTCTGTCAACATTTCAAGTGTTTTTCAGCACTTAGTTCCATTTTTAACTCAAAATTTGATGCAACTTCTTTGATCCATTTTTCCGATAGCAGAAAATCGCCGAACACGCAAAACAATTGTCTTATTTATGCCTCTAACAAACAAACTAAACATGCTACATAGATAAAACCGTCACATATCTTTGATACGAGTGTACCAACATAAAAAAAATAATAATCGAAAGTCGAATGTACGTATCTCGCGAAATTTGAGAATTCAACTTTATTTTTTGAACACACCTCGCATACGTAAGCACCTTAATCGCTTTGAGCTCAGTTTCATCAAGACCAACCTATTTAACATGGGAATACTTCGGACATTTAAAGCACATCAAATACTTCGTTCGCGTACGGTAATTCGCAGACAGTTAAGATAAAAAAGAATGCGTATGTGATAATCAGGAAAACAGATATCGTAGCGGATTAAATAGTTGAGGGGTTGTAGGAAACGATCAAACACGCGGTACTTTTATAATTGTGTGCTTCCCCAACGATCGTCAGTTGGCTATTTTTTGGATGGCTCAGGCGGTCTGTTGAGACGCCCAAGTTCTGTGTGGAGAACGAAAATCACATTTGCTTTCTGCCGCAAGATTGATTCTCCGATGTAAAAATTTCCATCCATCACTCGCTGGAGTACCTCACATCGTCGAGGTGATCAATAATATATACATACATTTATCTTTAATTCGCAATACTAATAGCCACAGGTGGTAATTTTTGAAAGAGCTTATGTCCTTTTGATGTCTTATTTTTTCCTAAAATCAAAAAAAAAAAGGCTTGGGTCCACCCTACGAAGTGCATATATTCCACTAGAAGGTGCAGCAGTGTTAGAATTGAATGTTATATGAATTTACAAATTAGTCGACGCCACCAAAACAATGTACCATTGCGACGTTTTGGAAATTTTCGCATCTCTATTATTTGGAATATCCACTAAAAGTATCTTCGCTTTCTTCTGCAACATATACATATGTATAATACTCGGCAAATTCAATCGATATCAACAAATGTCTCACATGCCGATATGTACCTGTACCTAGCAGTATCCACCAACCCAATTAAACCCGCAATCATATACGTAAGTTAACATTACATTTTTGACCTCTTTATTGTTGTTTCCACTGAGTGTTGAAGTTATGCTTTGACTGCGTACTTCCTTTGAGGATAAATGGACCTCTTACGGATTTCCTTAAGGGTCTTTCTGTTGGCGTCTCTGGGGGACAGAGCCTTACGCATTGCACGGGTCCTCTTCTTTCTCAAATCTAGAGGCTTGTACTTCTTGTTCTTGAACACCTTGCGCAAATTTTCCTTTTGTTTCTGGTGCATAACAATGTAAACACGGGCAATGGCTTTGCGGACTACACGGCTGCAAAATACAAGTTTGTTTAGAATGATGTCCATCCATGCACGTCAAATAGTATGCACTCACATTTTGGAGAGCTTAGAGGGAGCTCCACCAGTAACCTTAGCCACACGTAATGCCAGCAGCTCATTTTTCAGCTCATCGAGCTGTTTTGTAAGCTCCTTTTTGTCCTTTGTTCTTAGATCCGAACACTTAACTTTGACCTAAAATAGGTAAGTAATATTGTCACTTTCTCATAGAAATACATGCACACTCGTGCAATTTGTACAAGCGTTCTTCAAATAAAGTGATAAATATTAGCTATATATGTCAGATCGCATGGAAATTAATGGAATTTAACCAATTGCACAAACTCAACCAACCATTTTGTCTGCCACTCACGCCAAAAAGAATTTGTGAAAGTTGTTTTCCGTCAAAATTTGACAGTTAGCGTTTTATACCCATCAGCCTTCATATATATTCTCATTTATATAGGCATCACTTTTTTTAGAATAGAATTGGAAATTCTATTCCCACTAGTGCTGCAAAGTGTTGAATGTTTCAGAATCGAACACCCCATACTGACCGATTTCTTGATGCTCGACACTGAAAAGCAACTACTCGACACACCGTTGTTTGAATTCGCAGTTTTAAACTTTGGTGTCAAAACCGTTAAAATCCTTCAAAAAATGGTATTAAGGTACTTAAATACTTTTATTTGATACGTTTAGCGAATTATTTAGATTTTGTTTACCCAAATTACCAAAAATCGCCACATACATTTGATATACGTATTCATATTCGTTAAATACATTTGCATACCTTTATTTGGCATGTTTACTCAATAAAAATTTTGCCTACCAAAATTACAGAAATCGCTATTGACATTATAATAGACATGGCCATAAAGAGTTTTATGTATTTAATGATACATTAATACGAGGTGTGATCACAAAATAACCGTTATTTTAAAATTTTTTAAAAAGTATTTATTTATTCATCAATAACTATGTATCTTGTCCCCTTCAAAGTAATCCTCCCCGGATATAACACACTTATGTCAGCGTTTCTTCTTATCCTCGAAACACTTCCAAAACGCGCTTTTTGGTGGCGATACCAAAAACCAGCTCCTGTTTCAATTTTTCTTTTATCTCATCAATCGTAGCAAAACGCTTTCCTTTCATCGGTGTCCTCAGTTTTGGAAAGCGGAAAAGTCAGCGGGGCCAAGTCCGGTGAATACGGTGGTTGAGGCATGATTGCGGTTTATGTTTTGGTCAAAAACTCACGCACAAGCATCGATGTGTGGGCTGGTGCGTTATCATGGTGCAAAATCCATGATTGGGGTTTCCACAATTCTGCACGTTCCTGACGAATTGCTTCGCGCAAATGGCGTATGATGATTGGGCTTTGGTTTCAATGTCATAGCCATATAACCATGATTCGTCACCAATTATGATCTTTTTGAGGAAATATGGATCGTCGTTTACGATCCTGAGCGATGTCCATGCGACGTTGTTTTTGCTCAAAAATATAGCAATTTTGGAATAATCTTCGCTGCCGCACGTTTCATGTTGACATCTTCTCGGCCTTCCTTAAGCCGGTTATACCACACTTGAACTTGTGTTCTGCTCATAATAGACTCGCCAAAGACCACAGTCAACATTTCAAATGTCCTTGCACATTTAATTCCATTTTTTACACAAAACTTAATACAGTTTCTTTGATCCATTTTTTCGAATAGTAAAAAATCGAAGAGGGCAAAACACGACTAACCTTTTTATCTGTCAAAAACAAACTGACAATCCAAAATGACTGATATTGTCCACATATATACCAGATATGTGTACCAACATAACAGAGAAAAAGTGAAAATCGAACATACGTAACTCACGAAATTTGAAAATAACGGTTATTTTTGATCACACCTCGTATGAAATAAATGGTAGTACTTTCGAACGTGTGTTGCCATCGTGAATTAAAATTTTGAAATGTTAATAATGCTAAAGAAAATATGAACAAACCAAGAACGTAAGAGCATCGGCGTAAGTTTAACAAACTGATCCCAACAAATTCAATCCAAAGAGAGCAAAATGTGCCGAATGAGAATTTTCATTAGTTGAAATAAATAACAATACAGTGAAATATGTATGACCCATAAAGAAAGTAATATCTAGAAAATTCTTCCCTCTCTAGATAAAAATCACGCGGATAATTGTTTACAGAGGTCTCTAAAATCGCTATTCGGATAAAAATTTGTACTCAAACTTTGTATGAAATTTAAATGTTTTGCTAAAACCCTTTCCAAATAAGAATAATGTCTTTGAATAGTGTGGCCCCATTAAGAGAATCTCAAATTTCCAACTATGTTATGTATAAAAATTACATCACTACGTCGCAACTCCGAATACACTTGTAGAAGCTGTCCCAACGTCACAAACCGAGTAGCTGAGAGCGACTTAAACACATTTTAGTTCCTCATCCTGTTGCGAGTCTGCGTGCCGCCCAAATCACCTAGATGCAAAAAAAAATTCTGCGCGGAGCTTCGCCAGGGTATGCCATTTTTCCAGCATGGAGGCACGAAACCAACTTAACTTTTTGTCCGTGCTCAAAAATTTTAATGAACGGGAGGGTTATAGCTGGCGGAGGCGATAATTCACATCCGTACCCAGTCCCTTGCTGGCGTTCATTATTTTTAATTTTTGGTTCCAATGACCATTTGCAATTCCACGCCATGTCGGCAACAAGATTGGGAATGACTGGCGAGCGCCAGTTCATAAGGCCATGGTGTTAAAGGTTGCTAAAAAGAAAAAAAAGACAAAATATTATAAAGGAAATTGAAGAGTTGGGACGATATACTGAACCATGCTTACCCCAAATATAATATTATAAAGGGACAACAGCTGACTGAGTAAGTTGTTGCCAGATTGGGTGCGTAACAACATAATCAATTTTTTTGTTGTTGGTGTGAACGGCGTATCAACCCACTCATGAATGAAATTTAAATTTCATTTTGAATTTTTATACGGGTTCCGGTCTCGGATATCCGTGGGGAATACAGAGCCCAATCTTGGTAGAAAAGAAGACAACTGTAGCAACGTTATAGAAATTGCCGGAAAGAGACGGACATGGGGAAGGTTGGCGGAAAATAATTTAAAAAGATGGCTCGATTGGAAGTCCAAATGGCGGTCGAAGGGTTAAGTTGAGTAGAGGTAAAGGGTAGGATAGTTAGTTGGTATTGAGAAGTCAGAGAAACCAGACCCGTGGCCAGGAAGGTTAAAAAAAAAAAAAGGTGCGACGAGCAAGTAAATTTAAGTCGCAAAGAAGTGTATTCCGTCCCAAGGGGATATTATATAATTTGATTTTTTTTAACATTTTATACTGAAACAACGGGCGTAGTAAACAAAAAGTAAGTAGGTAATAAATGATAGAAAGACTGACATAATTCAATCCGTGTTCTCAAATAGAGTTAACCTGTCCCATCTGGGAATAAGTATGCAGAACAGTGCCATAAAATAGGAGCCGAAATTCCCTAAAGCTACAGGCACGGCGGACACTCAGAACTGGTCTCCGGGTGGAATAGGGCCACCAATACAACAAAAAACAGTGGCGGAGACCAGAGAATTTTACGAGGGTAGCCGAAGGTTCTGGCACCGCTAAAAAGGTTTGCCCAAGTCCTGGAAAACAGGTAACCAATGTGCGCAGTGGTCGTGGTCCGAAATACCAATACAAAAGAAATAAAAAAAGGCCAATGTACGAAAATTGACAGGTCCACCCAAAGAATTAAAAGTAAAAAAAGTAAAAAAAATATAAAGTTCAGTAATAGTGAGCGTTGTAAAACGTGACGCCAAAAACAAGGGGGATTAATGATTTAAAAATAATAATAATAATAATAATAATAATAATAATAATAATAATAATAATAATAATAATAATAATAATACCCCCCCGAGGATTGCCACCTTGATGGGGTGGGGGGGCCAAGTAATTGCAATGATTCTTGGGGCGATACCGGTGATACTGTAAGTATCGTCAGGGGCACCCATGCCGGTAAGGCCCAAGATGAGCAATGAAACTAAGAGCAATCCAAAACAGAAGGAAAACTGTAAACCAACCCAAAAATGGAGCGAGTATTGAGAAGTAGAATTATACAACTGTCGCCAACCGGGGGCGCCCGGGCGAACTCTGGAGCTACCGCTGGAGGGAGCAGCATGCGAACCGGTAGTGGTGGTGCAATTATGCAGACGTTGCCCACCGGGACAACCCGAACAAACCGTAGTCTGCAGACTCACAACGACAGGACGTCGCCCGAACCTGCTCCGACTGTTTCGAGGAATTCTTTGTCTTCGACCACAAGAGCAGGCCTACCTAGGCAGCGCATACGATGGACTAACGAAATGAATAAGGACGTTATGCGCTGCCACTACAAAGCCACTAGATGTGGTACAAATATGATCGGATACCGTAACCGACAATATTTATATTTTACTTCACTTTTACAGTATTCGCATTTACAAAACCGTGTGAATGAGCAGAATATAGCCTCCAGAGTGAGGGCTATTATAACCAACCGAATGATATCTCAGGTTGAAATGACGGAAATATCAAGGGAGGTGCAGAACGAAATAAGGTCATTTAACCGTCTAAGCTTATCGGGGTCATCGGCGAACAACGGGGACAATGTGGTCTTAGATTCAACTTCTGGTACCAACGGAGTTCAAATCACCCGAATTAGGGGATCGTTGGATATACAGGGGGGAGAAGGTCACGTACGATCAGAGGATGAAGATGATCGGGTAATTGGACCGGGCACATCGTTGAGTCCTCGAGAAGATGTTCATTTTCAGACTGTCCTGGATGAATTTGAAAGGACCAGCCTGGAATATGGAATGTTGGATCCGCTTTGTAGACCCCAAATTCCTAAAATCCGGCTTAACAGAAAAGTTGAGAAGAATTTGGAGTACTTAAATGGTATAATAAATATGATCCTTGGGGAACACCCTACTTTTGAATGTGTTCACAGTGTACTATATTGTGCCGCCATGACGGTATGCAAAATGTGTGGTGTACGGATTGGAACGGATGTGAGTGGCAGCCGAAGGGGGGATAACAAACCGCTTTGGCAAAGACGTCTGGAGGGGAAAAAATCCAGATTGCGAGCTGAAATTGGTAGACTTACCCAATATCAACGAGGAATCCGTTCACAACACCTGATCCGAAGAGTAAGGCAAATTCTGGGGCCTGAGAATATGGAAATGCTAACACCTAGAATCTTAAGTGATATTATCGATCGTCGCACTCAGATCCTACAGGCTGTTAGCAGCAGATTAAGAAGATATTTGGTAAGCAGAAAAAGGAGGATAGATAATACGCTGTTTGTAGTAAACCAACAGAAATTTTACCGCGATCTGGAGAGAGAAGAGAATATAGGATTGGGGAACCATCAGACCACGATCCCAGATCGATCGGAAGTAGAGCTATTCTGGGGAGGATTATGGGAAACAGCTGCAACATATCACGAAAACCCAATATGGACTGATTCAATGGGCACTGATGAAATGCAGGACAGTACAATGACGGAATCTGATTTGAAGGCAGCATTGAGCAAGGCCAAAAATTGGAAGGCGCCAGGAGTAGATGGTATTCAAAATTTTTGGTTAAAACGTCTCACAAGTATCCACCCATATTTAGTATCACTTCTGAATGAATTCTTGAATGGAGAAACCACAATGCCACCCTTTCTTACAATGGGAAGAACGTTTCTTTTGTACAAAAGTGGTGATACTAAAGATCCCCAGAACTATCGACCAATTACGTGTTTACCGACTATCTACAAGTTGCTAACAAGGATGGTGTCGGAGAAAATTTACAATCATTGTGTTGAAAACAATTTGTTACCACCGGAGCAAATGGGATGTGCAAGAAACTCACGAGGATGCAAAGAGGTGATTTCAATAGATGCAATTATAACAAGGAATTCAGTTTGCCATCAACGAAATCTAAGTGTCGCGTATATTGATTACGAGAAGGCATTTGATAGCGTACCCCATGTGTACCTACTACGAACACTTAGGGTTAATGGAGTGAATCGGAACATAATTGCATTTTTTGAAAGGATAATGCCTATGTGGAGAACGCAAATAATCCTTAACGACATCTGCACCAGGGAAATTCGGGTAAATAGGGGTATTTTTCAAGGTGACTCCTTCAGTCCATTATGGTTCTGCCTGGCTCTAGGACCTCTCAGTAAAGCGTTGAATGAGTCACCTAATGGATATCGTATTGGCCACCAACAAAGGCAGACTGCAATCACCCATTTACTATACATGGATGATTTGAAATTGTTTGCACGGTCAAGATATCACCTCTCGAACTTATTGGATATAGTGGAGAAATTTAGTAGTGATATATGCATGCGATTTGGATTCGAAAAGTGCAAGTCTGTCGAGATGGTAAGAGGTCAGGTAGTGCATTCTGAAGGATTTACGCTGAACGAGGGCGTAATACAAATGTTACGTTCTGATCAATCCTATAGATACCTGGGAGTGGATGAAATGAGAGGTATACACCACACACTTATAAGAGACGCATTAAAGGTGCAATGTGAGATGAGGATAAAAAAGCTGTGCAGCACCAAATTAAATGCTAAGCATATGATCCGGGCAATTAATACCTACGCCATTCCTGTATTAACATACTCATTTGGAATTATAGTATGGAGTGATACGGAATTGGATTCAGCACAGAGGAAAGTACGAACAACGATGACAAGATTTGGACAGCACCATCCTCAGGCTGCTGTTGAGAGAGTAATGTTGCCACGAAAGTTGGGTGGACAGGGTATAATAAATTTGAAGAATCAATATTATATCCAGACCCAGAAGCTTAGAGAATTCTTTTATGCGAAGGCATTAGAAAGTGAGCAATATTCCATTCTGGTGAATTTGGATGAAAATTATACACCACTAAAACTCTCAACGCCGTTGTTCGATCCTCTAGAATTTGTAAGTAGTGATGTCGATATTGTAGATAAATGGAAACGCAAGGCCATACATGGTAGATTTCCACACCAACTGGATATGGATAATGTGGATAAAAATTTGTCTACAATATGTTTTCAGTATGGCCAATTGTTCCCGGAAACGGAAGCATTTCTAATGGCTATACAGGATGGCGTAATCCACTCTAGACATTTTCGAAGAGTTATTCTACACGAGAATATTAATAATATGTGCCGTAGGTGTGGTCAGGCTCCTGAAACCACAGACCATATCATAAATGGATGCTCAATACTGGCAAGTACGGACTACCTCAGAAGGCATAATAATGTGGCAAGAATAATTCACCAAACTCTTGCAATTAGAAGTGGTTTCCTGGAGGATAGACTTCCCCATTACATGTACCGACCTGAAGAGGTCTTAATTAACACGGATTTTAAACTGTACTGGGACCGCACCATATCAACGGATAGAACTGCCATCGCGAATAGACCAGATATAGTTTGGGTAAATAAACGCAGCAGAACGGGGTATATTGTGGATGTTGCCGTGCCACTTTCGGAGAACGTTAATCGGACAATTGCAGAGAAGATATCTAAATATACGGATCTGGCGTTTGAGATGAGACAACGGGAACATCTCAGAAGTGTTGAGATTATACCGGTAGTGATCTCTAGCACTGGAATAGTGGTGCAATCTGTGGCTCAACATCTGGAAGAGTTGGAACTTTCACGGCACGTGCACGATATGTGCAAAACGGTAGTCCTGGAAACGTTTAGGATAATGAGAAAGTTCCTGGGATAAGGCGAAGCGTGATTCTTCCATTCCAATGGTGATATGTGAATAGTGTGGAGAAAAATAATGACAATTGACAAGAAAAAAAAAAAAAAAAAAAAAAAAAAAAA
>JAHXMU010000105.1:1230520-1246585 GCA_019455685.1 Philornis downsi | reverse complement strand
GGGGGGGCCAAGTAATTGCAATGATTCTTGGGGCGATACCGGTGATACTGCAAGTATCGTCAGGGACACCCATGCCGGTAAGGCCCAAGATGAGCAATGAAACTAAGAGCAATCCAAAACAGAAGGAAAACTGTAAACCAACCCAGTAAATGGAGCGAGTATTAAGAAATAGAATTGTACAACTGTCGCCAACCGGGGGCGCCCGGGCGAACTCTGGAGCTACCGCTGGAGGGAGCAGCATGCGAGCCGGTAGTGGTGGTGCAATTATGCAGACGTTGCCCACCGGGACATCCCGAACAAACCGTAGTCTGCAGATTCATAACGACAGGACGTCACCCGAACCTGCTCCGACTGTTTCGAGGAATTCTTTGTCTTCGACCACAAGAGCGGGCTTACCCAGACAGCGCATACGATGGACTAATGAAATGAATAAGGACGTTATGCGCTGCCATTACAAAGCCACTAGATGTGGCACTAACATGCTAGGTTATCGTAACAGACAGTATATGTACTTTGTTACACAGTATTCACATTTACGAAACCGTCTTAACGAACAGAATATAGCCTCCAGGGTCAGGGCTATCATGATCAACCGTATGATATCTCAGGTTGAAATGTCGGAAATACTAAGGGCAATTCAGGAGGAAGTAAGGTCGTCTAACCGTGTGAGCTTGCCGAGATTATCAGTGGACAATGGGCATAACATAGGGTTGGATTCGACTTCTAATACTGATGGCGTTCAAGTTGACCAAAATAGAGAATCGTTGGGGACCCGGAGGGAAATTTATCTACAGTTGGAAAACAACGATGACCGGGGGATTGAATCAAGACAATCCTCAACCCTTTGGGATGAGGTTCATTTTCAAACTGTTGTGGAAGCCTTTGAGGAAAGTAAGCTGGAATATGGAACGTTGGACCCGCTTTGTAGACCACAAATACCTAAGATCCGATACAATAAGAAGGTTGGTAAAAGCTTGGAGTACTTAAATAGCATCTTAAGTACGCTCCTTGGGGAACATCCAACTTTCGAAGATGTTCACAGTGCAATATACTGTGCCGCCATAACTGTTTCCAAAATGTGTTGTGTAAGTATCAGATCGGATGCTAGTGGCAACCAAAGGGGGAATGACAAGCCGGCATGGCAAAGACGTCTGGAAGGGAAAAAATCTAAATTGAGAGCTGAAATTGGAAGGCTCACCCAATACCAACGGGGGATTCGTTCACAACATCTGATTCGAATGGTAAGACTTATTATAGGATCTGAGAATATTGGGACGATTACATATGGTATGCTAGATGATATTATCGACCGCCGCACTCAGATTCTACAGGCTGTCAGTAGCAGATTGAAAAGGTACCTCACAAGCAGGAAAAGAAGAATAGATAACACTCTCTTCGTATTTAACCAGCGGAAATTCTATCGTGAGCTGGAGAAAAGAAACAGTGTAGAGTTGGGAATCCCTCAGACACCTGTTCAATCGGAAATAGAACAATTCTGGGGAGGATTATGGGAAACACCTGCAACTTTCCACGAAAATCCAATATGGACAGAATCATTGCACACGAGGGAAATGCGAGGTAGTACAATCTCGGAATCCGATCTAGGCGCAGCGTTAAGTAAGGCTAAGAATTGGAAGGCGCCAGGAGTAGATGGTATTCAGAACTTCTGGTTGAAGCATTTTACATGTGTTCATCCACATTTGGTATCAATTTTTAATGAATTCTTAAATGGGGGAACGCCAATGCCAAGTTTTCTTACAATGGGGAAAACGTTCCTTTTATATAAGAGTGGTGATACTACGGACCCTCGGAACTACCGTCCTATTACCTGCTTACCAACTATATATAAATTGCTCACCGGAATAATATCGGAGAAAATCTACAGCCATTGTGCTGAGAATAACTTGTTACCGTTGGAGCAAAGAGGATGTGCTAAGAACTCTAGAGGTTGTAAGGAGTTGGTCACAATAGATGCAATTGTAACAAGAAATTCGATTTGTCATCAAAGAAATTTAAGTGTGGCGTACATTGATTACAAGAAGGCCTTTGATAGTGTACCCCATACTTATTTGATACGAACTCTGGAGAATAACGGAGTGGACCGAAGAATAGTTGCATTTTTTGAGAGAACAATGCCTTCATGGAGGACACATATTATCCTTAATGGCATTTGTACTCGCGAAATTCGTATAAATAGGGGAATTTTTCAGGGAGATGCATTCAGCCCGCTGTGGTTTTGTCTGAGTCTAACACCTCTCAGCAGAGCATTGAATAACTCCCCTAATGGATATCGAATAAAGCACCAACAAAGACAGTCTGCAATCACCCATCTATTATATATGGATGATTTGAAGTTGTTCGCACGGTCAAGGTACCACCTATCGAACCTACTGGATATTGTGGAAAAGTTTAGCAATGATATTTCCATGCAATTGGGGTTTGATAAATGTAAGTCAATAGAGATGGTAAGAGGCCAGGTAATACATTCAGACGGATTTTCACTGAATGAGGGCGTAATTCAGATGCTGGATTCCGATCAGTCTTACAAATACTTAGGTGTGGAGGAAATGAGAGGAATACATCACGCAGTAATAAGGGACAGCTTGAGAACGCAGTGTGAAGTTAGAATACGGAGACTATGTAGAACCAAATTGAATGCTAGGAACATGATTAAGGCTATCAATACCTATGCCATCCCAATCTTATTGCATTCATTTGGAGTGATAGTGTGGTGTGATACAGATTTAGATTCCCTGCAAAGGAAAATCCGAACAATCCTGACAAGTTTTGGACAGCATCATCCCCAGGCTGCCGTTGAAAGGGTAATGTTGCCGCGAAGGTTGGGTGGACAGGGGATAATGAATATCAAAAATCAACATTTTAATCAGGTCCACAAACTGCGGGAATTCTTTTATATGAATGCAGCGGAGATCGAACAATATTCTGTTTTGGTTAATTTGGACGAAAACCACACACCGCTCAAACTTTCTACACCGCAATACAATCCTCTAGAGAGTATAAGCAGTGATGCCGATATTGTGGAGCAATGGAAACGCAAGGCTATACATGGCAGATTTCCACACCAATTGGAAGTGGACAATGTGGACAGAAATGCGTCTACAATCTGTTTTCAGTATGGACAACTGTTTCCGGAAACAGAGGCTTTCTTAATGGCAATACAGGATGGAATAATCCACTCTAGACATTATCGACGAGTTATTCTACATGAGGACGTTGATAACAGATGCCGAAGATGTGGCCAGGCTCCGGAAACTACAGACCATATAATTAATGGCTGCTCCGTAATGGCCAGTACTGCATATCTAAGGAGGCATAACAATGTGGCAAGAGTAATTCATCAAATTCTTGCAATTAGAAGTGGTTTTGTGGAGGAAAGGGTTCCTCATTATATGTATCACCCTGAGGAGGTTCTGTTGAGTACGGAATATAAATTGTACTGGGATCGTACAATTTCAACGGATAGGACTGTTATCGCCAATAGACCGGATATCGTTTGGATAAACAAGCGCGGAAAGGTGGCGTATATTTTTGATGTCGCAGTGCCACTTTCCGAAAATGTTAATCGCACAATTGCGGAGAAAATTTCGAAATATACGGATCTGGCGTTTGAGATCAAACAACGGGAGCATCTGCGACGGGTGGAGATTATACCGATAGTGATCTCAAGCACTGGAATAGTGGTGAATTCCGTATCTCAGCATGTGAGTGAGTTGGGACTATCTGGGCACTTGCACGAAATGTGTAAATCGGTTGTGCTTGATACATGCAGGATAATGAGAACATTCCTGGGGTAATGTGTGAATGTGAATATTGATGAAATGTGACAAGATGTGACGAAAATGTGACAAAAAAAAAAAAAAAAAAAAAAAAAAAAAAAAAAAATTATAAATATTAATAATGGACACAACAGTGCTGAAGTGACTTGTGGCCGAGTCCACCGTCATGTTCAGCTATAAATGGACCCCAGCTCGCGCGGTATCTGGGGGGGATAGAGGCGTGGGAATAATAATAATAATAATAATAATAATAATAATAATAATAATAAGTATATCTCGCATATAAAAAAAATCTTACAAATATTCACTTCATCCGACATACTGGAAACACCGGTTTGAAGCGCAAAAGATTAGGTTTTAGGGAGCTCCCTCAGGCCTAGGAACGGCAGATAGATTGTTTCCCGGTAGTAATTAAGATTCTAGGGGGAAGTGAGGAAATTATCGGGTGTTTAACACGAAAATAGAACTGAAATGCGTGTATCGTTACCATTTGGCGTTAGGTTGTTTTCTCATTATTTGTTGCATGTAATTAATTTTTTTTTTGTTTAAATATTGATATTTTTGTCTTGACTTAATTTTGAATTTATTGAATTGTTAAAAGGATTCAACAAAAAAAAAAAATTGTGGTTAAAACCGAATTATTTGCATAGTCTTTTTTTTTCGAGGAGTTTAAAATAATAAATAAGTATGTATTGAAATAGAAAGAAATGAAATTATTAGGATAGAGTTTTAATAGGGGTGGTGATGTAAGAAGGTAAGTGGAAAGTGGCGGAATTAAGGGGCCGCGGGAAACGACAAGGAACTGTTGCGGCTACGGCAGGGAAAGGGCGGCTGAAGGAAAAGACCTTCCTTCCGAGTGGTGTGTTGTGTGATAGTACTTGTTGATTAGTGTATTCTATAATTGTGAGGCACGATAGGGCTACGCTGTTGGGAGAAATTCACGCCTTGGAGGAAACCGCCGAACTTGAGCTAGTCGGCCTCATACAGCGTAGTGCCATGCAACGACCCATAACAATCCATTTCATATTTTTATCAATATTCTGACAAATGACTAGCAACAATGTGCTTCGAGTGCAAGTTTTATCCAAATTCAGTGAATTTTGCATTGTTTTGAGCGTAGTTGGCATGATTTGAGAGTAGCAACGGTATCATGTTTTTCCATTATTCACCTATTCCCTTAGTGGAAGTTTTCCCATCCAAATAATTTATCTGTATGAAACGACAAAATTCGCCCGCTTCCAACGTCCACACAAGAGCATAATTTTACCCACTCTCGCTCTATTTCAATGTAGAACTTTAATAGCTTAGTGTTTTTCAACGTCATATGTAATGGTATTCATAAATTATTTATCAACTTCTTACAATCTGCAAAAATAGTAAAAAAATAGTAACCAAAATATATAAAGTTAAGGAATTGCTGTGTAGAAAGAGTAACGAAGAGAGTGGGATCACCTTACTCTCTTGGCTCTCTAATCATCTTAACTTTGTTTCCAGAGAAAAATAATTGATCTGTACATTTCCATCGTCTTTAATGAATTCTTGTCTGTGATATGACCATGCTGAATTAAAATTTAGAAATGTCAAAAAAGCTAATCAAGATACGAAAAAAGCAAGAAAGCTAAGAAGAGAATGAAGTTAAAAAACAAAATAGGCGATGAAAACAGAACAACTGGCGATGTTCTTATTTGTTTTAATCGTATATTTTGTTATGTTTAAAATAATAAATACACCAAGGAAAAGTTAAAGAAATACTCGTATTGCGTTTTTATTTTTAGTGCTTGTTGTTTAAAGTTTTGCTTTTGCTCATAACAAAAATTTTTCTTGGATCGCCACTGTGCACAATAAAATTCGGAAGCATTGAACACAGAACACAAGCGAAACTTATAATATATATTCAACAATTTCCTTGAAATACAACAGGACTTATGAAAAATATGGCATAAAAATATCACTATCTGCACAAATATTTGACGATTTTGGCCAAGTGGAAAAATCTTTACCAATGAAACGCCAACCAACAGCTTTTTGGAAGCGCTTTCGGAATTTGTACCTCACAATTTTCGGTTGGTTTTAAGAAATCCGCAATTTCAGATTTTCTGTTCCTCATTTCAGATTTTTTGTCCCACTGTGAAGCATTCTCCGCCGATCAAATATATACTGGTTGAAAGCCCTTGACAAGTGCCACCAGAAACCACTATCCCCATATTTCAGAAGATTTTCAGAGCAGCGAAGTACGAAAATACATTTTGGCCCACTGTGGCCAAATGGACCTTCTCCTCCGATCAAATATACTCGTATACCTTGACAAGTGCTACTAGAAACCATTATCTTCATATTTCAGAAGATTTTCATTCAGTACGGCGAAATATTGAAATTGCCAAAAAAGGCATTGGTTAACCACAGTTTCGTTCTTCATTACTTCTGTCGCTTGGATGCAACCTCTCAGAATCCGACTGAGATTTGTCTCTGGGCTTGCATACTGTTTTGTACTTAAGAAGGGGATCTCTCGACGCGCTGCAATGCTTTGTCATTTTTGTTGTTTTCTATTCTCGTTCTACTTTCTACATTGGCGCAACAGCCTATCGACGAAGCTTATTGGCAGAGAACGAAAATTACGGATGAGAAAAATTCTCCGGAATTGGAATGTTTTTGCTATGTTGTTAGATTTCTGTATAAAAAAGTATCGATCTTTGTAAAGGTACTACGATCGTAACGAAAAAAGCAACGATGTTTGTAAAGTTCCCTGTTTTGCATTCTGTTTTTGGAGTTCTTGGTGGACATTTGTGTGAAAAATTCGTGTAAATTTTTGTTAAATAATTTCGAGTAAAAATGGAAAAGCATTTTCAAGATATTTTGGACTAATATACTTTCTAAATCAAAGAAAACAACAATACTCTTTTAGTAGACTTTGCAAGAATAAACGGATGCCGTTTTTGAAAAAAGGGGTTTTGAGATGTTTAAATACTGCGTAAGTAAAAATCAATATTATGTACTGTGCTTACTGTTATTACTTTGGGGTAATTTTTCTTGAATTTCGTTTCAATCTCTTTCGAAAGTGATACTGCAAAACAAACAATCTTCTCAGTTGTCAATTAATTGTAAATATCATATCTTTGTTCAGCGCTTTTAGCGTAAAAGAAAGGATGATTATGCAAAATGTACTTACTTCGGCAAAGTTAATTCAATGGTCCAAAGATTTGTTAGGACTTACTTCAGATTAGTTAAATATTTTTTCATGTTATCACAAATTAGCAAATTATCGTAATTTTGTGGTATCAGTTGTCCTAGCAGTTACTAATTTGTGAAGCAAATATAAACGAATTCCAACGTTCGCTGGTGAAGGAGAGGGAGGGTCAAGTTGTGGAACTTTTGGATGAGACCCTCTTAGACATTTGTTGTTAAGTTTTTCGAAATTATCCTTGACAAAATCTTAGTGGGGCCGTAAGGGCTTCCAAAGCTATTTGTGAAACAATTATCGTCTTAGTAACTTAATAGTTATCAATAGTTTCCTGGTGTAGCCTGCTTGGGTCCATACTTTAGTACTGTTCAAATTTTCTAAGATTTGATAAGCTGTAAAGTTCCTCCGACGCTTTTTGCGAATGTGTTATTTTAAACCTTTATAACACATATAACAAATATATTTCTAAAATTGGTTGCTGATAATAGAAACGTTATATGGTAGTGATCGCGCCCCTGCTTATAGTATGTCACACTGAGGCACTTTGAAAATGACATGTCCACTGCCGTTTTGAGAAAGAGGATTGAGAAGTGGTGAATCAAAGTCATGCAAATTATTGTCGCAAGATTCTGTGGAAATATTCGATTTATTGATATTGATATTGGCATACCTTTTTAATCAACGTTTATAGAATATAAATATATTAATCAATGGGAGCAATAACATTTTTTTGGTTAATATCTCGCTTTAAATCCACTGATTTTCATGTAGCCCCTTCCCCTATATTAAAATGACGTACTCACGAAGTGGTATATACCCTCAGTAGGAACAGCAAATGTTTTGCGATTCTAAGCCAATTTTGTGTCACACCATCTAATATTTTTTAAACACATTTTTGGGAAGTGACTAGTAGTTTTTTATGATATACCATGATCGGAATTGAGGGCCCGCACTTTATGACATTGAGCCGTGCTTTAAAAAATTCAAAATATACAAAATATTTGTAGCTGATACATTCAAGTTAATCTTTTGTACACTCACATATTTATGTTATGTTGAAAACTATAAATTGGGATGCCCAACATCAATCAGTTACTAATGTTTTGAAGGACGCTTTCAAATTTTCTAAATAAAACAATTTTGTGGCTTATTAAGGAGATATGGTTACGATTTTGGGATTAAAACATATGCTGGAAGGTGCTGCATTATCAACAACCTACGATATATTTATGGAATATGATGAAGTATGTAATGCTGTTGGTTACAGTCAATTAGACTCAGGTAATCAAGGCAGTCAAAACAACATGTAATTTTTACCTGCGTACACCAGCATATCATCCTTATATATTGGCGATATAGAACAAATTGTGTTTGAAAACAATAGCAAAGACAATGGGCCATTTGGTGAAAGTCAGTATAACGATAGTATAACATCTAGTTTTTATTCCAGATAACCCTCAGGATTCTGAAGGAGGCTTGTCCACGACATCTTTCACAGATAATGTTGGTCTGTGCTCGACTAAAAATAATAATGTCACTCTCTTAAACATTACGTAAAATTATGACACTCTGATTGAAGAGTATGCGCCATTGCGGAAAAAAATGAGACAGTAAATACCCATATACGGCTGTCGAAATGATTTCACCAAAGTCAACAAAATCTTTGAATTCTACACAAAGCAGAAATGCTAAGCGGTACTAACTTGGTCCAAATGTCAGAAAGGTTGACGAAAAAATGGAAGTTTTTATCAAAGCAAATCTACTTTCAAAAGCCTATGAAAACACTATTAAGTATTGTCAAGGCTATATTCGGGAAAGTTGTTGAGTAATTCTTTATCTCAACACCTGTCCCATAAATTATGTTAGCAGCAGACTTAACAAAAAAAAAATGTTCTGATTTTATACGCTCAATGTGTATATGCTAAGTTGGGCTGTAAAAAAATTGAGTTTTCCTTGCCACTAAATACGAAGCCGTAAATACTAACCATCAGTTGAGAGGCATAGGAGAGCAGGAGCACCGAATTGGAGAGACAAAAAATGATGCGCCCGTCGAAAGAGTTAAAATATACAAAATATAGGAAACAACCAGCAAATATTGGCGAAAGAAGCAGCACGAAAGCTTAAGTCTGAACAAATGCGCTCATTATATAAAGATCCGGATATGTATATAGACCTTTGAAAGATAGCAACGGGGAATAAATGGAAACATGTTATCCAAACGGTCTAAATAGGGAAATACTCGTATATATATTTATGCAAAACCCATTGGCAATCCTTTAAAAACACAAAAAACAAATATTTAATTTAAGCAGGAACACCCTCTTCTTTGATGCAACTGGCGGTGTCATTTCAAAGTTAGATTCGGATTAATTGTTCATGTTAGGACTAACAAAGATAAGGCTGGAATATTGCTAACGATTGCGGAGGCCTTTCTATCTAGCCACTATATGGACGACGCACTGTGTCGCGAGGGTGGCCAAAAATGGTTAACGTCAATGTTAGAATTCTAACGTTTTTTTTTTTTAATTTTTTTTTGTAACACTCTGGTTAGATCATACCTAAAATATCTTTTAAAACTTTTTCTAAATTTTAAACTTACAGTGATTCAAAGTTAAGGTTTGTGTACAGCATATGAAATTTATGGAAAAGCTCCAAATTTAAGGTTCATTTATAATACTAAAAATTTAATTATTTGAATGTAACGGCTACCAAAATGTATAACAGGGTGTAAGAGGTGCCTTTAGTTATAATTACAACACTGTTTACTGTACACTGCACAAATATTGATCATATGTCAGATCCCGTTAGAAAAAGATAGTAGTGAGACATTGTCAAGATTTTTCAGCAACAGCGAACTTTCGTAGAGAATTTAAAAGAAAGTAGAGATAACACTTTTCCAATTTTTTGGTATTTTGTAGCTACAAGTATGTATTTTAATATATTTGAAATTCCGCTGCTCGATTTTGCACGAATTTCTTTTATGATTGTTTTTCAGTGTCAACCTCATTGCTAATTCGCACTATTTTTCAATTGTGGCTAGAGATAAAGCAAAACAGACCATGCGATGTTATGCATCATGTTAAAGATTTTGTCGAAAAGCATTTTAAACGAGTATTATTAGAAAGTGAACAACAGAAAATAAAGCTTACTCTATTAAAATTCTCTAACAATTGGTCGAAATATCATCGCATTAGAGACAGATTTGAAACTGAGTTGAGTGACTGGCTAGATAGCGAACTATTTTGTGAAATCATTTGTAATGTAAGTATCCGTGTAAAGTTTTGGTATTGCAAGAAAACTTAATTATTTTATACTATATTAGGAAGCAAGTACAAGTCGTAAAGGCCGACCGAATGTTTCTTATGAGGAGGGTTCAATGTGAACAAAAAGGAGGCGAGTGGAGGAACTTGTCGCTTCTACTTCATCTGAAGCTCTTAAAAAAGCCGCAGAAAGGTTAACAGGTTCAAATACTAATGAAAAAATTTCTGTTGAAAGTGCTCTAGCATTATACATTGATATGTATTTATCTATGAGGCAGTACAATATGATGAGGAAAGTAGTAAATTCTATTCATAAAGATTGCTTTCCATCATACTATATGATTGCAGATGCTAAAAAAAAGATTTTGCCTGATGACATTCAATTAACTGAATCTTCTGCAGAGGTACCCTTACAGAAGATTTTGGATAAAACCGTAAGAAGCATTTTAGATGTTAATGATATTGATACCAACAATGAAGTAGTCCTGGAATGCAAGTGGGGATTTGATGGCAGTAGTGGGCATAGCGAATAAAAACAAAAATTTCAAGATGAGGAAGCTAGTGATGAATTTATGTTTGTAACTTCCTTCGTTCCTTTACGCATGTTGGATTGGGCAGATGACCAAATAGTTCTTGGAGGTTATGTAGACCACTTGTCCTTTTTTGCTGTTTTCAGAATAAACACTGGTTTCCCAATCGTCCCCAAGGCCTTTCCCAAATAACGACACGTATTTGGTTTGAGTCCGATTGCTGTTGTTTATTGATGTTTTGGTATGTTTATGTTTATTGTTGTGTTGTTGTGTTATGTTGTATTGTTGTATTGTGTTGTTGTGTTGTTGTTTATTCTCTGTACACAAAATGTATTGAATATAAAAAAATGAAATTAAATTTAGAATAAAACAAATTAAAATAAATAAAGACAAACAAAATCTTGACAAACTGGACTTACTTATTTTTTTGGTTACAGTTAAAAAAGGACTATGTAAGTATTTGCCTGATGGGCCTATTTATAGACATACATGTTCTAAAAATCTTAACAAACACTAACATACATAACAGTTAATAAACTTCATAATATAGTGTATGCTTTTTAAGCTTGGGATATTTTACATTTGTTCAAGCATTGGCTTTTTTAAGGTGGCCATCACCGACATCCCCTCCTCCGTGAACTGACCCAGTGGGGGAGGATTCACCTTCATCGCAACCGACCTCGAGAATGGCTAGCTTGGATACGGGCCTTCGGTACACCCCTGTGTTGGTTCTAACATCGGCTGAACGCGCCACTCCGTCTTTGCCATGATGAAGCTCGATGACACGCCCACGTTTCCATTGAGATCTTGGAACATCCACGTCACATATAAAAACCAGGCATCCTACTGTCAGCGATTGTCTTGTCAGCAGCACTCTGTGTTTTGATCGGAGTTCCGAATCGCTGCGATCAACACTTTTGGCAATTAACGCCTCTTCCGGCCACTGTGACTTGTCCATCACCAAAAATTTTGGCCCATTTTTCCATCGCCCATCTGCACTATAGTTTTGAGAAAAATTGGCTCGTGTAGCTTCATCCGCAGGATTCTCAGAACCAGGACACCATCTCCAATCGCTTATTTTACTGCCGTCTAAAATTTCAGACATTCTATTGGCAACATATTGCTTATACATTCGGTGGTCAGAACGGATCCATTGAATGACGGTGTAGGAATCTGACCAAAAATAGATTTTATTAGCAGTTTTCAATCGATTTTTTAAAATTATATCCTTCATACGCACGCCCATTACCGCGGCTTGCAACTCAAGCTTTGGCGTCGTATGATACCGTGTGGGTGCACAACTTGTTTTGCCCATAACAAAAACCACTTTCACTTTTTCGTAACTTACCGCTCGCCAATATGCCACAACAGCCATCGCGTCTTCACTGGCATCCACAAACACATGATGATCCACATCACAGCACCTAAAATTTTCAAAATAATATCGTGGCACAGAAAATTTTAGTAATTTTGGCAGCTCCTCCAGCCAGATTTTCCATCGAATATAAATTTCTGCCGGCAATTCCTCATCCCACTCCACACCAGCTTTCCACACTTTCTGCATAAGCACCTTTGACGTCACCATGTAATCACCAATAAAACCAAACGGGTCGTAAATCGACATGTTCAACGACAACATTTCACGTTTGGTTGGAATTTTGTTGAAATTTAATATTTCGCTGCTTACTTTGTGTAATTTTAAAACAAAACAAAAAACATCTGTTTTTGACGACCAATGTATGCCCAATACTCTTTCAATATCATCAGGGCTAAGAAATTCTCCACTGTCGTCACCATCAGTCACAGGGTTGCCGAATGCATTTCTGACTCTATCAGAGTTGGATATAAAATTTCGGAGATTAAACCCACCAATTTTATGGATCCGAATAACATCACGAACAACTCTAATAGCTTCTTCCTCTGTTTGGAAACAATCCACATAATCATCCACATAATGGCGCTCGACGATTCCATGGACAGCTCTGGGTGATTCATTTAAAAAAAGTTTTGCGTTAAAATTTTTTACATATTGTGCTATGGTAGGTGAACAGGTGGCCCCAAAAATCATGCGCTCCATAATGTAAGTCTCCACCGGCTGCTCCTCGTCTCCATTTCTCCATAAAAATCTTTGGCTATCTTGGTCTTCTTTAGCAATGGCAATTTGGTGGAACATTTCCTGGATGTCTCCGCATACGGCGATCGGGGCTTCTCTGAATTTAAAAAGAATGGAAATTAGTGAATTGTTTAAATCAGGGCCTGGTAAAAGGGCTTTATTTAAGGAAAATTGTTGAACTTCGGCGGCTGCATCAAATACAAGTCGGATTCCTTTTTTATTTATATTTTTGACGCCAAAATGGGGTAAATAGAATATTCGGTTAGGTTGTCGTTCTATTTCTGCCTCCGTCAGCTTTCTGGCGTAACCCTTGTTCAAATAGTCCTGAATTTTGTCATAATATTGACTGGCGTATTCGCTGTCTTTCGCCATTTTACGCTCAATGGAACACAATCTACTCAAAGCCATTTTGTACGAATCGGGAATAGTCGGCACGTTTTCTTTCCACAGAAGTGAGCATTCATATCGACCATCGATCTTCCGCACATTCTCTTTTAATATTTCCATGGCCCTTTTATCGTCTTTTGACATCAACTGTTTGGTGTTCACCTTTGTGCCCAAGGTTTCCACGTCAAAATAGCCACGCATCATTTCATGAAGTTCATTCATCAAACAATTTTCTTCCTCAAAACGTCTCCGGATGTGTAAAGCGCGCTTTTTAATTGGAGATTTTTCACCGGGAATCGGTCCATAAATAATTGCACCCAATCTTGTAATAGAGACAATCGGCCCAGAATCAGTCAACAAACGGGGAACTTCTAAAGGCACTGTTAAAAGCGAATGATTTAGGCTTAAAATTAATTTAGGTTGCACATTAGCATAATCCCGTATGGGTATTTTGGCCATTTCGCCACACTCACGGGGTGACCAAACATGTGCAACGTGGCAACTCTGTATCGGCAATGACAGATCAGCTGACAAATAAACATTGGAAATGGTGAATTTTTTGTCGTTCTTACCATTTCCACTTAGTGTCAAACAAATTTTTTCCGTTTTTGTTTTTATTGTATGTTCGGTCAGCCACTGCAGCTCCAAAGTTTCGGGTTCTCCGTGTATTTCGAGTTCGCGTGCGATCTTGCTGTCCAACATGGACACGTTGGCTCCGTCGTCGACAAACGCGTACGTTGAAATGGTTTTGTTTTTTCCATACAGTGTTACGGGCAATATTTGAAATAAAACACTGTCGGTATTCGCGGCGGCGTGACAATTTCGGCGTTCGGATGGCGGTGGCTGAGAATCGGGCGTATTCCTGGTCGTGTTTCGGTGTGTCGGGAGTGTTGTGGTCGATTGTCGCGGTGGTGGCTCCGTTGTTGACGTCGTGGTGATAAATGATGTGTTGTGTAGCAAACGGTGATGCGATTTCGGGCAATCGTTTATGCCACATTTCCTTTTTGTGCTACAATTTTTTAACTGGTGCCCCATTTTTAAGCAGCAGAAACAGGCTTTGACCTGTTTTATTTTATTCCAGCGTTCGCTCACGGTCATCTGTAAGAAATGCGAACAATTTTTTATACTGCAACACTCACCGTGGCAGATAGCACAATTGGACTCAACGGCGACGCCGACGCAGGCATACTTGCGGCTGTTGTTTGCTGAGGAAACTGGCTGGCGGCGACTGGATGCTGTGGGTGCTGATGGGAGACTATCGTGAACCATATTGGCAAGTCGGCGCAAAACAGCTAACCAATTGCTGAAGTCAACGACAGTGGCGGGGCGTTCCAGCAACAACGATTTTTCGGCCCACTGCATTTGACGATTTGTTGGCAATTTGGAGACCAGTTCACTGAGCAGTGATGGATTGGATAAATGGTGGTTACCTTGGACATTCTTCAAAAAGGTTGACATGTTGGAGACTTTGTTGGCAAAATTAACGAGAGCTTCCAAATTGTCATTGGCTAGCGGAGGAATGGCTCGAACCTTTTCAATTTGGCTCCTAATAAGCTGCTCAGGACGGCCAAATGTTTCCTTCAGAATCTCCATTATCGCGGTAACATTGGCGGAACTACACAGCAGCGATTCAACGGTATCATGGGCGCGACCCTTTAGAGATTCTCGAAGGCGCATTATGTTGTGCAGGTTTGAGTACCCAAATTCCGAAGTTGTGCTCTCGAAAGCTTCAAAAAATGTCTGCCATTCTTCTGGAAGGCCTGTAAAAATAGGAAGAGGGTAAATTTTCTTGTGTGGAATCATTGTAGAACTGTGAGTATATGGTGCTTGTCCTGAAAACTCCGATGCGTTCGAGGTTATTGGCGGGTGCAACAATGGCGTCGACTGCGGCAACAATGGCGCTGGCTGTGGTAAAAATGGCGTCGGCTGTGGCAGCAGAGGTGTCGGCTGTGGCAATGATGGCGTCGGCTGTGGCAATAATGGCGGCGACTGTTGCCACGACGGTGGCGGCTGCTGCTGCGGTAATGTTGGCTGAGAGTTGGTAAGGTGCGTCTGCATTTGTTGCGTTGTGCTCCGAAGTTGGTCTTGCAAATTGCGAGTTGAAGCTACAAACTCAGCTTGCATTGCTTGCATTTGCCGCTGAAGCTGTTCCATTTGACTTTTAAACTCACCAATTTCATTTACTGCTTTTGAGGTTGTTGCTGGTGAATTATTTGATGGCGCTTTTGGAGCCGGCTGAACAGTGGTCGGATTTGGCAAAATGGCGGAAGGCGTACTTGGGTTTTGCTGGCGCAACTGGCTGCCTTTATTTGGCGTATTTTTCGTGGGCGAGTGCTGGGTTGGCATATCGGTGACGTAGGACTCAAAATGGGCTGGTGGAATTCCTTGATTTCGTCTGCTGCTTGTTCTTCTCGGCTGATCTTGGTTTCGTGACATAAAACCGGCAGGATCACAAAAAACAGGTAAGTAAACGACACAATATCCACAATATTTAATGCAAATTTGGCAAAATTTTCGTGGCAGAAAAAATTTGCATTAAATTCTTAACAAAAATGTCCGTCCGACAATAAACAGCAACTTTGACATACACTGCGACGAGAAAAAAGTTGCAAAACATTAACTAAATTTAGCCAAATAAAGAATAAAAATGTCCTTTTTTGCTGTTTTCAGAATAAACACTGGTTTCCCAATCGTCCCCAAGGCCTTTCCCAAATAACGACACGTATTTGGTTTGAGTCCGATTGCTGTTGTTTATTGATGTTTTGGTATGTTTATGTTTATTGTTGTGTTGTGTTGTTGT
>JAHXMU010000105.1:1202405-1225520 GCA_019455685.1 Philornis downsi | reverse complement strand
AAGTGTAATACAATCAGTAAGGGATAGCATAAATACAGAAATTGAAGGTCTAGATACATATAATTACATTTCAAAAAACAAAAATCTTAACGTTCACTATAAAATGCAGTTGACAATGATAGATGGTGCAGTTTTAAATGTATTAAGTGGAAACAGTAGTAGTTCAACTTGTGCTTTATGTGGAGCTAAGCCATCTGAAATGAACAGCTGTGAATGAGCAGTGCTATCAGTACGGATTGTCGACATTACATGCATGGATCAAATGTTTTGAATGCATTTTGCATATTTCTTACAAACAGCCTATAAAGAAATGGAAAATGGTAGGAAAAGAAGATAAAGATCAGGTTGCTGAGCAAAAGAGAAGTATTCAAGCAAAATTTAAGTCTGAAGTGGGTCTTATAGTTGATAAGGTTAAGACGGGGTGTGGCACAACGAATGATGGCAATACTGCAAGGCGCTTCTTTTCCAATGTCGAACTTTCAGCTCAGATTACTAATGTAGATGTAAGGTTAATAAAATATTTTTCAATTATTTTAAGAACACTTTCAAGTGGTCATTATATACATACATCAAATTTTGAAAAGCTTTTAAAAGATACAGCACTTTTATATTTCAAATTATATCCTTGGTATTATATGCCTTCAACTGTGCATAAAATTCTAGTTCATGGTATAGATTTTATTAAATATTCCACTTATCCCATTGGAATGTTATCAGAAGAAGCAATAGAGACAAGTCATAAAATTATAAGAAATGCAAGATTGAAACATACGAGAAAAATAAGTAGGATTGCCTCCATGGGAGACCTAATAAATTATCTTATTCTGCAGTCAGAGCCATCAATTTCGATGCATAGTCAGAAAATACTTTTAAGGAAAAGTGATATAAATGATCTGAAAGAGTATTTAGTTACAAAAGGAAGATTTCACAGCATAAAAATAGCGAATCTGGTAGAATCTGAAAGTGATGACAGTGATAGTTGTTAATATATTTTGATTGACTGTAATACCTACTGTATATATTTTATGTATGTATGTATATTGAATATGTTATGTTAAATAAATAAAATTCATGTTTTTAAATTTATTTTCACTGAATTAATAATTTTTGTAAAATTTTGCTCTTATATGATCACAATTTACAAATTAAAATAATTTTTTAATTTATGTTATTTGTATGGGGGGGAGGCTTTTACGATTTTTTTTTTAACTGGCAATATGCTACAATATAACTAAATATATTTACATGCAAAATTTCAATCTTATCGGATCGGAACAGATAAAAATAGGAAACTTATTGAAAAAGTTAAAAAAATGTGAAAGAAGTATTGACAATTTTCGTTTACAAATTGCATCTTTTTCGTATCAAGGATATAAGGGTGGTGGGCGTGTCCTTTGAGATAATTTCACAAAATTAATCAAAGTTATCCGGAATATATCAGAGACCAATCGAGCCAAGTTTTGTTCAATTCCAGAAACAACTTTGGAAAAAATAAGGTTTTTTCATTACAGGATATATGGGAGGTGGGCGTGTCCTTGGACCGATTTTCTCTAAACTTGTTTTTTTTATCTTTCCTAGTTATAAAAGCAATGTGTACTAATTTTCATTCTTTTCTGAAAACTCCTTCTATTTTTGGCCACCGTTTATATGAAAACACGACACTGTGCGACGTTTCTTGCTTCTTTTTGCAGATGGAGACATTTTGTTTAAAAATCGGTATGTCGTGGCCTATAACGGAGAGAATTTGCACTGACTAAAGTACAGTATTAATAAATGCATCTTTGAGAGTGTTTAACTTAAATAACAACTACGGTAACGTGGAGAGTCACATATCCGCTTGCTATAATTGAAGCAGTACGGACACAAAACCTCACTTTGTAGTAATACAAATTTGTTGTGCTCATTTCATCAAATCAAATCAAAAATGTAGGTATGGAGGAAGCAGTTGCGAATTTTTTTAAATGGCAACTATTCTCTGCAGCAAATATTGGTGATTTAAATGGAATTTTCTGATGGGTTAGGTGTATTTTTATAATTTTATAAAAATAAAATATATTTTGAAAAATGTCATTTTAGAAAGGGAAAGAAACGTAAGGCCTACTGAATATATTCGAAAATCAAAGCACTACATAGATGCAAATACATAGATACAGATAGGAAATTGGGGATTTGTTAGATGCTGAAGACGATGGGAAAACAGTACATTAGCAAAACTTGATGAAGAAAAATGGAAGAGGACACCAAAAAAAAAAACCATTAAATGTAAAATCGGGAAAAATATGGTCATCAATAAAGCATTATGCCGTTTCAAAAGAAAGACTTATTCGAGAGGCAGATGTATTTTGCTAAAATACAGGGTGGGTCATTAAGGTGTTGGCGGTTTAAATATTCAATTAAAAAAAACTACGAAACATAAAAAAAATATATTTGTATTTTTAAAAAGTAGAAGCATGGGAATTTTTAAGACTTAAAAATAATGTTGTCCAAATGGCTTCCCTCGGCTGCTTGACACTCTTGGAACCGAAGTCGCAAATTTTGGAAAACTCGTTGAAAAGTTGCTCTCGGTATTTTGTTACTTTTCTGAATAATGTTCCTCTTCAACTGCTCTAAATTGGCCAGATTATTCTGGTAGGCTACCGGTTTGAGGTAGCCCCATAGAAAATAATCGCATGGAGAGAGATCGGGGCTACGTGGGGGCCATTCAATATCCCCCCTTTTCGAAATGAGTTTTCCAGGAAAAACATTTTTCAGCAGCTCTATGGATACCCTGGCCGTATGACATGTGGCCCCATCCTGTTGAAACCACATTCTCGAGGTAATGTCTTGAAGTTCTTGCAAAGCTGGCACCAAAAAGTCTGCTAGCATGTTGCAATAATTGTTGGCTCTAACCGTCGTGAACTAAAACACGAACACGCTCCACAATGTCGGCTGATCTTGCAGAAACTGGGCGACCACGAACTGTAATTGGTACTGTTGAGCCGGTTGTTTCGAACATTCTGATCCATTTTCGTATCACATTGGCGCTTGGAACTTCACTTAAATCGTGTAAACCGCGTTCATGCCGATACAAACGTCGTGCAGTAATCACTGATTTATTGTTTTCGTGATACGCTCGGACACAAAATGCACGCTGCACTCCCGTGTACGGCTCCATGGCGACTACATTTCCAGGAAGCGGCGCAGCGAACAACATATCCCCCCGCCACCCCGCGCCGGCGTTGCCTAGAAATTGAATATTTAAACCGCCAACACCCTTATGGCCCACCCTGTACAAAAATATTTGCGATAAAACATACTGCCATGTTGTGGACACGCCAAATGTAAATTACGAAGAGTTCAACAGTTTGGACAAAAAGCGTAACATAGTACCTATAGATATTAATATTGCAATACTGATTTTTTTGTTGTGAAGCGGGGAAGAATTTATTCATGGAAAAAATATTTATAAATAGTATATCTCTTTCCATTGAAAAGTACGACCATATATTTTTTTTAATTCTGTATTTGTTACAACCTGTCCTTGGACATTCGGTAATATTTACATTGGCTTACATACTACTTATGTACTAACATTTTATTTTTATTCGGGAACACTTCCTTCAGTGTCCCTACTGCTATATTCGTCCTGAGTTGTCAGGTCCTGTGTGGTTCTCCTTCTTAGTCTGGTAAATAATGGGCTTTCGCTCATCAGATTGGACGCCAGTTGATTCAGATGTTGTTGAATACGATTCACGTATCTAGCGGAATATTTTTTGACTTCTTCCTTAATGAAGGGTATTTTCATGCAATTGTTTGTTCGAGAAGTATCTGGGAGCACCGGTAATGGTAATTGTCTGTCACGACCATATATGTATACTAATTTTTGAGCCTGGTCACTTCACCTTGGTATATTTAAATACAAAACGCAAATATTTTACTTGCCTAAACCCAGCAGGGGAAGCACCAAAGCAAATTGAAACGAAATGTAATATATTTAGACAGTATATTGGTCAAAACCAATGAACATCTTTTAAACCGGAGCACAGCCTGCAAAAGCACAATTTTAATTGTGGGAATGTCCTCACAGAATGTCCTCACGACATGTGAATGCTGCTGGTCATTTGATTACAAAAATTATACACCTGTAGAGGAATTTATGTGTACATTTTGCAAAATAAGCGACTCTTATAAGCGCTTCACATTCAATATTTTCTGGTTATTTCCATTCTATTTCCTATTTAAACTTATTTCCCTGATTTTATAAAATAGTAACTGAAATTTGATTTTTACAAATACGAGGTGTGATAAAAAAAAAATTCGTGATTTACGTATGTTCGATTTTCGCATTTTACCCATGCCTGTTATATATGTTGACAATATCAGCCATTTTTAATTTTCAGTTTGTTTTTGACAGATAAAAAGGTTAGTCGTGTTTTGGTGTGTTCTTCAATTTTTTACTATTCGAAAAAATGGATCAAAGAAACTGTATTAAGTTTTGTGTAAAAAATGAAATTAAATGTGCAAGGAGTCTATTATGAGCAGAACACAAGTTCAATTGTGGTATAACCGGCTTAAGGAAGGCCGAGAAGATGTCAATGACGGTGCTCGTCCTGGGGGGTTACTCTGCATTGCGATGCGAAAGCAAGTTCGATGCGCAAGGTAAATGCGATAGGTGCATAATTTGGTACTCTGTATCGATTACGCAAACACTTCGCAAAATAATTTGAAAAGTTGGCAACACTGGCATCTTAAAATAAACAAAAAGCGAAAATCACAAAATGAAACGTCAAAACTTGTACACAAAAACATTTTTAATAAATGTGCGTGTCGTGTTTTTTATTAAAAATAAATTAATATAAAATAAATAGTGAATAAAATAAATAAATAATAAATAATATAAAATAAATAATAAAAAATAGTGAAGAAGAAAATGAACATGTTGAACGTGTTACAAGGAGAATTCTGAGAGATAGATCAGATGTACTCTCCTTAAATAACCACAGGTAAGAATAGGTATCACGTACAAAACGTTTTCAAACATTTAATTTTTATAGTTTTGTACAAAATTTTCGCCTTAATAAAGACGCGTTTATGTATGTGTTAAACGCTATTCAACACGACCTCATCGTTCCAAAGAGATCTACAGCAATTCCAAACGCAATAAAAGTGGCCGCTGCTTTGAAATTGCTTGGACAAGGTGGGTATCAACACCAAATTGGGCAAGACCATCTCTTAGGACTATCGCAGCAATCTATGTCGCGTTGCTTACAGGAGGTTTGCATGGCGATTGAGCGAATACTCTGTCCCAAGCACATAAAATTTGAGACAACTGCGGAAGAGGAAAACGAAGTTAAAGAAGGGTTCTTCCAGACATGTAACATTGCAAGTACACATGTATCACAAATATATATCAAAATACACAAATGTAACACGTTACTTTTTTCCATCCAGCTACATTCCTCATAGGAGGTCCATTTGAATTCAGATCGTCCGTTAGTTTTACCCATAAATTGTTGGCGCGTTGTTTGGCATTTCCACAATGTAGCTGTCCTTTGGCCAAATCGCTATGTTGCTGCATAAAATCAACCAAAATTTCAAATTGCCGTTGTTGAGTTTGCAATTTGTTCGGCTTTTCCCTAAAAAATAATAATTTAGTTACAAATATAAAAATTTATTTGTTTACTTACATGATTCGGCTTCTTTGTGTTTGGTATTTCGTTAGCGCAAAATATTTGCGTTCAAACAAAGATTTTAACATACGCTTTCGTATTACAGAGTGCGGTGATGCCAGATTTGTGAAAAGGGGAAAAATAAGATGCGAATGGAAAATACGAAAACGCATTACAGAGTACCAAGTGTTCGATTAGCTACTATTTTTCTTTCGCATCGCAATACAGAGTAAACCTCCTGGTCGCACGAGCACGTCGAAACCGATGAAAACATTGAAGCAGTGAAGAAAATGATTTTGGATAATCGTCGAATCACTGTTAGAGAGGTTGCTGATGATGTTGGCATATTGTTCGGCTCAAGCCAAGCAATTTTTATGGATGTTTTGGGCATGAAGCGTGCGAGAGCGATGATTGTTCCAAAATTGCTAAATTTTGAGCCAAAACAACGTCGCATGGACATCGCTCAGTAGCTGTCGAACGTCGTCAACGACGATCTATATTTCCTCAAAAAGGTCATAACTGGTGAAGAATCATGGGTGTATTGCTATGACATTGAAACCAAAGCCCAATCATCCCAATGGAAGCGTCCAGAAGAGCCAAGGCCGAAAAAAGCACTAGTTCGGTCAAATGTGAAGGTTTTGCTCACTGTTTTCTTCGATTGCAATGTCGTGGTGCATCATGAATTCTTGCCACAAGGTCGTTTGCGCGAAGCAATTCGTCAGAAACGCACAGAATTGTGGAAAACCAATCATGGATTTTGCACCATGATAACGCTTGTGCCTGATTTTTTGGCCAAAAACAAAACCGCAATCATGCCTCAACCACCGTATTTACCGGACTTGGCCCCCGCTGACTTTTTTCCTCTTCCCAAAACAGAAGACACCGATGAAAGGAAAGCGTTTTGCTACGATTGAGGAGATAAGAGAAAAATCGAAACAGGAGCTGTTGACGATACCAAAAAGCGCGGTTTAGAAGTGTTTCGAGGATTAGAAAAAACGCAGGCACAGGTGTATTATATCTGAGGGGGACTACTTTAAAGGAAATAAAATAGAAATTGATGAATAAATAAATACTTTTTGAAAAAAAACTTAAAATAACGGTTATTTTTTGATCACATCTCGTATTTTGTATTTTACCCAAAAATGTAGATACAGAGATATTGTACGAGAGTTTCGGCTAGATGAGCCACAATGACAAAAATACCTTGGCTAGCTGAGCCAGAAGAAAAAAAGACAAAGTTTGTATTTTCAATATTTTTCGGATCACTGTCTTATTTTATTGGATATAAAATAATAATTAATCTTATTAAAATCTTAATACGCAAATGATAATTATAATTGCAGCAAGGCAGAGTTCTTTAAAAACAAATGCGAATTTTTGCAGCAAGGCAGATAAGCACTGTGTCGATCGACTTTTACAAATTAACTCATAAGCCACTCTTATTGTTTCATAAGCAAAGGGCCAAAAGAAAAAGTGTCAAAAATTTCAATAAGCAGACAACAACAACAGTTCTCGTCACACATAGATTCGGTTTTTGTCTATATGTATATATAGACAAAGCAAGAGGGGAACATTGTTTCGTAAATGCACTTGTCGCGACAAAACATATGACAGACAAATAGAATACCGGTGGACTGATCAATAACAACAACAAACCAGACTGAAATGAGCTAAGCGGTGCGCTGCATGTTGTTGTTGTTATAACGATAAGCTCGACTTAGAATAAGAAAGTACACTTATGGCAAAAATTATAGCAAAATAAAATTAATTATAAACGGACATAAGATACAAACAAAAATACAAATAAACGACGATTTATATCAATAAAATCTCCAACAGATATATTTCAATAAAAACAAAATTATAACAAAATTAAATTACTATGGTGGATTCTGGCAACATAAAACGTATAAAAAATTTAAGAACAAAGCAAAAACACTCCAATTCCAGAGAATTTATCTTATCTGTAATTTTCTTCTCTCTGTCAATAAGCTTCGTCGATAAGATGTTGCATCAATATAGAAAATAGAAAGAACAGAGAAAATAAAAAAAAAATGCTAAAGCATTGTAGCGCGTGGATCTCTGCCTCTCCGTCTCTCTCTCTAATATACAAAACAGTATTCAAGCCCAGAGACAAAACTCAGTCAGATTCTGAGAGGATGCATCCAAGCGACAGAAGTAATGAAGATACGATACGATTATACGATGAACTGTGGTTAACCAATGCCTTTTTCGGCAATTTCAATATTTCACTGTTCTGAAAATCTTCCGAAATATGATTGGTTTCTAGTAGCATTTCTCAAGGGCTTTCAACCGGTATATATTTGATCGGCGGAGGATACTCCATTTGGCCACAGTGGGACAAAATGTTGTTCTGGGATGTGAATAGAAAATTTGAAATTGCGAATTTCTAAAAATCAGCCGAAACTCATGGGGTACAAATTCTGAAAGCGCTTCCAAAAAGCTATTGCTGGGTATACATACATTTCGTTTTTTTATGCCATATTTTTTGGAAGCTCTGCTGTATTTCGTGAAAATTGTTGAATATATGTTATGAGTTTGGTTTGTGTTCTGAACGATACCAATGTTTCTAAATTTTATTGTGCACAGATCCATTATTATTACTGTTTTTAGGTGTGCTCCAACCTTAAACATGTTAACAGTGCACTGTTCTCGTGTTAACAGAGGTATGGTGGCCAAATGTGGTTTGCATCTTTGCTAGTTAAATACGTATTTATCTTCACGCAGATGTATTAAAATGATCTACTGACGCAACCAATCCAGAGGCAGTCATTTAAATGACATATTTCGTACATAATGGCAAGGTCCAAACATTATAATAAAATAAAAGTTGCATCGAAATCATAGCTTTATATATGTATGTTTCATTTAACTTTACTTTTGAAACCGAAAAATTGATAACCTTATATAAGAATTAAAAATAATGACCATTTTGCACAGAAAGGGAAATATCTTTCAGAAAAAAAGTATTTTTTTGGTACAAAGGATAATTCTTTGATAATCCGAAAAAAAATATTAGTATTCTTAGAAAAACCCACTTGTTAAGGAAAAAATTTAAATTTTTTTATATATTCCTATCACATAATTACAAAATGCATACACGGAATGTAGGTAAAAATATCTTGAGTACTTACGCGTATAATTATTTATGATGCTTTTATTTTCGGAGACTGAAAACTTTTTAATTTTTTGTAATATTTTAAAAAATGTGAATTAGGGTCCTTATTCTTTTTTAATATAAACTTAAACAATATATAAGTCATATTATGTATATATGTAATAATGTGTCACTCAAAAGGGTTATTCGTTGATTAACAAAATAATAAATAAATATAAATTTCTCGGTCTGCAAACTACTAAATCACAAAAGTAAATCTGAAGCTGTTGTTATACCATAAGATCAGTCTTTGAGTCTGACAATATTAATATTGACTATCAATTGGACAAACGATTCTGCACATTTTTGATTTTTTCGGTACAATTATTATTCTGCTAGCTTAATATTACTTGTGTACTCCTTCAAATGTAAAAGAGTATAAAATTGAGCATCACATAAACATAACAAATTCGAACCTCTCCCCGAGTTCAATTTTTACGTCCGACATTTTCAGGTCCATTTGTAATGGAACCAGAGGGTTCATAACTATTGGACCCATTTGGCCACCCAAAGTTTTGTTTAAAAAGGGGACCTTACTTCATGCCCTCCAAATATTAACTAGACAGCTAAATACAATGGTATTTAAGCCAGAATGTGACTTCGTTTCTTCCCGGGACTTATTCGATTTCCTATCGAATGGCAAATCTTCTTGTATTTTACTCTCGTTAGGACCTGTTTGCATCTTTTCCTATGTTGCACTAAATATGACCAAATAGATTCTAACGAGTAACGGTTAGTGCTGAATTGGAGCCACCTTATTTCACCTTTTTTCTTGCTATTAGTTTTTTTGGTCATTCGTTTTTCAGAGCTCTGCGGTTCAGATAATACTGTCAATAAAGATCACCCTTTTTAATTTTGAAAAGAAATCTAATTCGACCGACTTTTTTCTTATTTCCATTGTTGCGGATTTCCCCCCGGATATCGTTTGCCTACACAAACATTTAAATTCTTGATTTAATCGGGTTTTTTTTCTCTATGTTGAAAGGTGCCATTTGTCTGTCCGGTCTACGCCAGCAGCCAACATACAGCCTTTCAGCCTCAAGGAAACAGTCCATAATTTTTATCAATCATCTTCATCAATTGTCATCAATTAGTTATCAAGGTACGTATAATCAGTGTTTAAAAGTGAGAGAGCGATTTTTTTTGTGGTATAAAAGAAAAAGTTAAAGACGACAACTAAAGATGTATTTACATACAGACACACAAACGTACATACAGACAGGCCGTCTTACCAATTTTCAATTAAAACAAATAAACACGAAATTGAACGAAAAAAGTGCGAACGCCAATAATAAAGGCGAAAACCGAAACTAAAACAACAATAAGTGAGTGCAGTGAGAGTGATCGTCGAACAGACAAGTGACGTTCTCGCAATTTTTGGTGCTGGTTTTTTCATTTGTGCATTTTTTTTAAATTTTAATAATATTTTTTTTCGCTTAATACAAAGCGAAATAGTAAGGTAAAATTAATAATCCGTTTAAAAAAATATATATGTACATATATATTCGCACAAAGCCATCACAGTTCCAGCGGTTTTTGTTGTGATTTTTTCGTTCTCCACCACTACTCACCAGTGCTTACATACATACATACACAGGATGTCCGACGGGAAGGTATACTACTTTGTTTGTTTATAATTTTTGATTAAATGAAAGGGAATGGATCCTATATTGATAAATGTTTTATTTAATGTCGGCAATTATATATGGAATACAATATCAGATAAATGTCCGCCTCTGTTAGCCTCACAAATGAGAGCCCTTTTGAGCACATTTTCATTACATTCTCACACATTTCACGCGGTATTTCATTAATTTCATCACGAATATTTTGTTTGAGTTGCTCAAGCGTTTCGGGTTTGTTTGCATAAACCTTGCTTTTCAGATATCCCCACAAAAAGAAGTCCGGAGCAATCAAATCAGGCGACCGTGAAAGCCAATTTGAAATAACTTGTTATGGAAAGAAGTCTCGCACTAATTCCATTGTAATGCTGGCTGTATGCGATGTGGCACCATCTTGTTGATACCACATGTTAATCAAGCCCAAAGCATGCAATTGTGGCGTTAAAACGTTTTCAATCATATCACGATATCGTTCCCCATTGACACTTTCCGTTACGCCGTTTTCAGTTTCAAAGAAAAAAGAGGTCCAATGATTCCTTCTGACCAAATTGCACACCAGGCTGTCACTTTTAATGGACGCAAAGGTGACTGATGAATAATATGAGGGGTTTCCATTGCCCCGAACCGACTACTCTGTTTATTCACAAATCCATTCAAATGAAAATGTGCCTCGTCACTCATTATGATTTTTTCATGAAAATCGGGGTTGTCATATGTACGGCGGCGTAAATGGTCTTGTGGAAGAAGCTCTTGTGTCAACTGAATCTTAAATGGAGACAAATGCAAATCCTTGTGCAAAATTGTGGCCAAAGTTGTTCTTTGAAGATCAAGCTAATGAGTACGACATCGAATTGAGGTTGATGAATTGTTTTGAACACTTTCTTGAGCAGCACTAATGTTTTCAGCGGATCTTGCAGTACGTTGTGGTCCATGTTTGGCCCTATCGGCTACAGACCCTCTTTCTTCGAAATCATTCACTACACGATTTTCTCCCAAAAATTTCACGTAACTTTCTCGTCATCACAGTAATCGATGATTAATTTTGATAAAATGTTTTAACGATTAAAACACGTTGGTTTATCGAATATTTTTCCATAATAAATTTGCCACGTCTCTACTTCACGACAGCCAAATATGAACTGTCAAGACTAATGTTTACAAAAATGGGGGCGAAACAAAGTAGTATATCTTCCCGACGGACACCTTGTATTTGCTTTGTTTTCGGTCGCGTCGAAGTTACGGACACGGGCAAATTTATAGTAACGCGTTTTTTGTGTGGTTTTTTTCGAGCATTCGACTATTGGTGTTTTAGTGTAACTCGTCGTGCACCCTATAAACCGTCTATTGGGAATATATACGCTTTAACACTAAAATATTTTTTCTTTGTTTTTATTTTCTTTTGGTTTTTGCTGAAATTTAACGAATATACTTCGATATTCGGTACACTACGTGTTAGATTTCGGTAATTTTTTTTAATTTTTTTTCCTTCGAGTCAAGTCTGGGGGATGACCATACTATATTTAGGTTGGAAATACAAGGTGCCGAGTTGGGTCGGATTTGGTGTGAGGTTAGGTCTACTTTTAATGAATGCCTTAATTATCTGGCAACGCTAGACACAGCGGACATCGGTGATATTGAGAGCGTGGAGAATAAGTGCGAAGTTTCATATCGTGCATATGTTCGGTGTCTCGGCTCCATTAATGAGCGGTTGCACATATTTCGGTGCGCGATGAAAGCCGATCCTCCGAGTGCAACCACATCGTCCGGGCCCACATCAAGAGAAATCGCCTTTCGCTACCAGATGTAACTACTTCCAATGCCACTGTCGGTGATGGCCACCTTAAAAAAGCCAATGCTTGAGCGACTGTCAATCAACAAAAATATCCCAAGCTTAGAAAGTATCCACTACATTATTAAATTTGTTAACTGTTTTGTATGTTAGTATTTGTTATGATTTTAGAACGTTGTATGTCTATAAATAGGCCCATCAGGCAAATACTTAATCTCTTTTGCTGTAACCAAAAAATAAGTAAGTCTAGTTTTTGTAAAGATTTTTTGTTTGCCTTTATTTGTTTAACTTTGTTTTATTTTAATTTCAATAATTTTAATTTTTTTCCCATTTATTGTTATTTATTTCACTTTATATTTCATTTTATAATATATTTGCGTTTAGAGAATAAACAAAACATCGCTGAAACAAACATCAACATCAATAAACAACAGCAATCGAAACTCAAACCAAATATTGTTGTTAATTGGAAAGGCCTTTGAGACGATTGGGAATCCAGCAGTTTATTCTAAAAACAGCAAAAGGACAGACACCCCAGGGGGTACGGCTACGTCGCCTCCTATGGAACCGAACACATATTCAAATATTTGCTTGGAGAATAACGCGGTGCATAATTTGGCGCTTCCACCTTGTGATACCGACGTTTCCAAAGGTGTTATTCTTCGTTGGCCTACTTTTAGGGATTTATTTACGGTGGTTTACATAAATAATTCACGGCTTAGCGAAATCGAGCGACTATGTCATTTACATAGGAAAACCACTGGAGAGACGCGTAAAATAGTTTCCAAGTTTCCTCTCAGTAATTCTAATCTTCGCCTTGCGTGGAGGGCGTTTGGTGACGCGTATGATAACACGCGTTTGTTGGTGAACAACCAACTGAAAATTTCTTTCGATTTGCCGAGCATCGATAAAGAATCAAACTCAGGTTTAAAGGAGTTGAGACGCGGTATTAATGGATGTCTTTAGGCGATGTCTATATACTATGTCGCTACTTCCGATTGGGATCCGATATTGGTATTTTTCTGCATTCAGCGATTGCCGAACAGCGTGGTTCCTCTCTGGGAACAGACAGTTCGCAATAAATCGGTCCTTTCTTCATGGAAAGATCCCGATCAATTCTTTCAGGAAAGAATTCAAACACTCAATTGCCTTCATGATTTTAAAGGACGCGGCAGCGGTACGAAGTCTGCCTATCGGAAGGTGAAAACGCATGTCACTAAAACAGGCTCTATGGAACCTTCTCGTGCGCCAACGAAAACTTTTTGCGTTCTGTGTCCGAAACGTTCATTTCTTGAGCGTTTGTCCGAAGTTTTTGAAACTTTCGGTGTCAGAGAGGTTCACAACAGTGAAGTGACATCACATGTGCGTAAAAGATTGCAAAAATACTTACAATTGTCCAATCTGTTATAAAAGGCATCATACTCTTCTTCATCGTGGGGAATTTTCAAGCGAGTCGTCTTCTTCCCCATTCCACACCATTGCGGGCTCCTCCCGAACGGTGAATGATAATAGAGCATCGGGCTCTTCGAGAAATACCACTACTATGGGGACTAGGCAAGTCCAGCATACGCCCACAGTGGTAATTTTATGCTGGGAACTGCCATTGTGAATGTTATTCAGCAGGGCGTTACTTATGGTGTCAGAACTCTTATTGACCCCGCCTCAGAACCTTCTTTCATAAACGAGCGTCTGAAAAATATGCTAAAATTAGCCGTCCGTCCTACCGAAGCCCGCATTTTTGCAGTTGACGAGTCAGTGTCGGCCATATAAAGGAAAATTTGTTCCTTGAGCATCGGAACACCTCTAAAATCTTCTCTCATTTTGGAAACTGCCGCTTTCGTTCTTCCCCATATCTCCCGTCTTCTCCAACCAACCAACCCCATACGTTGCTCCCAGCGTCCCTCGTCGCCACAAGCTGGCCAATAAGTCTTGGCGTATGCGGTCTAACCGTAACTCGGTCCATAAGGTCCTATTCCTCCCTCGTCAACCACAGTGGCTTCTGAAACTGCCGCGTCATCCAAAAAACTGCCTATATGGCATTTAGTCACCTTGACGCCCAGTTTGGTTGGTCATCGCGTCCCGCTATGACCTCGGCCGCAGGCTCGAGCTTATGGCTATAGGTGCGGACATTGCATACGCCATCACACCCGTAGGGTCCGTTCCAGAGAGGTTGGTGGAAAATTTTGAGGGGCTTTTCCTAGCGGATCCCCATTTCAATTGGGCAGCTAGAGTAGTTTTGGTATTGAGGCCCGAGACAATACCCAAGATTTTGCGGCTTCGGTACCTAAAGTCGTACGCAGCACACTACTGGCGCAACTAACGCTGTTCGGTTGGGTGGACCTTACTATAAATAATTCTTTCGTAAAAAAAAAATTTTTTTTGAATAAAAGGCTCACTGAAAAGGAAAAAATACTGATTATGCTGCCTTACAAACTTTATTTTTAGCTATAGTCTAAGTTTATTTGCAACATAGTTTGATGTTGCAAGACGGCCGGCAATGTTTAAGCCAGAATGTGGCTTGGCCACTAAAATCATTTTGTTTTATTTCCGATCACATCAATTTGCAACGCAAACATTGGTCCTTCGCGAACCGGATACCTGGACTAATACTGCAACGCAAACATTAGTCCGAGGTTGAAGAGACGAACCAGCCATATTAATCTCTTTTTTTTGCACAAGGTTTTGGATTACGTCCACAAGCGAACTGGAAATTCATCCATCATCAATCTTGCATCATTAAACATTGGTCCTTCGAACGAGGATACTTGCTTCCAACAAATATTAATAAAAACTGGTTGTGTTTTTTATTCTGCTGTTAAGAGGAAATCTCGGTGTTCCACCAATCAACCATCAGCATCTTCATCGTTCTTAACAGAATCGTCATCATCGCCATTTTTCATCATCACCGGCATTTTTCATCGGAAATATATAAGGTGCGTATACTCAGATTATTACAGTGAGCATATCGGAAAATTAAACATTATTTGAATAACAATAATAAGTGCTAATTTTCGCGAAGAAAGGGAATTCACAGTGTCGTTGCAACACCATTGCGTTTGGGAAAAACCATAAAATAGCATTTCTGTCTATAAAATCTTAACTTCGATTTATCCGATAATTTCGTAAATATTCAAAATATCCCCAATCTAATTCAGAAGTGTCGTTCAGTGTCAGTGCAAATTCAATTGTTGACCGTTTTGTGAACTTGGTGGTTGTACGCAACTTCTTCAACTAACTTTTGAATGACAAGTCCGTACGCGCTGAGTTTCTCTTAAGAACTGACTTTATTAAATTCTAAAATATTCTTACGAACTATGGTATCTTATTATTATTATTGATCTTCATTGATATGCGTTGATATACATTGACATACAGAGCGGCCACACACACGCAGGCGAGAAGAGCAGAGTATAGCTTGTTCTTGGGTTTTTTTTTTCCATCATCCCCCGCTGTTTAGGATTTCATATCCCACGTTGCTTAAAATAGTTTCAAGTGAACCGTATGCATGTGGCATGTGGTACCACCCGATGCATGTGGCACCAATACGACATAACATTACATACAAAAACAAACTGGGAGAAACGACTACCCCTCTTAACTAATCCAACATGTTTATCTTAAACAGTGGTGGTTTTGTTAGTTGCATATGCACGTACGTATGTACATATGTAAGCAAATAAACAAGTGAGCGCCAACTAAAAGAATATTCAAACACAACAACAATGTCAATTCGCCGCGGTCAACGATTGAAGTTACTCAGAGAGACATTGATTTGTGCGGTGATAAATGCACATACACACTTACGTATCCATACGTGAATATTAGTAGGATATTTGCAAATCTATTAACCCACTGCGAAACGTAGAAATCTTAACTTATACTTCGATGAACAGGTATTGAATTGAATATTTTCGATTTTACAGTGGAATATTGCATGATCATCGTCGTACACCCTACTTTCGATCAATTCGATATTACATTGTGAAAATAGGTTTTCTACTGTTTTTCTTTGTGCGGTTGATTTATTCTTTTTGTATAGTTAAAGACAAATGGGGGGGGGGGGGGAAATATTATATGTTCCTTCGTCATTTCAACGGCTTTTAAGGAAAATAATATTCGGAAATTTACAGCCACTTTCGATAAATTTGGTGGGCAAGAACTCGAAAATTATAATTAGTATTACGCTTAATTTGTAATACTATGCTTTTTTTGCTAGGTTTTTCTCTCAAAAAAAAGAAACAAAATCTACACACATACTTTATCTGGAAATTTAAAATTTGTTTCCGTTTCATATCGACTATCACTAAGCTATCACAGTGGTAAAATCTCGAGTTTGGAGAAATCTTCGAGTTTTATTCGGATTTCTATTTTCGCTGCCGCCTTTTTCAATTTGATTTACCTATTTTGGCGAAAGTTGTGTTGAAACTACTGTTGCGTTAGAATATTATCTTTTTTATATTTATTTAACTTTTTTTTTTTTAAATATGGCTGACAACGTTTTATCCAATTTTGCTTAGCGCAAAAAAGGAGGAAGAACACACTGCTTTTTCTCTTGAGATTCACACAAAACACCTAGAAATTTTATGGCAAAATGTCGTGACGGCATACAAGAACTGTCTGAAGTACATCCGGTCATCAGAGGAGTCCCAACCTGATGATATTTATGTGGCTAAGGGAAAATATGATGCCTCTTATGACGATTACATGCGTTGTTTGAGCTCTATTAATGAAAGAGTACATGGTTTTCGAATCATGGAAAAGTCGCAGCAGTCATCGATTGCAAGCCCGCAGACTGCAATAACGGCACCCGGGATTAATTCGCCCACAAATGGCGACACCACAAGTGAATGCGCAAGCTGATTTTGAGAACTTTTCGGATAAAAGTGTCTCCACTTATTCGATACCAGCTGCCACTCAACCAGCGAACCCTTATTTGGGCACACCGGCAACAGATACTGTACATAATCTGAGCCTACCCCCATGTGATACCGACATATTTGGGGGTGATTATCTATCATGGCCCACTTTTAGAGATCTATTTACAGCAGTTTATATCAATAATGAGCGGCTAAGTGAAATTGAAAAGTTATGCCACTTAGTTAGAAAAACTAGTGGCAGCAGTTTCGCACAAATTTAAGGGAAAACAGGTAAAGACCCACTTTTCCAAGGCAAATTCTCCAGCGTCTACTTTATCGAAATCGCAGTGGAAGGATTGTGGTGTTTATTCCCGATCGAAGGCAGTTGTTTGCGTTCTTTGTCCCAAAGTGTCGCATCCACTCCGTTCCTGCGCTCGATTTAAAAAACTTAACGGTTATAAGCGATTTGTTCAAGTGAAGCGGCACCATTGCTGTGTCAACTGCCTATCGCGCAACCATGAGGTTAAGCACCATACTCTGCTCCATAGGGACTCGAACAAGAGTCTAAATGAAAATGCGGCTTCCACTTCGTCAGCCGTGAATGATATTGTGCAACAACAATCTTCAAGCGCTCATAATAACGCCTCATCTCTCTCCGAAGACACTTCTAATAGTTTGAGCAAACAAGTTTACCATTCGTCCCATAATAGATATGTGCTTTTAGGTACCGCGTTGGTAAACATTACGCACCATGGCGCAACTTATCCCACTCGTGCTCTTATCGACCCTGGTTCTGAAGCGTCTTTTATTACAGAACGTCTTCAGAAACAACTGAAGATCTCCACCTCGGCCACAAATGCCCAAATTGCGGGAGTTAATCGAACAGATTCAGCTAATTCGAAGAAACTATGCCAACTTAATATTAGCTGGCCGCTAGATACTTCGTTAACTCTGAGAACTAGCGCGTACGTGTTGTCGAATATTTCCGATAATCTACCATCATTTCAAGTTAATGCTGAACATTTCTCTCTTTTGCCAAAAAAAAATTGACTGATACCCGACTTTTTGATTGTCGTCCAGTTGATCTTTTGCTAGGCGCTGATCTCTATCCACAGATTCTGTTAGGTGGGACGCATCAAGTCCCTGGCTCATTACTGGCTCAGAACACCATATTTGGGTGGGTAATAACGGGACTAGTTCCTGCGCCCGCTATCCGAACTTTTACTGTCACGGTGGATACTCGCAACGAGGGTGATTTAGATAAAACTTTGCTTCGCTTCTGGGTACTGGAGGAAATACCGAAGAAGAACGTCATGTCAGTGGACGGTAAGCATTGTGAAGCGTATTTCAAGAGGACTACCTATCGGGATCCCGACGGTACGTCGAGTACGTCGTCGCCTTAGGAGAATCCAGATCTAATGTACTGAGAATATTTCCGAAATGAGGACTCTTTACGCCGACGCCCAGAAATTAAGGAGATATATGACAGCGTGTTGCAGGAATATTTGACAGCGGATCATATGAGGCCTGTAGATGCTCCACACGATGAATCGGGAAAATGTTATCTTCCTCATCACGCGGTAATCAACCCGGATAAATCCACGACGAAATTGCGCGTTGTTTTCAACGCCTCTAATAAAACATCGAATGGGAATAGTTTGAATGATCTTCTCCATACAGGGCCAGTTTTACAACTCGATTTAGTGCTTTTTATTTTGAGATGGCGTATGTTTCGCTATGTTTTTAATTGCGACGTTACGCAAATGTATCGGCAGATCAGGACTAATCCGGATCAAGCTAAGTTGCAAAGGATTTTATATAGAGAAGTACCGACCAATTCCGTTCGGGATTATGAGTTACTGTAACTTTTGGGGTCAATTGAGCTCCTTACCTAGCTATCCGGACATTGTTGGAAATAGCCACACATTATGAGGACCAATTCCCGCTTGCGGCGGATATTATCCGTAAGAGCATATATGTTGACGATGTGCTCGCGGGTGCTCACCAAATTGATACGGCCTTAAATGCTAGGGAACAGTTAAGTACTGTGCTGGCTTCGGCCAAATTTGAATTGCGCAAGTGGACCTCGAATTCTATGCTCATTTTGGCTTGGCTTCAGCAAGAAGAGCTTCTCGAATTTGTAGAATCGAACAGTTCTAAACCTTTAGGAATCCGCTGGAATGCTCAACTGGACGTATTCTACTTTAAGGTTAAGCGACTCATTCTAAGGCCTCATTATACTAAGAGGGAAGTTCTGTCCTCTATAGCTAAGCTTTTTGACCCTTTGGGGTGGCTTGGTCCCATTATAATCGCGGCAAAGATTATAATACATGTTTGGATTGATAATATTTAGTGGGATGAATCACTACCTGTATCTACGGAGCGTGACTGGAAAGTGTTCGTCGAAGCGTATGAGGATGTGAATTCTATCCGACTTCCTCGATGGGTAAGATACACTCAAAGCTCAGTAGATGAACTCCACGTTTTTTCTGATGCCTCTGAGAAGGCATACGCGGGAGTGATATATAATCGGGCAGAGAATCGAGAGGGAACTTTACATACGCACTTACTTTCGTGTAAGACAAAAGTTGCCCCTTTAAAATCAATTTCACTTCCACGTCTTGAACTCTTTGGGGCAGTGCTACCCTCGGAACTTTTGAGATCAGTTCGTGACAACTTTGGAATAGAATTGAGTAGAGTCTATTGCTGAACAGACTCCACGATAGTACTTTCCTGGTTGAAAAAAAAAAAACCATCTACATGGACCACTTTCGTGGCCAACAGGGTATGCAAAATACAGGAAATCGTTTCGAATAGCAATTGGCACCATGTCCGATCTGAGGAAAATCCAGGCGGCTTGAGTAGTCGTGGACTTGCTCCTATAGAACTTGCTAACTCGGATATTTGATGGCATGGGCCACAGTGGCTACGCTTAGATAAATCTAAGTGGAACATTCAGAATTTTTGCTCGCTGGACACTGATGTAGAATTAAGGCCAGTCAAATGTCATGCATCATTTTTTACTGATTACGAGGACGTCCTTGAACGGTTCTCCTCATTGCCAAGCGCTTTGCGTGTATTGTGCTATATATTTCGGTTTTTTTACAGCACTCATCCGACTCATAGAAATTAACACCACTGTCAAACCGCTGCGGTTTCGGGCGTTGAAATAGGTAACATTAAATTGCGTTTAGCAATATTGGCTCCAAAGGCTCATTATGCCAGTGAATACCAGTGCCTGTTGAAAGGGAAATCATTGCATTCAAAGAGTTCACTTATTCCGGTGAATCCTATGATGGACAATAAAGGTGTCATGCGTTTAAACGGCCGACTTGTCAAATCGCCTACACTAAGGTATACTGAACAATGTCCCATTATATTGCTCTATAACTGTAGATTTTTGCGATTACTCTTGCAATTTATTCATCTTATTTCAGTTCACGGTGGCAATCAATTAATGCTGCGTATCGTGCGCATTGAATATTGGATACCACGCGTGAAAACTTTGATCCGAACGATAGCCCATAACTGTAAGCCATGTATTATTGACAGGAAACGGTCAAGTAGGCAAATCATGGCCGCTCTTCCCGCAGAACGGACTACTTTAGGCGGACCATTTTCCACTGTTGGCATGGATTTTGCCGAGCCTTTCGATGTAAAGGTTTCTCCTGGGAGGTCTACTATATTCTCTAAAGGCTATGTATGTGTTTTTGTCTGCTTCGCAACTAAGGCAATACACCTAGAAGCAACCAGTGATCTATCCACGGATGCTTTTCTAGCCGCATTTCATAGCACGACGTGGTTGTCCTCTCTCGATGTTCTCAGATAATGGCACCAATTTCGTCGGAGCTTTAAGGGAAATGGAACGAAATTTGCGACTAGCTTTACAAGAAACCCGTTTGCGAATTGATTCAGACCCAGTATATCAGTGCCTAGCATGGAATTTTATTCCAGTTGGTGCGCCCCATATGGGAGGTCTTTGGGAAGCTGCTGTTAAAAGCTTCAAAGTTCATTTCCGTAAACAAGCTCAGGGAATAAAATTTACATTTGAGGAATTTTCGACACTATTGGCCAGAATAGAGACCTGTCTAAACTCGCGTTCTCTTTGTCCTATGTCAGAAAACCCGGATGAGATCGTTGCTTTAACTCCCGGCCATTTTCTAATAGGGTCCGCTATTCCAGCTCCACCGGAGCCGCTAATTGACGACCATCCTTTGGATCTCATCAACCGGTTTCGCAACATGAAGGCTCTGGTTCGTATATTTTGCGCTAAGTGGAAAAATGAGTATTTATGCGGGCTACAGAAAAGATATGTGGAAATTTTCCGAACGCGACGTGCAAATAAATGATCTTGTTGTCATTCGTCATGAACAAGAACCTCCCACTTCGTGGAGACTCGGTCGCGTTATAAAAAATATATCCGAGTACTGATGGTCATGTACGTGTCGCGGATATTAGGACAATAAATGGTGTTGCAACGCGGCCAGTGACCAAATTGGTTATCTTGCCCAATTAAAAAATTGTTTCACTTTCGTGATGATTTTCTTTAGCACTATGGAAAATCTACCATTTGCCCATTTCCCAATGTTCGGCTGGGTTCTTTCCGGGTCTTGCACAACATAAAGGAAATGTGTATTATATGTTGTTTGTCTTCGTCTACAGTAGCATCGGGCTGCACAGTCCCACCTGAAGTTTTAGATGTTGCTGTTGTCTGTTCAAAGCCATACAGTATCATCGAGTCGCCTTGGCCCACCTGAATTTGATAGATGATGCTATGGCTAATAGTTCCAATTTCGTAAAATTGTCCAAATACTGTACATACAGTACCATGGAGTCGCCCTGGCCCACCTGGTTTAACTTTCTTGGTGCTGCGGACCGTTGGCGTCCAAAATTGACTGTTCCAGTGACAACAATACAGTACCATGGGGTCGCCTTGGCCCGCCTGGGATATTTACTTGGTGCTGTGGATCAAATGCGTCCAAAATTGACTGTTGTTTTATATCAAAGGTACAGAACAAGGCCCACCAGGTTTATCTTTCTTAGTGCTGTGAATCACCCGCGTCCAAAATTGGCTGTTGTTCCTGTGTTAACAGTGCAGTACCATGTGGTCGCCTGGGCCCGCCAGGTTTCTTTGGAACGGTACTTTGTATGGATCGTCATGGACTTGAAAACACTCAACATCAGACCGTCAATCCTAATGTATAACAAATTTTAATTAATACAATTTAAAGCTCACTATAATCTGAATATACGCAACTCTTTATTACAAATTATGTTAATAATTATATTATCTTATTGAACCATTTTCAATGGTTTGGCAACCCCTTTCGTAATGTTGGAATCGGTTTGAACATTGTCTGAGTTTTTACTCTGACTGAAATATATAAGTTTTAACGAGTAACGGCTACCGCTGATAGAAGCCACCTCGCTCCATCTTGTTTGAAAAATATATTAAAATTCACTTGCTATACGGATTTGGTCATAAACGTATCGTCAGGCATAAACCTCTGTGCTGGAACAAGATAATATTGGTATAATAAAGGTGACGCCTTTATGAAGGAAAAAACACTAAAATCATTTTGTTTTATTTCCGATCACATCAATTTGCAACGCAAACATTGGTCCTTCGCGAACCGGATACCTGGACTAATACTGCAACGCAAACATTGGTCCGAGGTTGAAGAGACTAGCCAGCCATATTAATCTCTTGTTTTTGCACAAGGTTTTGGATTACGTCCACAAGCGAACTGGAAATTCATCCATCATCAGTCATCATCATTAAACACCATCTTTTTCCTTGCTATTAGTTTTTTGGTCATTCGTTTTTTCAGAGCTCTGTGGTTCAGGTAATACTTTCAATAAAGATCACTTTTTAATTTCGAAAAGAATTCTAATTCCCCGACTTTTTCTTATTTCCATTGTTGCGGATTTTCTCCCTGATATCGTTTACCTACGCAAACAAGCGGCGATCGAGAGTATTTAGTGTAGGAAACTTGCTGCAGTTACCTCAATTTCCTTCATT
>JAHXMU010000105.1:1177111-1202395 GCA_019455685.1 Philornis downsi | reverse complement strand
TTAATACTCGTATATTAATATTTCTCAAATTACTTCATACGCAGTGATACGTTTTACTGAAAAACAGAACGAAAGAGATTATAATCTAGGCACCAGTTTAGAATTGTAATTTGTTTACCATAAATGTTGAACGATCCTCAGCATTCTGCTTTTTATTTGCGATTCTAGAACCGAATTGGATTGCTCTCTTTTTAAAAAATGCTGGGCCTGTTAGTCCAAGTTTATAACCGTAGAGTCGTAAAAACAACTTGTCGCCGACACCATCCTCGTATAGAAAGCAGCATCTTTGATTGGGCCTTAATGATCGCACAAATTTAACGACATTTTCTTCTATAAACGGAGCTCTTGGTGTTTTCCCACTGTCAGATATGACACGGTCATCCCTAGCCAGATTTCGAGCTGGTATTCTTTTCCAATCCATTTCTAATTCATTGTAAAGACAAACTTCCTTTTCGATGTGGGTTCCGGCGCAACGATTGTATGCATTTTTATGCCTCACATAGCCAGCAAATAACTCATCTGCTCCACTTCCAATTAAAATGACCTGCAAAAACAGTTTACATTTTCGACAAATCCAGCTATTGTACTAACACCTACCCTTGCAGAGGATTTAATATCACTACTTCCACATGTCGCATTAGCTTGCGAAGCAAACCAAAATGCGCAGCCGATTGATTCATCCAAGACGGTATTTAAGGGATATATTAAATGTTTTATATGCTCTTCCATTTTGTTATACAGATTCTCCCTTGTGACATTTACTTCTATAAAGTTCCAATTCCTAAAAATTTTTGTGAATTGACCTACAGTACTACAAAAAAATTAATAGAATACCTATCCGGACACAACTTCTTTAAGTTATCAAGGGAAGAAATCGCTGATATTCTATCGGGCACTTTCCAATTGATATCCCCAGCATTTAAAGCTTGGAATGCCACGTTAATAAGATCAATTGAGTCCGATTTTGCAACATATTTATTCGCTAGCACCGCCATAATTGTGCAGTCGATTCCTCCAGAGAAAAGGATCCCAATTTTAGAATGATGGCATGGTAGACGCTCCTGGAGACATGTTGTACAGAAGTTAGTTGTTAACTGCACCCTTTTCTTTAACGAGTTCTCAAAATATTTGGAAAATGTATTAAGCGCCTCTGATACTTGGTCGTCTTTTAATAAATCCTCATAAAGTTGCACAGTGGATAATTGTTTATCGGATACCATTTCATAAAAGTTGAAAGAAAACTACAAGTAACTTTTTTTTTTACAATTATTCAAACAGGTTTCATGTCTCTCACCTTTTCGAAGCTATGTGGCTCTTTCAGCCAATCTGGTTGAATAGAGTGCTCAACAATAAGTGTTAGTTGGCTGACGTTTTCCAGAATTTTGACTCGGTTATTCCAGTACTCGTCCGGAATTTGCCACGGAAACAAGCGGATTTTTTCAGAGCTTTTCGCATCAAATTTATATACACCAAGTGGAGGTAGTTCCAAAGTTCTAACATCTTCATTTTGTATTCCTGAAATAATAGGAATGGTTGCTAATCTAGTGAGAGTACGATTTATGATGCGTTTAGAGTTCACCCACGAGACGTGCTGAGTAAGCACATGTGATTTTGGCTAATTTCAAGCAACAGTGAATTTCGGCCTAAGCTATCGCGTGCAAAGTAAAGCCACTGCCGGCGTTTATCATAAAGTATAAGGCTGAATGGCCCTTCTATAAATCGGAAACAATTTAGCAACTCATCTTCCGTCGACGACTGGGCAAATTTTCCAAATATTCTTTCTGTATCAGAGATATCAAGGCTTTCTTCAAAATTGAACACATCGCCGTTAAAGAGAAGAACGTAATCGTTTGACTCCACAGGTTGATTGCAAATGCTGCGGCCTTGATGCCACAACACATAACCCGCAAAAAGTATATCATCTAATTGGAGAATGCGTTGTGCGTTTGGTCCTCTATTGTGGAGTATGCCTTTCAGCTCCTATATATTGCATATGTAAGAAATTGACAAATCTCATTTGCTGTTGAAGAATACATCCCATATAAAAATTACTCACAGCGTTAAGACAATTATGTGATTTTTTTGACACACAACAATAAATACCACACATTTATACGCTCTATTCAGTCATTTATAATTTGCTACTGACAGTGATGGCAACTTAAGCCCCAAGTGCAGCACAACATACCAATTGAAAACGCTAAAAACTACCGCTTACAAAACGTTCACACAAATCGCCCCTATGTTATTTTATTTCCCCAAAAGTATTGATCTTTCATACATAACTACACTATAATTATAATGTTGACCCGATTGTTTACCTCAATCGCTTGGATTAATTAATGAAAAATATTGCAGTTTAATAAATGAATGGGCTTAAAGACTAGTATCAACTTCAAATGTAAATGTAATGGAGTTTAACTGTAATTAATAAACATTGTTCTGAAAATTAATTTTGATTGAGGGTTAAATTTGAAAATGAGTTTTGATTGTTTGAAAGTTAAATTTGAAAATGAAGTTTGATTGTTTGAATTTTAATGCTAATAACTTTTGTGTAAAAGGTGAAAAGGCAAAAAATTATCGGAAATTCTAATTCATTAATTGGAAATAAAGGCGCGAAAAATGACAAAAATCAAAGAATAACGAAATGTATATTAATTTACAGAATGGTCCAAATAACGAAATGCATATCAATGTACAGGATGGTCCAAATAAAACCTATCAATGTTAAACACTTGTTTTTATTTTCTAATACAGTTCTTTTTTTTAAGGGTTATAATTGAATTCTTGGAAATTTATAATGAATGAATACGGTAAACAACAACACGTTAAAATGGTCAAATTTTTCTATTTCTGTAAATGATCAATTGTTATGACGCAGCGAATTATCGTCAATACTTTAATTTAGCTTTCACAGCCTTCATGATTAGGAATTTGGTCGGCCGTTTTCGAGGAACGTGGTTCAGTGATCGACATTCCTAGAAGAAGTGATCACCGAAATATTTGCACTGAAGGCAACTTGGAAGCTGTGCGGCTGAGTATTAAAAATGATCCATCTGTCTTCGCTGGATCTTCAGATGCATCCATAAAAAATTCAAAACGTGCAAGCACTGCTACCACAAGACCACAAACATCCATTACTTGTTCACCATATTTGACAGCGCTAGACTTTGTTTATAAGGATATTTAAAAGACAAAACATATGTTAATAAAATAGAGACTATTAAACAGTTGAGGCCGAATATTTAAGACGAAATACGGACTCTGTAGCCAGTAATACTACGTGCTGCGGAGCTTATATCTGTATCGAGCAAAATGGTGGACGTTTGCTTGATGTAATGTTTCATATATAGTGCTCCTAAATTTCCACAAAGTGTATTCAAATAAAAAAAAATCATGAAAACAAATGATTATTACAAGAATTAACATTGGTAGGACTTATTTGGGCCAACCTGTATTTATGTATTTGTTGTCTGTGTAGTGACCATTAAATTGTAAAAATATTGATTTGCTTCTCTTTCGGGGTATTCACCATTTGCAAGAAACTATTCAACATTTTTTCACTATAAAATTTGACATTTAGGGCCTGTAACGTGCTGATTGAAATTAAAATTTGTGTTGACATTTTTGAAGCACGGCTAATTCTACAAAGATTATTGGTATTACAATTGCTTCCTCACACAATGAGTGACGGTTTGCTACTAAAATATTGGCTCGAAATAAATTCTGACATACAATAAAAAATATTTTTTCACACAAAGTTCAGGGCGAAAATTGTTCTTCATGAGGACAAGCAACAGGCATTTATATATATTTAAGCTGGAAAACAATACACACATTTTGAAGAAACTTAGATGCTTCAAAAACTTCAAGAAAGTACTATCAAAATAGTACTATAATAAAAAAATATTTTTTATGTGAACAATCTTAGTATGGGCTTAAGTTAAATATCACAGTAAACGGAATTCCAATAGACATTACCCGTTTTCTGTTTTATTTACATATCTCCTTTTTTTGTTCCTCAACGGAAGGATAAAATCTTAAGCTTTCACACGTATATTAACACAAGCAGCAAGAGCTGTCTGTTTTGTAAGGCTGTATGTTAAACTGAATATTTATGTATGATGAAATACATTTTCTTGTATCAAATGGCGAGATGAAATTTGGACATATGCAAACACAAATTTTCACAAACGCTGCTTGCTGTTGCCTTGGAAAAAACTACGTAAAATAAAAATACGCACATGCACGTACACTCACATACAGCACAATAAATCAAATATCTATCAGCGTAACGCCGTCGGTATTAACGGCTGAAACAGGCTAGATATAAGCGCGGGTTTAACGACTGAAATCGGCTTGAAACAAATTCGACTATTCGATGATTTTTTGACTGCTTACTTTATAGAAGCTGCTCATCGGCATTTTGCATAGACACTTTACACATAAGAATGTATCAGTAAAATTTGTCCTTGTAGATGGTCCAGATGTGTTAATAGAACCTCAGATGCTTTTCAAGTAAGGAAATGGATTTGGCACCAAATGGGCAACATCGGAACATTTTTTGCGAATAAATTTTTGAATTACGATTGACGATTTCTTTGGCGGCTTTGTAAGCACTTGGCGTTATTTTTGGCCATATTTTTAAAGAATATTGCAAACTGTGTGGAAAATACCAGAGTTATATTGGTATGAACCCAGCTTACTACGGCATTTTGTTGTATTTTGGACTTTTCTAAGAAATATTATGTGGTAGCATTGTTAAATGTATAAATGGAATCACAAGGATTACGGCGGTAAACGGTTTGGAACATAAAAATAGGTTGTAAATGGTATTTAGTGAATGACGTCAAAAAATACAACTTTTCGAATGTAAGGTAAATAATAACATTATAACAAACAAATGGGCATTGAAAACAAATATATATAACAATATAGTATCTGCGATGAATCAGTTAAAAAGATGCATTACCATAATAGTATTCCTGGACAAAGGTATATATTTTTCCGATTACGTACGTGATTTTAATCGCTGTTTTATATTCTATTTAGACCGTCCGTTACTAGTCAACAATCGGTAATGCTTCCAATACATCCCGTTATTTTGCATGTAAAATTGCAATTTGATCGCAAAAAGTGAGAAAAAAGTTCTAAAAATTTGTTTACTTTGTTATATTTATCAGTTAGACTGGGCTAGCATTATTTTCAATATGATCATTTTATACACATTTTTAATGAACTAAATTGTTATACACAATCACCCCTATCGCGAACTTCACGTGAAATGTGTATTCCCTGAAAATTTCCATTCCATGAAGGGGAAATTGCGATCGCGAAACTCACGTGAAATGTTTGTTCCCAAAAGCATGCTACCAGTGCACAGTGAATGAAAAAGTGAAATAAAAACGTTGCAAATTTTACAAGCAAAGAGCAACATGTTTAGAATCGGAGCACTAATTGCAGCCCAGGAGGAACAATGTGGACAAAATAAGGTTTGTCGCAGACATTTGCGAGATAGTTCCAACCCCTTGGAGTTATCCGATACATCGTAAGTAACTTAATTTAATAAAACAATTGCATCTGATTTTTTACCTCTTGCGTTAGATTTATACAACATTACAGAGTAAATAAAGACGCATTCAAACATATTCTGGAGGAACTGACCCGAGTCCTGCCGCCAACAAAAACATCATTTGGTATTACGCCAATTATAAAACTCTGCGCTTGTTTGCGGTTTCCATTGCGGATTCCATTTTATTGAGCAACATTTCGCTCTGCACTTTATTAACAGACTTCGACCTATAATAGCTGCATATAAACTTTAATATTCTAATTAAAAGAAATAAAAAATACTTACATGATAAATGAAACTCCCTAGCAATAACGTGGTGAGCAAATGAAAGGGAAAAGGAAAAAATTCCCCGAAAAATGCCGCGCTCGCGATAAGGGGAAATTTGCTTCCATGTGAACGGGATATCATTTCCCAGTGAATTAGTAGATTTAGGAAAAATTCTAGTGGAAAAATTGTTGGCGATAAGGGAAAAGGGGAATGGGGAATTATTCCGAGTGAAATCATGTTGGCGATAGGGGTGAATATTGCTGCAGAACTTCACAAAAAAATAAATCAACATTGCATTTGTATTTTCTGTATTTTCTTGCTAAAATATGATTTGATATTTTGGTGTTATTTGTCGTATTTTGGCGGTGAAGCTACAATATAATTTGACAACACTGTTCGCAAGAGATTGACTGTTATCGACTGCCATCAATATAAAGTGCTATCGATCTCTTGTTGAAAAACACATTAGTAAGCGAGTGACATTGTATCTTGTTCGTTCTGAGGGTTCCGTGAATTTCTTCCAATATGAGTACATTGAATCGCCCCAAGTCTCCACATTCCAGCACCACAATAAAATCTGGTGAAAAAGAGGAAAGCTTCTGGGATAAGTTTAGCACATTAGGCAGAAAAAAGGGGACCAAAGAAGGTAATCAATATTTTATTGTCGCAGTAAATTATAAATCAAGGCTACGACACCCACCAACCATCTTATTTACCCCAACGAGAAGTGTTATTTGTATACAGATATGTATTTTGTTTGAAGTTATGGACTACTTAATTTTTTTTTTTAATATTTCCTTACGTCATTGCTTAATATAGAATGAATGGGGTTGTGTATACGTATTGTGAAATGTTTACAAATATGCGTATGTATGTATGTGTATTCGCCAACGGGAAAGATATACAGGTACAGATATACAAAATCAAAGAAAAAAATAAAAATTTGGCGGTTGGCAATCTTATTCATTTAATTTGTTCCAAGTAGATTTGTTTACATCAATTTTTGAATATGATATCTCTCAAATGGCCGCCTCTGGCGTTGATGGCGTATTGTGCCCTTTTTGCAGCATTTTCCATCGTTTTCGCCAACATTTCGGCCGGAATAGCGGCTATTTCTTCACGAATGTTGTCCTTGAGCTCTTTTACGGTCCTTGGCTTGTTAACGTAAACCTTTGACTTCAAATGTCCCCTCAAGAAGAAGTCAGCGGGCGTCAAATCGGGCGAACGCGGTGGCCAGTCCAAATCACCACTTTTCGACATCAAACGGCCCGGAAACAAATTCTTCAGAAAATCGATTGTTATGCGACTTGTGTGCGGTGGAGCGCCGTCTTGTTGAAACCAGAACTGCCTCATACGCTTTCGACGAATAATTGGCATCACAAAATTGGTCATCATGTCGCGATAACGCTCCTGGTTGATGGTAACAGCATGGCCATTTTCGTTTTGGAAGAAAAACGGCCCAATGACCGTTTTCGCACTAACGCCGCACCAAACTGTGACTTTTTCGTCATGAAGAGGCAATTCTTGAATCTCCTGAGGATTTTCAGTGGCGTAAATACGGCAATTTTGCTTATTTACGGTCCCATTCAATGTGAAATGGGCTTCATCGGACATGATAATTTTGTTCCAAAATTGCTCGTCATCATCGGCCATTTCGATGACTCGTTGGGCCCATTCCAATCGACGAGACTTGTCCGCAGGCAACAATCTTTGCGTCAATTGAATTTTGTACGGGAACAAATGCAAATCAACGCGAATAATCCGTTGTAAAGTGGACCGAGCCATGCCCAACTGCTGAGAACGGCGTTTTTGGGATGTTCTTGGGGACCTCTCAACACTGGCTCGTACGGCAGCGATATTCTCGGCCAATCGCCTTGGTCGACTTTTATTTGGCCTCTTCGGATAAGAAAGAGCCTCACCAGTCGAAAATTTTTCGTATAAACGCTTAATGGTGTTCTTAGAAGGCGCACTTCTCACATTTTTTAATATTTTAAAAGCACGTTGAGTTTTCACAATGACTTCTTCTGTTGAATGTAAATTTCAACTATTTCAGAGCGCTCGCGTGGCGTGTATTGTTCCGTAATAAAAATCTGCTTGGACTGACGCTTCAAACGCGGTATGTCATTAAGCGATCTGACATCTCTGTCAAAAGTTATGGCGTTGCCAGATGGGTCCGTCGAATATGGGCAACCCTGTACAACATGTGTCTTTTTGAACCATGTTATTTTGACATGCATTTCTCATATATGTTAATATACAAAATTGTTTAGATTGAAAAGTCAGGATATAAGATGAGAAGACAATACAACCTCACTGAATGGTAGTTTGATGTGGATTTTGGGATTGTGACGTTTTTTTCCGAAAACACTAGAAATAGCGCTATAGAGCCTTGAGTGCCGACTTTTAGGTTGAAATTGGATATACATAAGTCTTCAGCGATCCTTGTTTTCGCCAGTATAGGTACCCATGTTGCAAATCCCGGCCGCCAAATCCAATCGAGGTGACATGCGCCATTGAGAAATTAGCAGAGGCAGCCTCATGAGTGGAGTTTTGGTCCGGCATTCGTGCACCTAATTCGTGATAATTTTTCAATAATTCAGCAACAATTTGTAGTTTTCACTCGTATTGTTTCCAAGAAAACTGTTCACAATGCTCTTTCTCCAATAAACATTGTGACAAATTGTCATCATTCAATAACTTCCTGATCTGAGGGACAACAAATATGCCTTCTTTGATTTTAGCATATGAAATTTTAGGAAAAAACGCCAACAAATGTTTAAATACTGCACCATCTTTGACCAGAGTCTTAAAAAAGCTCTTAAAAAGGTCCAGTGTTATGTGCAGCGGCGGAAGGAGAACGTCATTAGGATCCATTAATCGTTTATTTGAAATGTTTTGTTTTCCTGGTGAATACACAGTTGTTTTTGGCCACTCTGTCCTGACGTAATGATGGCATGTAGCGCGACTACATGACATAGGCAAAGGAAACAACAGTACAGTATAGAATAGTGTTTTTTTTTTTCAAAATATGCAGCCAACTCCAAGCTTCTATCTCTATAGATTGTTACTTTTGTCTCAACTGCAATATGTTTCCACTGCTGGTTGCATGAAGCTAGCAATTCTGCGTTTTGCTTCGTCAAATGTAAATCCCGAATTAGGTCATTCAGCTCAGCTTGAGTCACTAAATGGCGTTCATCATCAGTCTGATATAAACTACCACTGCTGGTGAAAGATGTTTCGGACTTACTGCTCGTAGCACTGGGAATGATTGGTAGTGGCTCATTTGGTAGACGTTGAACTGGTTTGGAAACCGATGGGATATTCGCATAAGTAATATTTTCCGATTTTTCATATTGAATCCAGCAACTTTTGTTAAACAGAAATAACAATCCCTTTGGTGATTACTTGATTCTCTACATAGTGCTGGAATTGAAAAAAACGGAATAGATCTTCTTGCCATTTGACCACTTGTATAAAACAGTTCTGCAATTATTGCAAAACATTGTCGTTGTGCATGATTTGTTGAAGTTTCTGCCAGCAAAACCAAAATAATCTAAATATATATGTATGTACATATTTTAATGATTCATTGCATGTTTTTTTTTTTCTAACCAAATATTCACCACACACAAAGCAAAAACGCAACTATTATGAAGATTTAGAAAGAATCTTCTTCTGTCAAATTAATAATTGTGAAATTGTAGTGTCAGTATTGGCTGTTTTACAGTATTGCCAGCATGCGATAAAAAATAAGAAAGACTTGATAGCCCAATTCGAATTCAGCGCACCTAGATTAGTTATAAAACATGCTTCGTTTCTGCAGTCAATTTTTTTTTCCAAATTTGTAGACCAGTGTAATGGACGGCATTAGTTTAAATTTTGGAAATTGGCATAAAATACAATTAAATTTATGTTTAGACTTTTTTTATCTGCCACTTCGAAATTTTCATAAACATTATATCAGGCCTGTCACAGAAAACCATTTCGATCGAAATGGTTTCCAATTCGTAATTTGCTTCTCCAGACAATCAAAACCGCAAAATTTGTTCGTTTTGAAACCACTTTCAATTATGTAAATGGTTTTGTCCTTGCAATTGATTTATATAAATAAAAGAAACTGTTTTTTAATAGATTGCGGTGAAAATAAACATATTAATGATTAATTTAAACAATTATTGCGTATTTTTCGGGGGTAGCACAGCAAGCAACTTTTTTTTGACTACTTTTTAATGCAGTATTGCCACCTTTTTTTCGCGTAAACCACATATTTCTTCAAAGTAAAAGTAACTAATTTGCAATAACATTGCATACTGGCAAGTTTTGACGAAACAAAACGAAAGGCACAACAAACAAAATAATTTGTGAAAACATGTAAGTATAGGAGTCCCGCACAAGAGCGTATATTGGCCGAGTCTATGGATGCCCACCAGGACATAGCTAAGGGGTATGTAAAGGGAGATAGGGTGGCAGCTGAAGCGTTGTGGGCTGAACTAACCGCAAAATTAAATTCCTCCGATCCGCCAACCAAGGACATCAATGGGTGGAAAAAAAACCTTGGCGGACTGGAAGGTGTTTGTAAAAAGAAAGCTGTGCCACAACAAAAAAGAGGATAGACATCGCAATTGTTATCCATTGGGAACATATGTGGCGTTCAATGGCATCAATAACCCGCCACATCAGCGTCGAGACAGTGCTTCTTCCTACAGTGATGTCAACATCTTTTGCTATAATGATATTACGATCAGCAAAGTTGAAATACTACTATCAACAAATTCTTACCTATTGCACCTTGGAATGCTCCGGTTGCAAGAAACCGAAGGGCGATAAAAAGCTGCAATATTGGATGTATACTCGACCATTTCAGATCATCCTTTATTGAATCCAACACCATAATAAAGCCTTCCTTGTTCAGGCGATAATAACTAATGAAACTAAAATAAAACCAATAATTATAAAATAACACTGCTCTAGCAATGTAGTTATGTGTGTGTGAACATACACTGAGTTTGGGTATGCCAAAGGATCCGAGGCATCTCTCAAACTTCGACGGCGCAATTTTTCGGCATTCCGGGCATGTTTAGTTGTTTTGTTTTTTTTAGTTAATCTTTTACTCAAAGAACTGACACTTTTTACTTTACAAACTTTAATTATCGTCTTGTCACTTGTAATAATTTTAACACTTTTGCTTATTTTAAAACATATGGTCTTTGCTTTTTTCTTTGCGTTCTTTATTCTTTGCGTTGCCATATCCAAAAAACGGGATATGTTCAATTTGGGAATTAACAAAATCGATCGATTTCTGAAGAAGGTTAAACCATATCGATCGATGTGGAAAATGCGAATTCGAAACCATATCACAAAATTCTGTGACGGGCCTGATAATATAATATTATGTGGTAAAGAAAGTAGAATTGACATTTACATCAGAATAGGAAAAAAATGATACCAGGAATGACTATTAAAACCTGAAAACTTATGTTTATTTATTTATAATTATATTAGTCAACAAACATATATTTTGTTCAAGATTCGCATTTCTTGGAATGATTTTTGTTACACATTTTTGGATTTTTGTTTCCCTTTATTAATTTGCACTTTCTAAAATTTTGTTTTTATTTCTCTAAAATGAACAGTTATTTGTGCGTATATTGGTTATATTTTAGAAGAACGACTTGCATTGTATTATTTATTATTGTATTAACGGGTTTATATCTCTATAATTGACATTTTGTTAACTTATATCTCAAAACTAGTTTTATAGAAACTATGAAGGAAGAGAAAATAATGGACAAATTTATTTTTACCTTAGATTCGTTGACAGGCAATTGCTAAGTGAACACAGCATTTGTCTATGGCGGTTGCTTCATAACGTTTATTTTTATTTTGTCTGTCTTTTTTTTCAAGCAAATTTTTTATTTATATGTAAAGATGAAAAAAATTCTTCACTATGGACGGACAAGTCCCCGTACAGAAATCAGAGGAATAAAAAACCGAAAAAAGACAATCCGTGAAGAAAACAGAAGCAGCAATAAACAATGATTTTATTTACGATTATGATTATTTATGATCGCTACCCGCCACATTGTTTAGTTCCATTTGCACTTTCGGAATCTTCAACTTCAGAATCTAAAATATTTTCCTCATATACTGTGTTCCAAATAAGCAGAAGACTCGATTATATTTCTACTGATTACTTAGATGTGACCGAGATGCGCAATGGGAAATTAATAATCGAGATCACACATTATTAAATCATGCACAACAGTTTGAACTCTACTCTGCGTAGAATTTTCCCAGACGTATTATAAACACGTTACAAGATGAATTGACTTCTGTTTGTTGTAGAACCTCCAAATGTAATTGATATTAAATGTACTTTGAAGCGTAATGGAGACGGCTTTTTGCTTAATGTCGCATCAATTGCGACAGACCAGAAAAAGTGAGTCTTGACTGGGAGGAGTGTGCAATACCGAAGCACGTCAGTAATCATATGCGTTGCTTTAATTGCCAAAAACTGGTACATACCAAAAATAAATTCAAAAACATATGGAGAATGTAGTACTACTAACCCACTGTAAGAAAAATGTTTCCGTAAGTTTTGTGTAAATGGCAACAACACTCTTGCCCCAACATTATTAAAAACTAATCTGTAAGTAAGATAAAAACGGATTACCGGTGCATAGTACGAGATGCATGGAAAATCTTTAATGGTAATCCATCTTTGCATATGATCCAGCCATTCCAAAAGACAGCTCCTTTTTCCAATATCGTACGCGACGTTCAAAACATGAGATTAATGAATCAATCAAACCAACAAGTGACACATAATGAAATCTCTCTGAAATCAATACGGCAAATGATAGCGGTAACCCATACCCTTAATTCATGGCGTAAACAAAACACAAAACAAGCACAAGAGGAAAATAATTACAAAGAACAACAACCGAAGAAACAAAACCCTTGACGAATGTACATAACAGTAGATACAAAAGCAGCGGACAGCAATTTATAAATGAAAAAAAGAAATTTACGTCACTACATTAACTTCATCCGATATGAAAACAACTTCAGAAAGTCCAATTACTATATATAACAAATATACAAACTTGGAGGTATTACAAACACCTGAAACATTGGAAAGAACATCGCCACAATCTTACGAAAAATAATAGTAATAACTTTTTATGCATATTTTTTTATGTTGTTATTTAATTTAACGTCCCATTATTTAATTTAACGGACGCCGATATCAATATTGGTATCATTCAATAGAATGTTTAGGATTTTACCAACCACATATATACATTGGAATCTTTGGTTGTCAAACATAACTCCATTGTAATGGTACTTCCAGAAATTCATATAATTAATATATGTATATCGAGAATGCGTCATACATATCTGTGAGCAGTTTGTTCACAATATGGTACTTGTTCTTCTAAACGAAGGCTCTTCTACCTTGCTAAGCACTAGAAGCACACTCGCATCAGCTCTAATCTGGCACCACCTCTAACGTGGATAGTAATAGAAGTGCCTCAGGTTAGTGATCACTTCCATGCAGTTATTACTGATAACAAGTCCCAAAAAAGTTTTAATCCCAGGTTTTTGCTTGAGGAAGCTAACTAGCAAGTCATTCAAGATATAATTAGTTTGAGGAATCTGCAGGTGATGCAGATAGAGAGACATCACAGCTTAATAGAAACTATACCTCAAGTTTAATTCATGTAGCAATGCTAATTATGGTTAAAGTAAATGCTTGGAACTTTTTTACAAGACATAGGAGTAAAAAAAATTATCATTTGTTAGCAAGCAAGGTTAAAATAAATCTTTGAAGGCAAAGTGGGAAACCTTTCAAAATTTCTTGAGTTCACTCTACCCGACATCAGAGATTTCTGGAGGCAGAAAGCAATGCTGTTGTAAACAAGTTGTTCGATATCGCCAATAAATTTGCTGTTTAAGGAACTAACACTCCATAGAGAGGATAACCTACTCTATGGTAAAAAATGCACCGTTACTCATGAAGTTGAGATTCGTTAAGTTATACAATAATGTACTAAGAACGGGATTTATTTGACATGATTTGAAGACTGCAATCCTGACTTCCATCCCTAAACCGAATGATATTGATAGCAGTATTGTCAAAAATGTTGAAGAAACATTTTATCTGTTCGTTTTTTGGGGATGTTTTAAGGATCGTATATAGCTTAGTCATCTTGCGTTGTTAGCCTAACATGGAGTGCGTACTCGAATCAAAACTCAAGATCAATTTGTTAAAAAAAAGCACACCGCCATCTTGTCAGAGAAAATTGAAAAGACCTTGACAAGCCTTCCAACCGAAAAATTATGATAAAGATTGATGATCTCCGACAACAGATAATGGAGTTTCTCAAAATGTCCAAATATAAAATTTCAAAATTTCCTGAAATAGAATATGTTGGCGTATATGCACACAACTTTTTTGCCGTTGCGTTTGGGTTTCTAAATGAGGTGCCTTTGATGCTTAACTTTTGAAATTATGAAATTCAACACTGGACAAAAGTACGTGCAGGAGTTACGCCCTGAGAGTGAGTCTGAAATGATGTAATGCTTGATAACGTATTAATTGCGTATAAATATAACATGAGAAGTCTTGGTTTTTAGTTTGCAAAGAACCTTTTGTGTAACTTTCGCACTAGGTACTTAAGAGAAAAGTTAAGCAACATAGCTTACTGAACAACAGCTAACTAAAATCTACTCCAGAAAAAAGAGACCACACAAGGGAATTGCAATTAAGATTTGTTGATCTTTGGTTTACCGTTTGAACCAACGCTGTGCAACAATTTAGGGTTGGTTGTCTTAATTAACAACCGCCTTAAGATTGTTAATGGCCACGCCCATACGGTCTTTAAGATGGTAATGTAAAATTAAGGATTCACTGCAGTAGTAACACGAGTAGGATTTGTGAACCTCGTAACTAAAGCCACCACGTAATCCTAAAGGCGTATTCATAGGCTATTCTGGCACATCGTTAAAACAAAATTTAAAAAGTTTATGCTGTACATCATATCATCTATCTGTTAAAAAAGTTTGGCATACCTTTACCTGATGAACATATTTGACGACCTGCTTTTTATAATTTGATGAAAACTAATTACGGCTTAGCTGTGTACGGCAAGAACTCTATTAATAGGGCAGTTCTCAAGTCCTTTGGTTGCTAAAAAATTCCAAAAATTTCGAAATGATGCTTCAAGATTTCTGTACACCGCTGTATAACAAGGACTTATGTCAGAACTATTTTTACCATTTGTAATGCTAAGTTGGTTGCCTTTAATTCAGCAATGCTTTTGCTGTTCGGATTAAATTGAGGACCATTATATGTACAGATAACTTTAGTGTGGTTAAGGCTCTGTTTCAAAATAGAAAAGCAGTGTACGACATCTTGAAAAAGCCAATTGTTGCAAGGCCAGTTAAAATGTGTGGGTACCATCCCATGTTGGTTTGGGAGCAAACGAGTCTGCCGACAGTGCTGCCAAGAAAATACTCAAACAGTCGATGATTTACGATATTCCTTGTTTTATCGTTTTAAATACATATAAAGACATATGGGGAACTGAATAACAGACTCTACGGAAACAACCCAGAAGTTTTCTGCAATCGCATAAAATGTTGATGGAGCAACTGTACATCTCAATTAAAGTTGTAATTCCGTATATTAGGATGAAAAACGTACAAAATTAAAAATTAAATAAGTGAAGTAGGCTGCTGTTGTAAATCATATTTTTCTGCTATTAAGATACACAAGATTTTTATAACATTAGTATTGCAAAATTTTGTATTATTTTTATATAACATTGTAATTTAATCAATTGCAATCCTAAATAAAAATAAATTTAAAAACGAATGTGGCTCCGATATGGATGTTCGGCATATTTTGATAAAATTCCTAATATCTGGGCGGAAGGGTATTAAGCATTCTAGACTGTTTAAGACCTGGTCAACAAAAATGCATCTTGGACGCTTTGAACGTACAAAGTATTACTGATGTTTAAGTCGACATCCCTTTTTTTTGTGATATACATAACAAAATTTTATTTTACTTTTTCAAATCTGATTATGCATATTGTATAAGTGTAAATTGGTAGCAGAACTATTGCTTTGATGTATTTTATCAATTTATTTATAAAATATCTATTCAATAAGTTAATAAATAAATATTTTTGTTCTTCAGTTCAAAAGGTGCAAGAAGAAGGAAAACATGCCATCGATTCCCCTGGATCGCCTAGCCAAATCGATATTCCGCCAGAAGATTATGCTCTTCGTAAGTGATAAACAACGTAGAAGACTTTAAAATATACTAATCCTTTCTTAAAAGGTGAACACGAACAACGCACAGTAGTTGACCCTCCTTCAATGAACGATCCCGAAGTTATAAAGTTGCAGCAGATCTTGATCGACTGGATAAACGACGAATTAGCTGAACAACGTATTATAGTGCAGAGCATTGAAGAGGATATGTATGACGGGCAGGTAGACTAGTAAAATGCAATGTCTGTGTTTCATTAATAGCAATATCATTACAAAAAGGTGTTACACAAATTGTGGGAGAAGCTAACAGGCAAAAAGCTAGATGTGCTGGAAGTCACACAATCTGAAGAAGGACAACGGCAAAAGCTTAATATAGTTCTGAATGCAGTTAATCACGTAAGTAGAACGATGGTTAGTAAACGCGTTCGAAGCCCCTGGTACAGCCATCTACTTTCCTTTGAGCAAGGGACGAACACTTCGAGTAGTCGGCAAGTCAAGTAAATGCTTCTTAAACTATGACGTTTATAATCGTCGTTAACTGTAGGTTCCATGCAAGGGAATTTGTTTTATTCCACAATACAAGATAGAAAATACGAGGTGCAAACTCCAAGGATGAGAAATCCAAAAATTTTAGTCACAGGTTTAAAGGAAGAACTAAGCAAAGAGTCTATTGTTAACGCAATTAAAAAACAAAACGATATTGATTGTGATAAGCTTGAGTGTGTCAAAGGGTACAAATCATTTAAAAATCCAAAAATATATAACGCTATAGTGGAAACTGATCGGAATGGTTTTAATCAAATTATGACGAAAAAAAGATCAATGTTGGGGCTTCAATCACACCTCTAAGCACTGCAAAAATGAAAACCAAATTTGCGCAAAATGTAGCGAAATTGGACACACAGACAAGGAATGCCAAAATAATATCGTGAAATGCATAAATTGTGAAACTACAAAAGTACAACTTAATATGAGGGATATTAATACAAATCATGATAGCAGAAACACAGAACTTTGTAGGATTTTACAGAGGAAAAATAAACTGGAATCAGAGAGAATCGCTTATTAGCAGCCAAAGCAAATAAGAGGTTTATATTTAAATATTTGTGTAGAAGCAATTTGCAGCGAAGAATATTTTGATTTTATTTGCCTATCTGAAACTCATTTAACAGATGATATTGAGGATGGATAAATCCGTATACCAAACTATAATATTATTAGATGTGACAGCACTTCCAGGCACACAGGGGGTGTATGCTTTTACATCAATAATAAATGGAAAGTTCGTACTATCGACAACATTTCAATTGAAAAACAAATATGGTGGCTTAACATTTAAACAAGGTCTGAAATTGTAAAATATAACCTTATTGGCTTGTATCGATCACCTCATAAGCAGAGATCACCAGAAGGACTTTTTATTGATTTCTTTGAAAATGAAATGGATAAAATTACAACGGAAGAAAATAACTTAATAATCGGCGACTTTAACATAGACTGGTTTGAAAAGAATAACCACAAGAGAAAATTAGAAGAAATCATAAATGATAATTATTTTCAACAAATTGTTTCAACACCAACGAGAATAACGCAGACTACGTCTACCTTAATTGATTATGCCGTAACCAATATTGAAGAGGCTATAGTTCAAACAAATGCAAAATATAAAATAAGTGACCAAAGGCAAATAGCACTCTAAAAGCTAAAACCATCAAAAATATACGATTCAACAATAACAATTTTAGAAACTTAATTAAAAATTCTGAACTTTTTAATGGTAATACACAACACGCGGTAAAAATTTCGCCAAATACACTAGTGAATACAATAAATAATGCCCTAAAAAGTATGATAGTCATTAAAGAAATTGGGTCGGAAAACAATAGTAAACAGTGGTATAATGGCACTTTGAAAGAAATGAAAAGTAAAAAAATTCAATTATATAATCTTGCAACATGGTGTAGTAATGATAACAACTGGAACAATTATAGGCAGTTTTGAAATGAGTATACGGCAGAGCTGGAAAGAACCAAAGGAAATTATATGAATAATAGAATTAAGAAATGTGGTCTAAAATAAAAGAATTTGTACTAAAAACAAAAACTTTACCGGTATAACAGAACTCGAAGTAAATGGAACAATACTATCCAGAGATAAGGATATAGCTGAGGAGATCAACTCATTTTTTATCAACAGCGAGAGCGAAATTGTGGCGAGTATACCATATATTCAATATGATTATATTATAAACGTGAACCCTGAGCTTAATTTCAAATTTAGAACAATAACGCTGTATGAAATAAAAAATACTATAAAATTATTGAATAATAAAAAGACCAACATTATTAACGAAAAAAATCTTGCTGGATAATTTTGATCTTGGTGAAAAATTATATTACATCATAAATAATTCATTAATATCCGGAACTTTCCCCGATTGTCTAAAGGAGTCCTGCATTGTACCGATACAGAAAGTTAAAAATACAAAGAACCCAAATGAGATAAGACCAGTAAACATGCTTCCAACTATAAGCAAACTGATGGAGAAAATTATATATAAACAAATTGTCAATTATTTTGAGGATAATGATCTATATTACGAAACACAATCTGGATTTCGAAAACATCATAGCTGTGATTGAAATTCACAACAAGAATTGTTTTGTTGCTGTGTTTCTAGATTTAAAACGAGCATTTGAAACAGTGGACAAAGACATTTTGCTGCAAAAATTAGAAAGATACGGCGTTAAGGGGATAGAGTTACAATGGTTTAAAAGTTATTTACACAACAGAATACAGAAAACAAGAATTGGCAACTACTTATCATCATCAAAACATGTAGATATCGAGGTCCCACAAGGAGCTGTTCTAGGGACGCTATTGTTTCTTATATATATTAACGACTTTCAAAATATTTTATCATCTGCGAAAGTGTGTATGTTTGCTGATGACGCTCTTATTTACATAAGTGGTAAAAATCCTAGCGAATGCATTCGAATGAAATGAACAAACTTAAACTCAACACAAATAAAACAAAAGCAATGGTTATAAACGGAAGAGGTGATGAAGACATACATATTAGTGGAGTAACCATAGAAAAAGTAAAGGAGATAAAATATTTGGGGATCTCACTAGATAATAAACTAAAATTTGATGTACACATTAATTATATATGCAAAAAAAAAATCGTCAAAAACGTGGCCTTCCTTCGGAGAATACGTTTTAAAATATCAACTATAACTGCTACTACCATTTACAGCACTATTATTAAACCACACTTTGAATACTGCTCCACAATTATATTTCTTGGCAGTCATCAAATGAAAGAAAGAATGCAGAAACTGCAAAACAAAGCAATGAGATGTATACTTCGATGTCATCGACTAACACATATAAAGGATATGTTAAACCGACTTAGGTGGCTGTCAGTAAACCAACGCCTGATGATGAATGCATTTATTTTTATTTTTAAAATCAAGAATAAGTTGTTACCAATTTACATGCAAAACTTTCTTGCATATGTTTCAGATTTGCAACCTTATAACTTGAGAAATGTAAATAACTTTAGAGTAGCATTTAGTTCAACAAATTTTTATCAGAATTTGCTGTTACAAAACGGTATTAAAATGTTTAATGCAATGTCTCCAGATATTAAATCAGAAAATATTTTTTTCATATTTAAGAGTAAAGTAGTAGAATACGTTAAACTGAAATTTTAGAGCAACAAAATATATTTTGTTTTTAAATAATTGAACAATGTAACTTAAATAGCGTATAAGCTAAATAAATAAAAAAAAAAAGAAGCTGCCAAGACACAAAAAGTTGAGCGAATGGCACTAAGATTGAAATGGTTTTAAAAAATTGATTAACGGTTTTGTCTGTTAAAGTTGATAAAACCAGACAGTTAGAAAAAAATAAATGACGCTGAAAATATAGAGCCTTTTAAAATGTGTTATTATACTGTGTTGTATTAAAAAATTTGAACAAAAATTAAGAAAATGTTAAAATATTTGCACATGAAAACACGATAGTTGTTTCAGAGGGCTCTATAATTTTTCCATGCGAATATACCTTAATGGATTTTTTGTTATTAAGATATGCGATAATTTGACGATGATTTGTATGATATGAAGTGTTTAGAAAGTCAAAAGTTGAAAACTGCTCTTACCTACAGAGCATATTTAGATAAAATCCTAATAAATATAATACAAATATTTTCGGTGAAGGCAAATAAAATTGAAATAGTATCTTAAAGGAATAATAACCGAAATTTGTTAAAGTAAATAGTAGGTAGAAAAATTGTTCTTAACCTTGATAATTGGTCATAATAAGTGATATTTAGAATGTTGGTTTTAAAGCAATCATCAGTGAACGAGTATAATTATGAATTTCTCTTATTGTCTTGTACTTGACATCCCTACAGAATACTAGAATAGTGAACTTTACGTCGCTGGCAAAAATTTAATAGTTAAATTACTCAAAATTATTATAAAGCTACTGTAAAACACTCTTGGCATCCAGAAAATGTCAACTAATACAACTTTGTAGCAATTAAATCGTGAAATCATCAACAACACAAACTTCGGCTTCCAATCTTCTTCCAATTGACCGGTCTGCACAAAAAATATAAAAAAAAGTGGAAGCGTTAGTTGTTTTATATGTGAACGCCGGTTCCATCTTAAAGCTTTCTCAAAGTTATCTAATGGTCCGTACGATTTATTGGTGAAAAAATGGATTAATACGTTGGAGATGTGAGGCATTTAGAAGCACAGACGATGCTGACCGCGTTTGGGATGGCATTAATAAATTGATTCCTCCACACGAAAATTAAAGAAGAAGTAGAAGCGTGCATGTCAAAATTAAAAGGAAGACTTTTACAAATAAAAAGGCAAATGCTGATATTTTGGTATCAGGTTTGTCCACTAATGTAGATCCTCTGACAAGATAACGGAGGCTTTTGGTGGAAATGGTAACGTCACAGACATTAGTTTGTGTTGTTCGCTTGAAAGCTATAAAAACGTTAGTAATCAAGTTCTGCTCAATCCTTAAGCGTGATGAAAAAATATATGGCTGGAAAGAATTTTAAACTTTGCCAAGTAACTATTACGGACATCGACTCGAGGATATACCTGAACAACAACTTGCCCCCACTTACTAATAAAATAAAAAATACTTGTCGTCAGTTGCTGAAAAGTAAGAAAATTAAAAGTTATAGAAAGGTGCTATCAATCCCAGCAGCCAAGGTCGTTTTCCACAATGGGTCCACAAAATTACAACGGCTCATTTCTAAGGTACTACGGCAGATCTCAAATCAGCGTAACCGATCCAGACGACACTTTAACGTTTGGTACGCCTAATTAAGGCTTATAGAATTTGTTACGTAATGGATGGGAGAGTGGGTTAGAAAAGGACGGGTTGTTTTACCAGCTGTTATTTTATGCTGAAATAACTCGATTAGTGCAGTTTTACATTTGCTTTAATTTATTTTTTAATGCTCTTAGCTAGTTTTTATTATTGTTAAAAATTAATTGTATTATTTGTAATGCTTTAGCAATTTCTTGTTCTTTCCTAAAGCACACTTTTCCGCGGTATTTTAATGGATGTGGATAGTCAAATAGGGGAGATTGTCAGTGATGCTAGCTATGAAAGAAGATTCTTTTCATCTCATAACGGGCTTAATGTTTGTTACTTCAACGCACAATCGTTAAACCCAAATTTTAGTTCCATGATGTTCAATTGTTTCTCCCTATTTCTACACCTGTCATTAATAACTGTGTATCAGATCTTGACGACGATATTGGTTGTATTTGTCGCTGGGCTGTTAGAAACCGCATACAAATCAATGCTAATAAAACGAAGTTTATAGTATTCCAACATAGTCGTGAAGATGTTGTTGAGCAGAACATCTTTATCAATGCCTTGTCTTGCTTTTGAAATTGACTCTCATCTAAAATTTAATGGACACATTGCTCGTATCTGCTCAAAAATAAATGTAATTTTAAAACGTCTACATACTTTAAACGTATTTTTACCAATTCAGGTAAAATATAAACTGGGTCATATGTTACTTATGTCCTGCATCATTTACGGGCTTGAACTATATACAGGTCGGACCAACATTTCTAGACTTCAGATGTACTTCCACAAAATTTTTAAGTATGTTTGGTGGTGGTAGGTGTATGCGAAATTATTCACAATATGATACATATACATATATAGGTATATTTCTTAGGCTGCACTTTTGAAAATTAATTGCAACTAAGATGCTTGTACACATTCTTCTGTTTTATAAAATTTGGTGAACCGAATTATATCGTAAGGTTGTTTCATTTTTTGCATTCTAGCAGAAATGCACAAATTTGTATTGAACCTTTCTAAAGCTTTCTACAGGTTTTAAATGAAAGTTAATGCAATTTTATACTTTTCAGGAGCACAAAGATTCGGTTTAGTTTGTTTGAAGATTTGTTTGATTCTTATTTTTTCACTGCAATTCTACGTTTATAATATTTGGCTATATGATTTCGTTGGGTTTTTGTTAGAAAGGTGTGCAGTATGGTTAGGATTTCTTGCTAGGAAATAGATGTAAGCAATATAACTCATGTTGCTTAATTGCTCTTTAAGGGAGAATATCAGTTCGCTGATGTCCTACAAAGTTATATTAATTAAATTTGATCTGAATTGGATGACGGAAAATAAACGCTCAATCAACATTCCAAAAACAAAAACCATTCTTTTTTCTAATCATGATTTGAGCCTGAGTTTATTTATTTATTTATTGAATATATATTTTATAAATAAATTTATAAAATATAACAAAGGAAAAGCACAGGGTAACATAGACCATATGCGCGCATAAGTAGTTTTTTTTTATCTGTAACATATTTACACTTATAGAATGTGTACAATCAAGTAATATACATAGTCCTGCCATATGTTCTGTTACACAATTTCCAGCGCTTATCGCGCGGGAATAGAACCGTTAACTTTTTTTTCAGAACACATGCACTGATTAGTGAAGAATACTAGTTAGTTTGGTTTCAGTTGGCAATCTATTAACATGGAGTGGGGCGTTAAAGAGAATCGAGTCAGCGTAATAGCGTTGCATAAGTGCGGAAAGAGTGCTGGCCAAATTTTCGAGTTGCTAAAACAACTCGGAATATCAAGAATGTTCGTTTATCGTGCTATTGCTCGCTTCGGCGAATTGTCTGGAGTAGAAGACAGGCCAAAAAGTGGTCGCCCGCGCGTTGTCCGTACGAGTGCGGTTGTAAAGGCAGTGCGTGAAAGAATTCGGAGAAATCCCCTTAGAAAGCAGAAAATCATGTCCAAGGAATTAGATATATCAACCAGATCCATGTCTAGGCTGATTCGGGATGATCTGCATATAAAAGCCTATCGTCGGTCCACGGGGCATCTTCTAACTCCTCAGCTAAAAAAACTTAGGCTGGAAAGATGCAAGCGACTTTTGCAGTGGCACGCGGACAATGGCCACGAAAACATTCTGTTTACGGATGAGAAAATTTTTACCGTGGAAGAAGTTTTCAACAAACAAAATGACAAGATTTATGCCACTTCATCTAAGGAAGCGAAAAAAGTTGTTCCAAGGGTTCAACGTGGCCATCATTCCTCTTCCGTAATGGTTTGGTGGGGGTCTCCCACCATGGTGTCACATCCTTCCATTTCTGTGAAAAGGGCGTAAAAACTGGTGCAAAGGTTTACCAAAAAGAGGGTGTTGTGAAGGGTTTGACCAATACCCTTTTCAATGGACGTAGATGGATCTTCCAACAGGACTCTGCTCCTGCGCACAAAGCTAAAACCACGCAGGAGTGGCTCAGAGACAATATTCCTGGTTTTATAGCAGCAGAAGATTGGCCATCAGGAAGTCCAGATCTCAATCCACTGGATTATGCTTTGTGGTCAGAATTGGAGAATATGGCTTGCAAGACTCCCCACAGAAATTTGGAAAGCCTTAAAACAGCATTAACCAGAGCAGCGTCCTCGATCTCCATGGAAATCGTACGTGCGGCTATAGCCCAATGGCCACACCGTTTGAAAGCTTGTGTTAAAGCAAAAGGCGATCATTTCGAGTGAATACAATTTTTTTTAATAACCAATATTGTCTTCTAATAAATGAAATAATTTTGAATACAATATGAATATTGGTTTTTTTTATCGCGTTTTATATTTGTAACAGAACATATGAACAGTCAAGAATAACTGAAAGAGGCTCATTCAGTCTAGATTTTGGACATTCCACTAAAATATGTCGAACATCCATGTCACAGCCACATTCGTCGCATTGCAGTGGATTTGAGTTATCGAAATAATGTTTAGAGTTGAACAATGTTTTCCCCATTCTGAGGCGTGCCAGAAGAATACATTGATTTCTGGTGTAGTTTGAGTGGTATTTTGGTCTATCAAGGTTGAAACTGTGTGATCGCAGAAAGCTTTTGGATTGTTCCCATATAATCTTTTGTTCAGTCCTCCATATGCCTTTATATATATTTGAGATAACACGATGAAATCAAATCATCGGCTTTTTTTTTTTAAGCCTGAGATTATCTTATCGTGGCACATATATTGAAGTGGTCCACAGTGTACATTGTTCGGGAGTAGTTTTAGATAACAAACTAAGCTTTAACTATCATGTGGATAATATAGTCCGGCGTTTAAATTATTCACTTCGAAGTTTTTATAACACTGATTTAGTGTTGCCTAGACCAATTAAGAAGAAATTGGTTCATGCTTACATCATGCCTAGTATTCTAGATTGTTTAGAGCTATATAGTGGCACTAATAAACAAAATATGAGGAAATTTCAGATGGCGTTTAATAGAGTTATGAGATATTTGTATTCACTGAGGCGTCGTCTTCATATAACATCGTTTGTCAAGCGTTTCTTGTGTTGTAATTTTAAAAATGACTATCCGACCCGGCAAACGTTGCTTTGCCTTCAAATTTTATTTTTATTGGAAATGTTTCATGCCAATCGGTCTATTATAATAAGAAACGCCTATATTTGCAGAAGAACTTAAAATATGTTCACTCAACCGAAATACAAAATTCTGTTTAAATACCGTTAGCAGGAGCAGAAATAATTGTTTTTTAATTTGTGGCTTGTATGGGAGGTACCACGCCCCATTGTCCAATCCCGCCCATATTTG
>JAHXMU010000105.1:1103288-1177101 GCA_019455685.1 Philornis downsi | reverse complement strand
AATAATTGATTTTTAATTTTTTGTTTGTATGGGAGGTACCACGCCCCTTTGTCCAATTGGACCGAATTGTAAATCTAAACCATCCCGGGCACCACCCAGACGCATATACAAAAATTTATGCAAAGCGATCCAGCCGTTCTGGAGTTTTGAGCATCGGAACAAACCACGATTCATTTATATATATATAGATATCGAAATGAGGTCTTTGTTGTTATTTTATGAAGTTGTTTGACTGTGTAATCCTCAATTTCTTTTTAATTCGTTTCATTTTTCACATTCCACTCGTAATAAGCAGCTTCTTATTCCTAAAATAACCACACTAATGTCGTGCTTTCGTAGTAAGAGTAGCTCGAATTTACAATTTCCTACCAAGTCATGTTTCGCCGTTGTGTTTTCGAAGTGATAAGACATATTTGCGGATCGTGCATTATTATTATTACCTATTACTTATCACCTAGTATCTACTACCTGGTACCTATGTATTACCTATCACATATCACATTACATTAAACAAACAAACTAAAATAAAAATAAAAACAACAAAAACAATAACAGTAAATGCAAAAACAAGACTCTCCAAGTAGAGAGAGGAGACTCAGTGTAAACAATAGAAATGCATACATAGTGATAAATACGGAAAATAGTGAACAACAAAACTACAAAAATTCCATGTTGAATAAACATTATTTATCTGCAAAATCAATAAACACAAGTTTAAGTACAAGTGCTCCCGAGCTCAATGAATTTTTGTTCACTGGAAAAACAAATCAAATTGCTTCACCATTGATAAGTAAAACAACAACAACAACAACGACAACAAGTGAAAGAGGTGCTACACCAAAAACTACAATAGCACCAAGTAAATCTTGTGAAAAGGTATTAACCGCCGGTATGGATCGTTACATAACGGTCACTAAACGTAAGTCTAGCCCTCGGTCGACTAAATTTGAGCCAAATTCCAAACACTAAAAATTTTGTTGAAACTCAAAATCGGTTCGCATTACTGGAAAATGTTGAAAACGTAGGAACAACAGCTGCGTCCGTAATTAAATCCAAACCACCTCCATTGTACTTAAGAGAGGCTACAACCAACGGCTTGTGAACAAGCTCAAAACTGCCAAGAATTTGGCCACACAAAAAGTTTTTGCAAACTGCCATCAGTCTGTGTCAGATGTGGAGACATCCACAAGAGTTTGGACTGCCCCCACTCTAGAAACGACGCCAAAGTTCTCAAATGTAGTAATTGCGGAGGAAACCACACAGCAAACTATCGCGGTTGTATGGTTTACCAACAAATCAAGGAAAAAATGAGTAAATAACCAGTGTATGCTCGGTATACAAACACAGTTTTTCCAAATCTGTCTTCACAAGCACAAAAACAGAACAATGATGAAACAAACGCAAACCAGCCACAATTGTCATATGCGCAAACCTTAAAAAAGGTCCAGCTGGGCCTTGAAAATATTATCAGTTTAATTAACACTGAAAAGTCAAATTCAACCTTTTCCGGTCGACACGAAAATAGTGAAAGCTCCATCGACGAGTTAATACAAACTATGGACCGATTCATGGCTAATATGCAGAGTATGTTGCAACAAATGTTGCAAAATCAAAGCATGCTAATGCAAATATTACTAAATAATAAAAAATGAACCAGTTGCAAATATGTTTCTGGAATACTAACGGCTTAAGCCAACATAAAAACGAAGTTCAACAATTTCTGTAGATGTTTTGCTTGTTTCTGAAACCCATTTTTCGAACAAAAATTGTTTTTAAATAAATGGGTATCACGTCTATGACACAAAACACCCAAGTGGCAGAGCCTGTGGAGGCTCAGCAATTCTTGTACACAAAGATCTCAATCATTTTCTAATGCCATATTCAGGCCACAGACATCAACGTCCCCACTATGGAGGTATTTATATCAGCACTGTACTGTCCGCCAAGGCACTCCATCAATAAGGAACAGTTTAACGAATATTTTCAAACGCTACGTTCCAAATTTTTAGCAGCTGGAGACTTTAACGCAAAACACACGTTCTGGGGGTCTCGTCTCATCACACCAAGAGGCAGACAACTACTAGATGTTGTCCTGTCCAACAAATGGGATGCACTATCCGCAGGGCAACCTACTTACTGGCCCACAGATTTAAACAAAATTCCCGACGTCATTGACTTCGCTGTTTTAAAAAACATAAAACGTGAACATATAAAATTAACTCCCTCTCTGGACCTTTCTTCGGACCATTCTCCAACATTTTTAACATTATCCAATGGCCAGCAAAACTTAGAACAACACGATTTTTACTTTCCAAATAAAAAACAAAATGGCTAAAATACAAAATGTATATAAGCACACACCTGCCACAAAATATTTCACTGAAAACCGAAAATGAAATTGATTTGGCTGTAAATCATCTAACAACTATACTGACAGATGCTGCCAGATTATCAACGTCCGTGGCACCACTGCGGGCAAAAAGACCTAGTATGGTAGCAAGAAATATTCAATTTCTATTAAGAGAAAAAAGAAATTTACGGCGTCAATGTCAGGAGTTTCATTCCCCCGTTTTAAAGGCGAAATTAAAACTATGCCAGAAAATGTTGCGGGAGGCCCTTCAAAAAGAGAAAGAGTTAAGTCTGAGTAACTTTTTACAGAACAGAGATGCCACCGAGAAGACAGACTACAGCTTGTGAAGGCTGCCCGAAAACCCAAATGCCCCACTGTTTATGAAGCTCCTATTCGCTTACAAAATGAAGAATGGGCAAAAAACTCCAGCGAAAAAGTTGAAGAGTTTGCTAGCCACTTGGAAAAAGTTTTCGTACCAAACCAAACTGACTCTAGTATAACGCCAACTGTTGTCCAGAAACTCGTTTCAGACCCAATAAAAATTCTGAACCCAAAAAAAAGGCTTCCGGTTGTGACAAAATCACCAACACTATGCTAATCAACCTTCCAAATTCGGCACTGAGAACTATTGTGTTTGTTTTTAATTCTATGCTAAGGATTGGTTACTTCCCATCATGGAACAAATCTGAAATAGTTATGATCCCCAAGCCCGGTAAAGATGTTACGCAGGTATCATCGTATCGTCCGATCAGCTTATTGCCCGTTCTGTAAAAAGTATTTGAAAGATTGATTTTGCGGTCGTTAGAGGCATTTATTGACTCAACAAACCTAATTCCAAACCACCAATTTGGGTTTAGAAAACAACCCAGCACCACCGAACAAGTTCATAGAATCACAAACTCAATTCGCGCAACTTTTGAAAGTAAGCAATACTGCTCTGCACTATTCATCGACATATCGCAAGCGTTCGACAAAGTCTGGCACAATGGACTATTATATAAAATTTCAACATTACTTCCCACTAACGTACACAAATTGCTCAAGTCATATATAGAAAATAGGTCTTTTGTAGTGAGATCAAAAAGTACTTACTCCTCAATGAAACGAATTTCCCACAGGGGAGTATACTCGGATCATTTCTTTACTTATTGTACACTGCTGATTTGCCTACAAGCCCGTTCACACACACATCCATTTTTGGATGATACAGCGTTTTTAAGTGTACATAAAGACCCAGAAGTAGCATCACAACAACTTCAATCCCACGTTATTAACGTGGAAAATTGGCTGCATAAGTGGAAAATAAATGTTAATACTGCAAAGAGCGTTCACATAACCTCTACGCTAAGACAGAAAAATTGTCCACCCATTACAATAAATGGAACAACAATTCCAGAGCAGAGCCAAGTAAGGTACTTGGGAATTCATCTTGACCGACGTCTCACGTGGGTTCACCATAGTGCAGCTAAAGTCACACAGTTGAAAATAAAAACCACTCAGCTTAACTGGCTCATTGGGCCACACTCCTCGTTAAATTTAGAACTGAAAGTACTTTTATATAAAGCAGTTTTGAAACCAATATGGTCGTATGGGATCCAACTATGGGGGTCTGCTTCTGCATCCAATATTGAAAAGTTACAAAGAAGACAGTAAAAAGTTTTATGAATGATCACGTGCGCTCCTTGGTATATAAAAAATAATAACATCCACAAAGACCTCAACATTCTCACCATCCGAGAAGAGATAAGAAAATCATGCATAAACTACATTGATAAAATTACTGATCATCCCAATCCATATGCGAGAGACTTGCTTTTGTTTGAGGGTCATAAGCGTCTCAAAATATTGCAAACTCTAGATTTGGCTATATGAGTGTTTTTCGAACTAAAAGTTGAGTATTGCAGTGGCAGTACCGACATTAATGACTTTAGTTTAACATTTGAATATTTATTGTGAATGTCGAAAAGACAGATTCAATAAAAAAACTAATATTAAAAAAAAAGAAATCTTATATTTCCAGATTATATACCGATTAACTTATAAATTAGTCTTTTTTCATACTTTTATCTTTAATAATCATGCCTTCTTTAAAATCATATTATATTTTTATAAATTTTATATTTAATTTTTATTACGTGTTTTTTTAAACTTATAATATTGAGCAAATTAAATCTAATAGATGAATTATTGCATATTGTAATTTACTTATAATTGCCCGAAAGACTTTAAATTACAAGCCAAAAAAAATAAACTTTTATCAATGTACCTATATAGTCCAAGATGGACGTTGATTGATTAACAAATGAATTGAAATTGAAAAATGTAAATAATAGAGGCATCGCGTCTGAATAAAATTTAAAAAAAAAATATTCAAGGAATTCTTGTGCATAATTATTCAAGTATATTCAATCGATTCCGATTATAAGTAATTTTTTCGTGTCAGCTATGCAAGCTACACCGTGTACGATATGAGGCATTAAACACCATGCCCTAGGTTGCATTATACTCGGACTCGGACTATTTTATTTTTAGATTATATAACTTGTCGAATTAGTAATTCATGTCTCGATTAATTGAATGACCATAAGGTTTTTTGTTGTCATGGCTGTGTAGGCGTGGACGTTTGGTTTATTTAGTGGGTGTTCCAAAATCTCTCTTTTGTGTTATAAGAACAAAGCCAGAGCCTTTTTTATACAGCTTTTTTTTATATAGCTTTTGCCGATATATCTGAATAAACTACAATATTAGCGCCTTTATGAATATATTTAACGGATTGGTAAAATTTGCCAAATTTTTGTAACTCTTACCTTAAATGTTCTATAATACAGGATCGTGGATAAGTATGGAAAAGTCAGTGGTACATTACGACTGATCAGGATTTCATAGTGTACTAGAAATTATTTTATAGCCATAGTTGTGATAGGTGTATATCCAATGTTTATACCACGAAAATTTCAATTTCAAACTTTCAATGTATATTTTGTGTGCGGTCCATTGAATATAAACTACGCAAATTTTGTAACACTTTTGATAGCACCGTATCAATATGCCCATAAAAAATGTACTTACCTTTCAATATTATATCAACACATTTCATCTCATTTACAATTCGGCCCCGTTAATTTAAATTTAAATTCCTGCTCTGAACAGAAAATATCAAAGCATACCGCTGCGTTTACAGTAGAAACGGCAATTCCGTTTTTGAGCCATCTCTTTCTCACTCAAGGAATTTCGTATAAAACCTTTCTTTTTTGCACAAAAATATAACACTAAAATACTACCTAGCTCAACTTCAGATATATTTGTTCTCCCTCAGATGATAGCTTTAGTTCAACAGTATTTAGCAATGGTGCCCTAAACAGTGTTACTTTATAACCCTTCTCTGTAGCTACAACAGGACAGTTTGAATGAAGTCGGTTGTAGGTGTAAATTTCCCATCTACATCCGTGCAGTGTAATGTGGACCATTTTCATGTACCTAGCATGGTCATCAGAAAGGCCGGAACATCTAATGGTAGTATTACGCGGGCTACGGTTGGTGCCGAAATCAACGAAGCTCCATTGCAAGTGAGTGGTACTGACCCTTAGAAAGAATGGCGAAGGTGCTAATATAAACTTGAACACTGTGAAACTGGCGCATGTCCCATTAAGGCATGCTAAATTGGCTATCCCAGGAGTAGCTGGCAATAGCATCGTAATCTGTTCAGTGTGTTTAGCCTTCACAAAGATTTATAAAGAGTTATATATCGTTTGGGTTTAGATTAAAATATAATAACGACCCTAACTCCCATTTCTAAATTGTGACTATTTCCTGTCATCGAACGAAATTTCGCCCATATCACTGAGGGATTTAGGTCTGTCATTTACAGTCAACTGTAGAGAAGGATTCAACCCTAAATAGAATTCCCATGAGGGAATCACCGAGTAAGCTTGTGAGCTCTGAACACAAAAAATTATAAAATTTATTGGAATTGCATTCATACATCTTTTGAAAATGATGACATCAACTAACGATGTTCTCAAGAATGAAGAAGAAGGTTAACAATATGTTCGGATATTGGGTCCGTTTCTCTTCATTATGTACATTAATGATATTACTGAAGTTATTCAACCGTTTTTAAACACTGATGATGCTAATCGTTTTTTTTTATTTGTACGTTAAATTTTGTAGATAGTGGTTTAGGATACAATAATCTAAGCGTAAATCCAAGTAAGCCTAAAGTTATGATATTTGGTCCATTTTCTGAGAAACATGGGGTTATTTTGCTTATCGTAGGTATTGGGATTGAAGTGGTGAAATATTTTTGGGTAGTTTTAGATAATAAATTACTTTATGATAAACAGTTAAGTGCCGTTTCTTTGAAAGTGCTACCGTTTCACATACGAAAAAGGGTTTCTAAAGCAGCTATGTAATTTTCCACATAATCTACGGAATTGAGATAATCTTGGGTACTACTAACTCAAGGTAAAAGTCTCGAAAGAATTCTTAGTAAGATTTTGGGATTTGTCTACGGTTGAGTTTTGTAATCATATTTCAAGACTTGCTATTGATATTCTTGGCGTTACATTTTTCACTTATATCAATTCAACTTATTTCCAAATATTATTATGGATTGTTTTTTGTAATAGTAATTAGGATACAGAATAGCCTTACAGTACGTTTACGTAGGCAATTAATACTTATAAAATTAAACTATTTGAACGTCTCTCCACTTTATAATGGAAAAGCTTTTTAATGTTGATTCATATAAAAAAATGGTATCCAATTGGATCGGTACGAACCAATGTTATAGTAACTCTGATATTAATAATTGTTGCTCTCGTTCCTTTTTTGTGTAATTTTAAATATATTTAAATTTAACGGTTATATATTTTTAAATCGGAGGTCTGTAATATATATTCGTTTTCCGGTAGTTGCACTTTAAAAAATTAAATTAATTTAAAATATTGGCCAATTAAAAAAATCACTGAGAAAATATAAATTGACTTGATTTCCTAGCTCCTTGTCTCAAGCTCCATGATCTCAAACGGCAATCTTCGGGTTCTATGATCGTACATCCCAACATGATATATATTTCTTAGCTGTAGCTTTTAAACTTTTGTTTTTGCCTTTTTAGTGTAGTGGACACAAGTACACAATATTTAAATTGAATCAAGTTTGTTAGTGTATTTTCTATTACCTGTTCGTTATCAACATAAGTTGTTTTTCTCTATTAAAGTTTTTTTTTTATTTCATTTATTTATTTTTGTTTACTTATTTATTAATTTTTGGCATGTAATTTAAAGCCTTCCGGCCAATTATGACTAAATTACAATATGCAACAATTCATCTATGCATATGCTCAATATTATAAGTTTAAAAAAACACATAATAAGTATTAAATATAAAATGTATAAATATATAACAAGATTTTAAAGAAGGTATGATTATTAAAGACAAAAAAAGTATAAAAAAAAGAGTAATTTATAAGTTAATCGGTATGTAATCTGGAAATATAAGATAATCGGTATGTAATAAAGGTTGCTCACAATTTAATTGAAAACAAAATTTCACGGTAAAGTCTGAAAGCATTGCAGAATATGCCTTTTGTAAGAATCAGGACATAATTTAAAACATTTTAAATGGCTTGGTAGTAAATTGTAAATTCGAGCTACTCTTACTACAAAAGCACGACCCATTGTGTGTGATTATTTTAGGAATAAGAATGTGAAAAATTAAACGAATTAAAAAAAAAATTGAGGATTTACACAGTCGAACAATTTTATAAAATAACAACAAAGACCTCACATCGATATAGTTTTTAAAACTACAGCCCAAAAAACGCTTAACAAACGGTGTTATATGCACACGACGCCTCAGTTGATACAAATATCTCATAACTCTATTAAACGCCATCTGAATTTTGCTCATATTTTGTATATTAGTGTCATTCTATAGCTCTATCGAAATCGAATAAACAAAATATAAAACTGAAGAAATATCATCAAATTCAATTATTCGTTTATTTATTTATTATTTTATTAATCAACAAACAGCCCTTTTGGTCGACACATTGATAGATATATATGTATAATATGAGTTATATACATATATTGTTTAAATTAAGATTAAAATAAAATAACGACACTAACGCACAATTATTAATGCTAATAATATTAATTTTTTCTAAAGTGATCATTTAATTATTTGTAATTTCAGACCTTAGGATTCCACCAGAAAATTCCCAAGTGGTCTGTTGAAAGTGTCCATTCTAAAAATATTGTTGCTATTTTGCATTTGTTGGTTGCACTGGTCAGACATTTTAGAGCACCGGTGCGTCTTCCGGAAAATGTATTCGTTACTGTAGTTATTGCGCAGAAGAGTGGAGGTGTTCTAAACGCACAGTAAGTATTTGTTTGCAATATGAGTAAAGAGACGTTTAAGTTGTTAACTATCAAAATTAAAAATGTTTTACAAACTCTCCTAGATTGTGTAAAATACTGAACTAAATATGAATTATATATTCGTTTGAAGCTATATTGCTTTTTTATAACACTACAAACCGTAATATCATCAATTTTTTCCTTGAACGACATTCACTTTAAATGCTTTATAATTTTCATTCTCGGGGCTATTTTGGTTCTTTTATTTAAAATCACATTAATTTGTTTCTTTGGCGAATTAAAGGAATTCAAATAAATGTACAGGGTGGGCCATATGAGTGTTGGCGATTTAATTCTTCAATTTCTCGGTAACGCGCGGCGCGGTGTGGCGGGGGGATATGTTGTTCGTTGCGCCGCTTCCTGGAAATTTAGTCGCCATGGAGCCGTACACGGGAGTGCAGCGTGCATTTTTTGTCCGAGCGTGTGATAGGAAAATGGATCAGAATGTTCGAAACAACGGGCTCAACAGTACCAATTACGGTTCGTGGTCGCCCAGTTTCTGCAAGATCAGCCGACATTGTGGAGCGTGTTCGTGTTTCAGTTCAGCGAAATCCGCAACAGTCAACACGTAAGAGAAGTCAGTCTTTGGATGTCAAAAGAACAACTTTACGACGAATTTTGAAGCGTGATTTGCGTTTGAAGGCTTATAAGACGCAGATAGTCCAAGAATTAAAACCAGATGATGCCAATAACCGACTTAACTTTGTCAATTTGATGCTAGAGCGGTTTAACAATTTCAACAACGTGATTTTTAATGATGAGGCCAATTTTCACCTTAATGGCCATGTGAACAAGCAAAATTGTCGGTTCTGGTCCGAGACTAATCCCCGACGCTTGCATGAACGTCCACTTCACAGCCCTAAGCTTGTCGTGTGGGCTGGGATAACGTCAACCGGTATTATTGGACAATACTTTTTTGAGGACGAAAGAGGGCATGCGATGACGGTTAGAGCGAACAATTATCAAGGCAATACCTCGAGGATGTGATTTCAACAGGATGGGGCCACATGTCATACGGCTAGGGTATCCATAGAGCTGCTGAAAAATGTTTTTGCTGGAAAACTCATTTCGAAAAGGGGGGATATTGAATGGCCCCCACGTAGCTTCGATCTCTCTCCATGCGATTATTTTCTATGGAGCTACCTCAAACCGGTAGCCTACGAGAATAATTCGACCAATTTACAGCAGTTGAAGAGGAACATTATCTAGGAAAGGAACAAAATACCGAGAACAACTTTTCAATGAGTTTTCCAAAATTTGCGACTTCGGTTCCAAGAGTGTCAAGCAGTCGAGGGAAGCCATTTGGACAACATTATTTTTAAGTCTTAAAAATTCCCATGCTTCTACTTTTTAAAAATACAAATATATTTTTTTTATGTTTCGTAGTTTTTTTAATTGAATATTTAAACCGCCAACACCCTTATGGCCCACCCTGTATAAGAGATATGTTTGTACTTTGAGCAATGACTGCTGCACCACAGATTTATTGGAGTGCTTTTGCGCCAAAAATTACAGGGGACATATAGAAAAAAATATTTAATTTAATCACAACACTCAGCACGGTGGAGGACAATGCAAAAAAGAGTTATAAGAGTGAAAGTAATTATGTGTTTGTACAAAATCAGGACAAAAAGCGGAAGAGAGTCAAATATGTAGAAAATGATATCGGGAAAACTTAAACGTAAAGGCATTCGTACCGTAAAATATATAGATCATTTTATTTATTTATTTATATTTTTTACTGAAAGCTCTGTTTCCAAGTGTTAATAGTAATAATTCACATCTTAAATAGAATAACTCAAAATATATAACAATTACAAATAATGCTTAATTCCTTAACATAATACGTAAAAGAGTTTTAACAGTTTTTTCTTCAGCATTAAAAAATGGTGGTCGACGGTAATATAGGATTTATATATATACGACGGTTTCAGAAGTAAAGTTAAATAAAACACGCATAAGTTATGATTTCGATGAAACTTTTATTTCAATGTCACTTAAATGACTGAGGTTCCTTCAGCGTCATTTTCGAAAAAATACGGTCCAATGACACCTTCAGACCATAATGCGCACCAATCAGTCACATTCTCCGAACACAATAGCTTCTTCACAATCACTTCTGGCTTCTCCGAGCCAAATATATGACAATTTTGGGTGTGGACGTAACCATTTTACATATTTTTTGTTTGGCTTTCATTAAATATTTACACAAATTAATCTGATGACTTCTGAGATTTAGATAAAACACGGTGTATTTTTATTATTGTAAGTATTGATACCTTTTCCAATAAAATTAATATAATGATGGTTAAATTTTGACAATGTGGTTAATAAAAAAGCAACTTTTTGTTTTTGACCTAAGGGAGGGATTTTGCCAAATATCCTTAGATTAGAAATGCAAAGAATTATATACATTTAATTCAACTTTATTTGTCGTTTTGGCATAAAAATGGCCAGGGACATTCAAAAAGCCGAATCATGAACACTTTCAACTGAAAATGAGCTGTAGCGTGATAAAATAGTACAAATTGAGATAAGGTGAAATTTGGACAAGATATAGTTATGCGGAAGGATGTCCTTTTTTTGATCATGTGATGGTAGAATTTGAAAATGAATTTTAAAATATATAAAATATTAAGACTAACTTTCGCCAACTTTAGACAATTCTAACGCAATTTAAATTCAAAATTATAGCTTTAGCAATGCTGTATGTTACAGTATATATGCAAATCTAGGCTGCGGTATTTCAAAATTGATGACGATTGTGACGTCATTTGACAACTTTAATAATTAAGAGCTATATTTGTAACTGTAATCTAGCAAAATGAATCAAATGATAAATTTTCGGAACTTATAACCTGATACGTTGGAAGTTGGATGACCGCCAAATCTGATTTAAAAGACATTCAAGTTAGCAAAGATTTCTCTGATTTCAGCAGAAAATCGGGATAAAAGTTACATATAGCTACACACCGGGATAAAATTCCTTATAAATTTTGATAACACGAGAGCTCGGAAACATCAAGCGATTTTCTGAAAATTATATGTATTTTTCATGTTTTGTTCGTGGGGAATCTACCTGTCGTGCATGTACGTACGTTCATGATTGCATAGAAATAACCAAACATACGCAAAATAAAATGGATACAATAATTTAATTTTAATTTTTTTATTCAGATTTGTAATTTTAAGCCTTAAGGCCGATTTGATTAAATTACAATATTACGACATATCTTCTCTCCAGTTCAATAACATATACGTTATACAACTTTACAATACTAATGTTATAAAAGTGTTGTGTATCTTAATAGCAGAAAAATATGATTTACTACTACTTCTACTTCACTTATTAGAATTTTTCACTTTGTATGTTTTTCGTCCTAAAATACGGAATTATAACTTTAATTAAAATTTACAGCTACTCCGTAATATAACGAAAATTTAATAACAGATTAAATAGTAAAAATTAATAACTACCAGTAATTTTTTTTAAGATTTGATTAACTAAGTAACTGAGATGCTATACCAGTAACGGTTCAAAAATAAAAAGGAAAGAAAAAATAATACGTTTAGCGATAATCATTTCCTCGTTCAGAATGAAAAAAAGATGGACAGCAAACTATCTGACGGCAATATCAAAGAAAAAAAGGGCTCCAGAGGATAATTATAGATGAGAATTTCATTGAAATACGCAGGAAGTCTCTTCTTATAAGTGTAAATTTAAATAATTCTACAAGAAACAGCGGTGGTTGATTTTTCATAAAATTAAAAACAAATGCAATGAACGAATAACTACAAAATTACGAAAAGAACAACCTAGAAATTGTATCACAAACGGAGGCACGTGCACAATTCGACGAAGACAGAACAGATAACGTATAGCTCGATTGAAGGCTTTTAACTGTATCGGCATATATTTCGATACAATAATTTATACGTGACATTATTAAACCATGTACTAGTTTCCGTTTGACATGAATTCGGAATTGTATAACCGCCGAAGGGCCATATTCACGCGCGAAACTACGAAAATATAAACTTGAATAATGTATTTTAATAATAATGCACTGAGGACTATTTTTTGCGTAAATGACATCCCGCTAAAACTAATAATTTGGTTATTCGATTTTGTCCGATTTGACAGCCGTTTTTCGATATTTAATAGTCAGTTGTTGAATGGGCTGAAATCAGAAAATACTTATTTTCGCTGGCAGTTTTTTGGCCGTTAGATTTAATATCATATCATTTGTATTGATAGAATAATCTTCACTTTATATTCTCAATTAACAATGCTGTATTTTTTAATCATTGCAGAAAATTCCAAGAGCAAATAACGTCGGAATATGACGATCTTGGCATGCGCTGTGAAAAGGATGCCTTTGATACTTTATTTGATTGTGCTCCGGATAAATTAGCAGTTGTTAAAAAGTCTTTAATAACATTTGTGAACAAACACCTATCTAAATTAAATTTTGAGATTAATGATTTAAACAGCGATTTTCGTGATGGAGTCTATTTATGTCTTTTGATGGGTTTGCTTGGAGGATTTTTCGTGCCGCTACATGAGTTCCATTTAACGCCCCAGGATGCAGAACAGATGGTTGCCAACGTCGCTTTTTCCTTTGATTTGATGCAGGATGCAGGATTGCCCAAACCAAAAGCTCGTCCAGAAGGTAATCATAAGATTTTTTTCCGCAAAATATTGTTATTCAATTACACAATGTGCCCATTTATTTTTTTTAGATATTGTAAATATGGATCTTAAGTCAACTTTACGAGTATTATATAGCTTGTTCACGACATTCAGAAATTATGCATAGAAATAATGGTCTGTTACAAACGATATATTCTCAATTGGTTTATAGATGTGCCCTATGAGATGCTGTATACATTTTCCCACTAATCCTTGAAATTTAACATTACTTTTGGAAAAAATTATCTCAATTATTTATTTTACTATTGTGCCTATTAATTTGTCTAATAAATGAAAAGAATATGTATACTAAAAAATGAACTGAAATTGCAAACATCGAATGTTACCACAATTTCTTAAATGTTTAGTAATAATTCGGGGCTACTTCCACACGCGTCGAACCAACACATGCTACATTACAATGTACATTGTGGTGACATTTTCCTTTTTGGTATCCATTTTGACTTTTATCTACGCAAAAATTGTTACATATTATAAAATCAGAACTTTAGCAAGCACTTTTAAAAACGTTGTCTCCCAATTCCTCTAACACGTATTTAACTTATTCTTATTCACTTTGAAGCTCAGTATGGGATCGGATACAGTGATGTGATAACCCGCCTCTCTTAAATAAGCTTATTATGAAAACACAGCGTGTAAGGAAACGTTATGAGGACTATGACTTAAGGATATGAAACTGGTATATCCGTACTTTACAGAGAAGACACTCCTGTCCGAGTGACGGATTTCCTTAAGAAATATAATAATTAAGAGATACGATGAACAGGACAATGGATGCACTCGACTCAAAAACTACTGCCTTACACAAATTCATGATTTCGGGGACACTTAGTGGGGCATTTGATTACTCGCGATCTAGACCAACAAGTGACCGTATAGCCAATATGCTCATCCATACTAAATTTTTTTTTTATCACGCTGATATGTGCACACTTCCCGATGGAAAATAAAGACGAGGAGACCGAAAAAACATTATATGAGTACTTGGAATATGCGCTGCCATGACCATTGCGATACAATTCTTAGTCTAAGGGCAGTAAAATTTAATGTACATAGCAAAACGGATTCAGACTTATTTCTTTCCGCACGGCGCATGAAATGGTGGCTAGTCGAACCAGACTTCCTCATGAAGATATACACAAGCCAGCATAGGTATCTCCTACCGAAAATAATTTGATCCCATGCTAATATGTGCCATGGACGAGTGTGTGATGCTTTGATTGTTGTAGCCAACGTACTCGTATGCACAAGATTGAACAGAGCTGCATATCGAAATATGCACAATATACTTAACCAAAGTCTCTACTGCTATAATAAACAGAAACAGTGACAGCATGTTGCGCAACAGCCTCAAATCCACGCTTGGGTATGGAAAGCCGCGCACAGACAACCTATAGTCGTATGGTGGCGTCACATTTTCGTCTCAAATATATTGACTTTTTTTGTGATATTATTTTTGGAAAATGGAAACAAAGTATAAATTCAATTTTGTAAATAGGAGTTCAAATACATAACTAGTTGATTTTGAAATAAATTTTGATCCGACTTTAAATATAAAAAACGTTTTTCAGTGACTTGTAAATAATTCAATTTTTTCTTGCTGTTCATGAGCATCAATTACAAATATCAGAGAAAATAATCAACATTGACTGGTAAGGACGTAACAAAAAGAGAAATAAAATGTCTAAAAATAAAAACCTTACAGTGAAACCGACGTACGCAGCGACGCTTTTCGTTTCAGAAAATCAAGATGTACTGAAGCCCCTTCCTGAAGCATTTCAGTTCAAGTTCCAAGCCATTCTACGTTTATATAAAAAGTGTCATTGAAGAAATTTTCTTTATATGGGGTTATCCATTTAGTGGTTTCAAAGCCACCGATCTGATAAGGCTGTTAGCTGTTAAATACCTGTCATCTGAAATATTAATTATTTTGTGAAAGATTCGCTATTTAAAAAAATAAAAAAATAATAAAATAAATAAAATAAAATAAAAATAGTAATAAAATAAAATAAAAATAGTTAAAACTTACTACAAAAGTGGTAATTCAAACAAGATTCAACATGACAGATTTTAGTTTTATTGCATGAAAAATTCTGAAAAAGCGTAGTTTCGCGATTTCGCGGCGACGTCAATCGTCTACCAGATCATGCTATTTGATGCCGTTAGACTTTTTGTGGAGCTACATCAAAGACCCTGTTTACGCGGATATTTCCCAAACGTACCGAACGAAATGTGCGAAAAAGTGGACGAAAACTACCCCAAAAGAACCACTGTTGTAACCAATCCAGAGGAGGTCAATTAAATGACCATAATGGCAAGGTCCAAGCATTATATTGAAATAAGGTATGTTTTATTTAACTTTACTCTCGAAACCGAAAAATGGACCCCGTGCAATGTTTTTCTAGATGAAAGTTGACTTTAAATGTACTCCTCCATAAGAAAATTGTGCTTAAAAGCTTTTTTCATATGAAAAGTGTCAGCTGTGTAGGCATTTTCCTATTTGGAAAAATCCTTTTAGGACAATTTTCCATATTATTTGTGTCTGTGCAACGTAAACAAAAAAGTAATCGACATTTTTAAGTTGATGGGAGCAGATAGCTCCGCGGCAAAAAATTCTCAGCGCCTTTCCATTCACCCTGGAACTCGGTTAGGTTTTTGTTTTACATAAGACTCATTAATGGAAAGTCGAACATAAAAAAAATTTTAATTTAGGGTAATAAAAAAGAATTTTAAAAATTCGTTTATGCATACGGGAGGATATTCAAACATTTGCCTAAGTGCTCCACAATTTTGGTCAGGATTGTTTGAAAATCTCTTTTGTTTTACTTTATACAACGGGGAAAAGAAAGGAACGAAGACACGTTGCGGCAATTTTGCTGTGCCATTTACATGTCTCTTTATATCTCTTTGTATTTTCTAAAAAACGCACGCTTTAAAATAGTTCTTAACACCGCGCGAAAAAGGTGTGAAAGGTAGCACTAAAGATTTTAGTTTCACCTTGACAGAGGAATTTACATAATCGATTTCACTTCAACTGTTTTTTCGCCTTTATTTACGCTACATCCTTTCAATTCATTCATTTATTAGTTTTGTTTCATAAAAATTCGAATTTCGAAAAAATGTGGGATGAAGAATATAGACACCAATTTTCTTGATTAGGCGATAGTATCGAAAGCAACTCTTTTTTACTGTTTCCACTAGATACAACGGAGCATCTGGGAGAGAGAGTTTATCTGGAATATATTATATAGGTTAAATCGGTACATCAGTCCATACTTCAGCGCTTCCCTGCTTGAAGTGAAATTTCTAAACTACATTTTGAGTATAATCGGACAAGAAAGAACTTGCTTTATTATGTACCTTCACTGGGAGGAATATTTGAGTGCCCGCCCATCTTAAATACTAAATTAGACAACAAATTTAAGATCACAAGGTGAAGCTTATTTTTTGGATTTACAAGCTGACCTCGCCATTTGCATGCCTTGGTATACGCCAGTGTAATAGCCGCTCATATACCATGACATTAACATCGCGGAAAGATGTTCCGAGTCTTCGGCACTTTGTGCCGCAGTTAACATTGGTGGTATTGGAGGAGGAGGTGGTATGGAAGACATGTTAACTCTGGATCTGTTCTTTTTTGTCGTCGTGTTACTTGTGTTTGGACATACATCAACGTCATTTTCTGCGTCTGCTTCCAGCTTTGCTTTGGCAAACTGCAAACGACGAGCCTTTTTGCCCCAAGACGTAACAAGATCGCACATGGCCACTTCTTGTGTATTCTCATATCCTATATACTTCAATACACACGTGCCAGCCCCTTCATCTATGGACATAATTTTTGCCTCATAATCTATGCCATCCTCGTAGGTAGCACGGACATAATCGCCGACCTTATGGTCCGATTCCGAGTTTGTGTTGCCCGCAGCAATAGAAGACAATTTGCCAGCATTTTCACTCTGAGCAGAACCAGCCTTTTTGCTGGTGGAAAGTGATATACGACGCGCCAGTTCTTCCCTTGCCAAATTTACAGAGTCGTCATATGCTTTAATCAGTAGGGTATCGTCCCATGCAGAATCCAGGCAGTCTTTGGTTTCAGTCTGTTAGAATAAGTCTATTAGTAGCCAACTAATTTCATGAATGAAAAAAGAAACGTACCGCATCGACGTTTGACATGTTTGTTTTCCCGCTATTTAAAATGGAATTCTTCGATGAAACGCTAAATACACTACAAAAAGGATACAAACATTGTTAATACAACGAATCACAAAAACACAAAATTGCAATAATAACGCAAATTCCGTTGTAGATGGCGTTAGCATGAAATCACCAGGTCTTTGTTCAGCATATAAGATTGTGACTTAACGGAATTCCATTTCAATGGAGAGGAAGCATGCATTTCTTAAAAAACGATTGCTTGTCATAAATTTTTTGTAAGTAGTTCCACTGACGCCAAATGGAACCAACGCAGTGGATAAGATGCTGTGATCTTTTGCATTGAACGTTTTAAAGCCGTTGTGAAGTTTTGTTATTGTGTATCGGTGTCTGGTGAAGTTTATTGTTCCCCAATTTAGTACGAATTAATAAACAAATTATCTGATGTATTTGACAATTTGCACAACAACCTCGAAAATCAGTTCAGAACTAAAATTTTAAAGAATCAGTGTTCCACGTTTAGGAGTCCTGGGAAGGCGGTAATTATTGCAAATTAAATTAAAGTTTTTGTAAATACGGGTATGCTCCCTTTAAACCGCCCTTCGTTAGTAAGCGTCCGTAGACGATTACTATTACATATATTGCTATTATAGGGTGCTCGGAATGAAGAAACCTGTTTTTACGCGCTTTATCTTAGAATGTTGGTATACATCTGAGATATCTGGGAAGGCGGTAATTATTGCAAATTAAATTAAAGTTTTTATAAATACGGGTATGCTCCCTTTAAGAATGTTGGTATACAAACACTCCCACCTATCTGCCAATCAGTTAAAATATCTCCCATTACACTTTGTGGAAAAAACTTGCCAATGCAAAGACTTAACCCACCATAAGAAAATGGTGATATCTCAGATTATCTTGTGCAATTACTCATCCGTTAAAGGCAGGAAATAATCGCAGTTGCTACATATTGGAAAGTCTCATCCAAAATCATGTACTTTATTAAAGTGATGAGTGTGGAAGTGTACTAAACATTCATGAATACTTAGAAATGCTAACTTAAACGAGCAACCCCTTGCAGCATTTAAACAGTTTAACATATAGCAGGGCATTTTAAAAGTATTTTGTTCAGTTTCCCCTAGTGAAGTTCGATATTCCAAAAGTAAGCTAACATTATAATATGATCTAAAAATGTCAAATCTGTTTTTTTTTATTTTCGTACTAAATATAGTGATTGACGCGTACAATAGAATATAATTTCCATATGGAAATTGCTTCAGAAAGTACTTTGCTACTAGAAAGCGCAAACTATTTTTAAAGTTACATTTCTATACCTAAATTGTATCAAAAAAAAAATACACTGATACAATTTTTTGCAAGGTACTTCATATAGACAGATATTTTTATAAATGTTATATATCTGGGTAGATATATTCTATAAGAGATTTGTTTTGTTTGTGAAGATATTTAGCGACATCAATATGGTTTGGAATCGAGTGAAGCTGACTTAAAAACTGCTTGCATGATTATGGAAAGATGATGCTTTTTCCTAGAAGCCTTATAATGTGTTCTATGTACATACATATATACACTACTATTGATAGTTTATTCCAATTTACATTATTTCTGCAGACTTATATTGCATCACTCAGCTTTGCAAATGACGTGTAGTATTTTGATTTACAATACAGTGTTTGTAGGTATGCATAAATTTTTCCAACAAGTATGTTTTGAATTTGTATTCAAAATTTGTTCCAACCAAATACAAATTTTCTGCCGTGAATAAACTATTCGGAAGTTGAATTTTTTGAAATAAAAAAAATTTAAATAAAAAAATATGAGATACTGCTTTTTAATTCCGAAATTACAATTATTTATTTTCCTTTCGTAAGGAAACCGCCAGGAAGAAGGTAAGGTGTAGAATTCTAGATATAAATATGAAGGACTTTGGGGGGTAGCACAAGAATCTGTGATATACATTTGAATCCTCGCCAAGTTGGATTAAAGAAGTTACTCAAAAGCGCAAGACCACGTAAGTAGCGTGACCAATAAATTCCCTTCCAAGCGGTTTGTTAAGTTACTCTTTTAATCTGCAAATGAATGTAGTAATGCAATGGTTATTTCCTATTGGACAATTGGTACGATTACATTGCAATTAGTAACTACAATGAAACAGGCCACAATTGGACTAAATTCAGATAATTCCAATTTGTCAATTCCCAACGATAAGTTATGATGAATTTGTGGATGAGAATGGTTATAAACGAGATCTTTGAAGTATTCATGTGTGAAAGATTTAAGCCACAAACATATTGTTTTATTCAAATGTAACTGGTATAACTAACTAACTGGTATATTAATAAATGGACAAAAATTGTAATTGAAATAACTTAGTTTATATCAATTTATATTCAAATGTAACAACCGTAATTCTTCCACTAACCAACAGAATACATTTTTGTACACATTACGTTCATTACGATCATTACTATTTTAGAGCAAATTGTCTCATCGCCCGCGTCCGTATCTAACAATGGATTACTCTTGTTAAGTCAAAATTAAGCTATGGTTGAAAATTCTACCAAGAGCGTACCAAGTTTTGATAAAACTACATTGTACAGAATACCCGCAGATATAATGTCGACTGAACCATTGGATTTGCAAGAAAACAGTTCATTGGGGAAACGGAAGACCGTTTCGTGTTCAACGTTAGGCCACTCATAAGGACGAACGGTATAATCAGAGAAACACCGAACCTTGCAAAAAACTCCCGCGTATTGCATCCAAAACATGTTGCTATAGTTGTTATACAGAAACTGCAGAAGCAGTTGATGTACTCGTATGAAAGTCAAGAAACTGATGCATTTATAGAGTAAATTGTAAAATAAGTTAGAATAGGACAAAAAACATGATAAGTGAATTGAGAAAGATAGACGTACAGTTAAAAAACAAAATTAAAAGGCTGAAAACTGAGTTTGCACGCATGATATGTTATTTGAAGAAAAAGTATTTTGCATCTGAACAAACAATTGCACGGCCTAGGACTTAGTCTTCCGCATGCAACCACATAGTTGAAATGATGTCCAGCACTGTCGGTGATGGCCACCTTAAAAAAGCCAATGCTTGAGCGAATGTAAAATATCCCAAGCTTAAAAAGCATACACTATATTATGAAGTTTATTAACTGTTATGTATGTTAGTGTTTGTTAAGATTTTTAGAACATGTATGTCTATAAATAGGCCCATCAGGCAAATACTTACATAGTCCTTTTTTAACTGTAACCAAAAAAAGAAGTAAGTCCAGTTTGTCAAGATTTTGTTTGTCTTTATTTATTTTAATTTGTTTTATTCTAATTTTAATTTCATTTTTTATACTCAATACATTTTGTGTACAGAGAATAAACAACACAACACAACACAACACAACAATAAACATAAACATACCAAAACATCAATAAACAACAGCAATCGGACTCAAACCAAATACGTGTCGTTATTTGGGAAAGGCCTTGGGGACGATTGGGAAACCAGTGTTTATTCTGAAAACAGCAAAAAAGGACAAGCACGATGTGTCAATCGATAAGAAATAATCTTTTCGGAGAAGGATTTTACAATTCTCAAGGAGTTGTTTCATTTGAATTTATAAAAAGTGTACACGAAATAGGTTAGGCCAATTAACGCCAGCAATTGGCACCTAAATTGATAATGGTATTTTTAATGAATCTGCAGTATATACTATGCAATTTGTGCATGTAATGAACGATATTATATATATTAGAAAATTTGTTTGGACAACTTAGTTTTGCTTTGGGTAACAACAGCCACCCATCCATCAAAGAAGTTAAGTAAATAACAGCTAAATTAATTTCGACCAAAGTTATAATCTAAATTCATAAATAATTCTCAAGATTGCATGCTAGACGAAAATCAGCCAAGCAAGTATGGTATTACCAGACCAAGAGAATGTGACATAAACCCGGTTTATGAGTTAAATACTTGTAATTAAACTTTTATTTAAAAATTTACAACTACAACTTTATTTAGCGTCAAATAGGATAAAAATGAAGTAGAGGTAGAAAAAGGGATTAAATAAATAAAGGAACAAAACAGTAATAGGATAACAAAAAAAAAAAACGGGATAAGATTCAAAAAGTTTAATGGCCATAAATATCTTTCAGCTGTGTTTTTTTTTTCCTTCCAAAAAAGGACTCAGTTGTAGACAGCAGTTGCGTTTGTGTGCTGGTTTCATAATAATGCAATATTTAACCTAGGGAGATATATTTATGTTAAGATCTCAACATATTATTGGCGAAAAAACAAAAAGAGCGAGAGGTAAACTGTAAAGTTTCTAATATGAGCGAATAGCTGGTGGTACAGTTTGAACGGTCTGATCCAAAATGTGATCGATAACAGCTCTATATTTAATATCAACGGTGCCCTTGTCGTCAGTAATCCATATGAGACTGTGTTTTCGCCAATGTTCTTCAATTGGTTTCTTTTGTTGGCCATCTAGAGGCTTGCTGTAATCATATTCATCGATACGGGTCTTGTAATCTTCACGAGCATGAGCACCACGCGATTCTTTTCGGTTTTCGGCGGCAACAATTGTCATTCTGGCATTTGCCAAAAGATTTTGCAATTCCAAGGTTTCAACCAAATCAGAATTCCAAATCATCGATCTGTCGACGACTTTAATATCTTTGAATTGCTGGTAGATATCGCACATTTTCTCGACACCTTCTTTAAGTACAGAGCCATCGCGGAATACAGCGGCATGATGTTGCATAGTCTTTTGCATCTTCAAACGCAATTCGGCTGTGGTTATACTGCTATTTTACAGTCAATAAACAAGTTGAAATGTAGGTGTTGCGACATTTCACGGATTATGCAATATATACGATGACAATATAGAAAATAAAATGCAATAGTTTGCATTTATTGGTTCAGAGCAAAACCTTTGGCAAAATGAAACATTTATTAAATTAAAAAATTTTAAAGAAACAAATTCGGCTTTAGCAAATCCCATAGATTAGTTTTTTTTTTGTCACTTATGTAGGTTGCAATTTATGTGATTTTGAAAATAATAATAATAATAATTGTCACGAAAACGAAATAAATTTTTAATTGCTATTCACCTGAATATGTCACCAACATAAGTTCTGTCATTTAGATTTCCTTGTTAGAGTTTTACTACAAAAACGCAAATTGGTTCTCCGACGCAAAAAACACTCTCAAAAAGGAGAATAAAAAATGTACAAAATCAGTATGCTTCAAAATTAGTCAAATTATCATTTCGTGTATCTGAAAACGTATAATTGCACTAGTCAAAGTACCTAATAAATTTACACATACTTCAATCTACTATTCCATATAGAGGGACTATTATCAGCTATTTGTAATGTATTCCTTATTAAATGTTTTTCGTATGCTTCTGTTTGTCTACTTTTTTTGTAATTAACTCCCCAATGTTTTAAGTTTATGATTGATTGCTCCTATTTTACTTTAGACGATTTCACTTTTGCAATTTTTATCTTTTATAAGTTTTCAGTACTTGCTGATTTTGCTGCAAGTCAAAGCGATGTTGTTGTAAGTGTGTAATATTGAATTTGACTATAATATCTCTTTTATGAATTATCTTATCGTATTTATACGAGTACATATATCTTCTCTGTAGGTCTATCCTCCGTTTTCACACAACTACACTGTGTGTTACTGCCAACATTCAGATCGATTGGATACGTTTATATGTTACTAGTAAGTATACTATATACACATACGCGTCTTTATAGAAATATTCCCGAATTCATCGGTTTGATAGGTCTGCCATCAATATTTTCCACTCTAATACTAATATATGCAAGATCCATATAAAGACTTTCATCATTTAAAACAATTTGTTGTTAATTTTACAATAGGTAGACTGAATAATTTTGAATTTGCATTATTTTCTGAGTACATTGTTATATTGTTGAAAAATTCAATTAATTTATTTTTGATTGGTCAAGTCTTTGTTCTTATGTTTGGCTTTGGTTTGACTATTCGGTCGTTGAATTAAAAGTCAATTAGTTGTATTTTTTTAATAAATGTTTATTTGACAATATTTAAATATTAAATTATATTTAGAATTTACAAATTCTATACAGCATGTAATAATTGTTAAATGTAACTAACGACGTCGCTTCGCCCATGCAACAGACAATGTTGAATGACCATTTTTATTTTGTTAAACATTATGCAGAAACATAATGTGCGTGACGTTTTACAATCGGAATATAATTAATATATAAAGTCCACTAATTGTTGCCGTGAAAAATAGTTTGCACGACAAACTGTTTTTTGTTTTTGAGGAGCAATCAAGCGTGAAACTTTGTGCAGTTTCGGGATATCAAAGCACACACATATTTGATATATAAATTCAACCAGATGTCACACCCACGGGACACCTAGTGATTGTACATAGACTCATGGATGGGAAAATTCTTACCATAACTGTAATACCCCAATAACTATAATATTTGAAATAAAAAAAAGAAAAAACGTTAAAATTAGCTTTGAATTCGTGTTATTATATCTTACTTGTTATTAAATTTACGGTAGCCTATAGTTATTCCCAATAACTGGATATTATATGTAGGATTTAATTAGTTATATTATTACCAAATATATACTATATTTAAAGCTGTAGACCACCAGTGCTGATAAAATTTCTGCAATTTTTCTTTCAACCAAAGGATTGAAGGTGCATATCATTTGACACTGCAAACCAGCCATAGCCTTAAGTCACTAAAAATACATACTCGCACAATAAGTATGGGAGTAGAATTGAATAAATTTATTTTAAAAGTAAAGAAATAATTCCCAAAAAATTTGGTTTGGCAAATGATTTTCTGATTTCCAATTTAAAATTAGCTGTTAAATGGGTCGATGTCGAGAAAGTGCATGGAATTACTCATTTTTATCCCTGATCGAATGAGCTAGAAGGGAAATTGGTTTAGTGAATAATACCAAAACATGATGAGAATTTGTATCTGATATCGAGAAAAGAACAAACTGATAATCAATTATTATCATTTTAAATTAAGAAAATATGAGTTAATATTGAGACTCTTCCATTTGGTATCCGTTTCTTGGGTTGTAGTTTTAAAAATTATATAGATTTGAGGTCTTTGTTGTTTTTTTATAAAGTTGTTCGATTGTGTAGTCCTCAATTTCTTTTTAATTCATTTTATTTTTTCACATTCCACTCGTAATAAGCAGCTTCTTATTCCTAAAATAACCACACTCATGGGTCGTGCTTTTGTAGTAAGGTAGCTCGAATTTACTATTTACTGCCAAGCCATTTAAAAAGGCACATTCTACAACACTTTCAGACTTTACTGTAAAATTTTGTTTTCAATTAAACTGTGAGCAGCATTTCTTACATACAGATTATCTCATATTTCCAGATTATATACCGATTAACTTCTAACTTTTGAATTAGTCTTTTCCTCATACTTTTTTTGTCTTTAATGATCATGATTTCATATTATATTTTTATAAATTTTATATTTAATTTTTATTACGTGTTTTTTAACTTATTAGTGAGCAGATTAATAGATGCATTGTTGCATATTGTAAATTATTTATAATTGGACGGAAGGCTTTAAATTACAAGTCAGAAATAAATAAATAAATGGACGAAATGCGTTCCTCAGCATCGGTATTATTTACAAACCTCGTCCACAACTACACCGTTTTTTACAAATAAAAGATTTGTTTCTGCATCCATCATAACTGCCCTTTGTTGCTTTTAATCAACGAATTAATGGTGAAAATATTAACAAAAATTCGGAAAAAAAACTTTCAAAAGTTGGTTTCAGTCCTTGAAGTTTTATTATGAAACGAATTTCCCTCAGTTCTAAATGGATTCTCAATATTAAATGAAAATTCTCAGGTATATTGTTTTTTTCAATATTGAGCGCAAGCTATAAATTTCAATCAACCTTTTCTCAACATTAAATGAAATCTCTGATTTGAAATTGTTCTCGCCTGAATATCTTATTGATAACCTCTGGCAACACGGGGGATTATTCACTATATACATCATTCTAAGTCGAAACTATTTTTAAGCCGATTAAATCGGCTTAAATCCTCCAAGTAACTGCGCTAAGTAAGTCGGAACTGCGACTTCGGTTTAAATCGTCTAAGTAAAGGCACCGTTTATATCGACTCGGAACTGCGACTTCGGCTTAAATCGTCTAAGTAAAGCCTCCGTTTATATTTATATGCTACTTCATACTGCTCCAATATTATACTATGTATACTTCCAAAATGAGGTGGTATATTATATGCCGCTGTATAAATCAATTCGATGTTTAATCTGGAGTTTTTTTTGCCTTGGCAACTTATGCAATCTAAGTATTAAAAACACTTAATTTTATATCTGTAACAAATATCAGTTGGAATTTTATTATAACATAAAATTGTTATCTTTTTCTGCTTTAAGACTGGTATTGATCTCAAACGGAATTCCTTTTCCCGTACACAATGCATGCTAATTCTGTGAATTGAATTTCATTTGCACAAACTTTAATTCACTATTCCGTTTGGCAGTATTGATTTCAAATGGTTTGAGACACGTATACGTTCGATCTGAAACAGAATCAATGTTATAGAAATTTGGTTGGAAAAATTTTGACATTTGATGCATCACAAATCAATTGCGATTGTACAAAGACATTAAGACGAGGGCTATCCCAAAACTAGCCGACCTGACGTATAGATGGTGCCAGTAGTGAAAAAAATTGGGTTCGGTGAAAAGTGACAATCTTATAAAACATATGTGTTGTTTCAAGGCGCCAAATTGTTCAGTATTTTTATTTGAGCCGTCAAAAGTAAACAATCTTAGTGAATTTTTAAACATGGAAAAAATTGGCCACCATTATGTAATTGTATATTTAAATTTGAAAGGGCTTCGTCCAATCAATATGAAAGCCGAGCTTGATCCTACTCTGGGGAATCTTCTCCTTTGTTGACGACCGTAAAATATTGGGTAGCAGAGTTTAAACGAAACCGTACGAGATGCCAAGAGGAATACAGTAGTGGGCGACCAATTGTTGTGTCCGCGCCAGACACGGTTAAGAAAATTCGCAAAATGGTATTGGATGATCGTCGGCTGAAGCTAGCTGAAATGATGGGCATTTAAAAAAGGATATACATCGCATATTGACCGAAGATTTAAAGATGAGTAAGCTGTGCACAAAATGGGTGCCGCGCTTGCATTCCATAGAGTAAATGTTTCACCGCAATAAAGTCGAATTTTTGCGTTGATTTATAACCATGGATGAGACATGGGTCCACAGCTTTATATCTGAAACAAAGGAACTGTCAAATCAGTGAACTGGAATGGAAAAATCGCTACATCTGCATGCAAGTTCATGACGTCTGTTTTTTGGGATGCATATGGGATTATTTTTATGGATTATCTTCAGAAAGGAAAAACTATCAGAGGCAAATACATTCTAATTTGTTGCAGCGTTTAGGTGATGAAATTATGCAAAAAGGGCACATTTGGCGAAAAGAAAGTGCTGTTTCATCAAGGCAATGATGTAGTTTACACTTCAACTATTGAGATGGTTAATGAATTATAGTTCTAATTGCCTCATCACTCACCTCGGCCTATTTTCTCTATCCAAACCTGAAAAAATCGTTTGGTGATAAATGATTTGCTAACAACGAAGAGGTGGTCTGTGGTTGATGGCTATTTTGATAATTTTAACAATTTTTAATATAAACAGGGTGTAGCTAACTAAAAGATTATGTTGAGAAACAAAGAAAAATTTGTCCAACTTTTTTGTGTCTTTTTATTATTCACGTAAGTATATATTGAAAATTAAAAGTTAAAAATATTTTTCAGAGGAGAAAAATCTATAATTTAATCGACCTGGCTTTGATTCGAAAATATAATCAAATTTTTTAAATACATGTTATTATTTTTTTTTTATAAATGTTATACCTGATAATATGCTATTCGCTTTCTTTTATGTAAATCATTACGTCATCGTGCACAAATGAAGATGCATAATAAGATGTCATGAACCTATATTTAAGTCGCGGCCGATCATTAGGAACTATGACCGTCGCCACCACCGTTTTATATCGGCTTCAAACTGTGATATCATGTGCAACTACAGACAAGAATTTATGTAGATAAATTATTTGGATAGAAAAACTCTTCCGCCATGAAAATTACACTCGGATTGGATATTTGCAACCAAAGCACGTTGTTTCATTTGTCAGATTTAGGGCTCATTTGCAAGCAATAAAGGTCGCAAAGAAAAAAACATAAAATTTATCAGTTGATTTTTGGCAGAGCTTTCGTCTGGCAATAGACAGCATTGCCATACTGAGCGGATTTAGAGATATCTATATTTTTTATCTCTTAAAATACACTCTTAAACAATGCTAAAGGTGGGAATACACGACATGTATTTTACAAATCGCACACCAGAGGTTCACTACAAAAATTATGGAAAAGTGTAATTCTAATGTCCTTTGCCATTTTGTTCCTTAGCCTTAAAATGAATTTTATGTTCTTAAATTTATTTGGAGCAAGAATTTCCACGTGCCATGAGCTAAATGATAAAAGCTCATACGCAGATAAGGACAAAGTAACATAAATGGAATCATGAAAATATAAATCAAAAATTTGGATATATATTTTCCGCAAGGAAAAATTGGATCCTTGATTTTAATATAATTTGATTTCTTTAAAAATTTTTGGACTATTTTTCGCATGATCCTGGTTTAAATACTTCTAAAACTGTGACGCTCGTAATCGTCGTTAAGCTGTAAATCCCGTTGAGTCTAAAAATGAAATGCGTGTAATCTCACTGAAGGGAAGGGGGAAATTGTTTTTTTTTTCAATTTTGTTCTTTTTTATTTGAAAATAAAAACAATAGAAATTTTTGTTTTTGATTTTTAGAAATAAAAATCATTTTTAATTATTTTTTTCGCTTTTATTGTGAAACAGGAAATCATTCATTTTAATTAATTTTTATAATAAAAATCAAAAACAATTATTGTAACAATATTAACCAAAAGCACAAGTTTGTGACGCAAAAACAAAAATGTTCATATATTTCATGCGTAGGTGGACCGTTTCCTTCTCAGTTATTGTATTTGTTAAAAGCCGAACTAATAACCCTTATTTGCGTGACCTGCATCTAATATTTCATTTGACACATTTACATTTTGACAGCTATTTAGATGCTGATTAATCCCTCAGTTTATTCAAATTAATTTGATTTTCCTTAACATCGCAGCTTGTATTTATTAGGACTTGTTTAGTTATTATGTATTATTTAAATATTAATAAATAAGCATAACTTAGTAATTGTTATTTAATTTTATATGTATAATGCTTCATATCAGTTAATTTATAGTCATATTCGACTGTATATTATACTGCAGCAATATTAACCATGAACGGCCACGCATTTCGATTATTAGCGGAATAAAATAGTATATAAATAAAATAAAATTAATATTAAAGTCGTAATATCATTCCTCTTCCTCCTAGTTATTTCCCGTAAAAAACACATTCGTTTCAACAAATAAATTGGCAACACTCACTGCTAATCGGAATTATTCTTTGGTGGCAAAAACTGAAATAAACATTTTGGCTACTAAAATTAAGAACATTGAAGGTAGTTTTCACTCATAATTCGAGCACACATTTTTATCCGAAGGGTGATTTCGGAGCCCTTAGGAATTATCCTCATGTTTTTATCCAGAGAGAGGTGAAAACTCTGGAAGTTACTTGCATTATATCCCATATGATGAAATTAGGCTATCATTCTACATGTTAGAAAAAGAAGTGACAAAGTGATATTTTCGGTATTCGGCTTATGCGGATTTTGCCAATTTTATGAGCCGCAGTGGACATAATGATGTGCAAATAGCGTCAATTTTGTTAATAATGGAGGATAATCCTAAAAAGTCTCTAGTATCCGTGTCAAATAAGAAGCCCGTAAACCGTTATCGCAAGAAGAAAGCGCCGCCCAAACCTAGAAAAAGACAAAACGACATATATATAACAACCAAGTCGAATTTTAAGGTAATTGTTAATGGAACAACAAGTGTTTGTCGTATTCACACAAGCTGTAATATGTCTGCATGTTTTGAACAGGCCCAGCAGAAGTATTGTAAGGATGTCTTGGATGCCGGCCTCAAAGAAGTGTATTTGCACTGCTTGGGTAATGCTGTAAACAGAGGTCTTAATTTAGCTCTGGACTTGGTTAATAATTCGAACGATACCTTGACCTACGCCATAAACACGTCGACAATACATTTGATTGGTAAGTTTTGAGGATTCTAAAATCAAAAATGTTTACTAGTTCCTGACCCTCGCAAAACATACCAGTATTGCCCTTGAACGAAAAGAACTTGGTTTATCGAATACTAGTGTAATAGATTCAAATCTTTGGGAATCACGCATCTTTAAAGCCCAGCATTTTGATTGCTTAAAGTATCTATTTGAATAAGGCAGTATTCACATTTCTCAAAAAACTACCATAACAAACAGCTTTTTGACTTGCAAGCCTATACGGAAACGCTTACATAGAAGTTTCTACTACAAGCTAGCAAAAAATCTATCAAAATATTTACAGTACCCTATTACAAAATGGTCGCAATCCACGTATGCATAATATTTCTGTTAAAACATTAGTATCTTCATGAATATTGTGCTATGTTTTGGATTTGCGATAAATGTTGATCTAAAGTATAGCCTGTAAATAATATTGCCACTCCAAATAAGATATAAATAGCGAATAGTAGTTAAGGCTACAAATCGATTTTTGACACAGGGATCAATTTCTTTTACTTCGATATTTAAAATCGAATGTTGGGAGAATAAAATCAATTGCATTCTGTAGTGGGTTTCGTTATGCTATTAATTTTCATGACACACAATTTGTAGACGTTTATAAACACCTTATATTTATCTAAAGAATCCTTTACAGACTGTGAAACTCAAGACGTTCTAGTTAAGTTGGCACTAAAACAGTTTCTAAATGGGCGTAGTATATCCCACAATTCCCAGGCTGTATATCTTTCTACGTCAGTAGCGTGTATAATAAATCGCATACTCCTGTCTCTAACGCTATGAGAAAAAGTGGTCTAAATGTTAATTTTTTTCTTTCAATAACAACAATTTCAATGATGACAATAATAATTGTTTAAAAACGCTACTGAACTCACGTTGTCTTTCAAATGTAGTAGTTGTGTGAGCGGTGCCACGGTCAAGACCTGATATAATTATTTCTTTTGCGATTTAAATATACTGCGAAAATTAATTATCACATATCATATTATTATTAGTATTTATCGCTTTAACAATAATATTCTAAATGATTCTTGTTATAACCCGTTCTCGATGATGTGGAACATTACCTGCTACTTTAAAAAATTGTCTCTTATGTGTTTAAGCAATCATTCATTCATTGATTCAAATATTCATCTTTTATTTATTTTCACTGAAAAAAATGTAAGTTAGGCTTATATTATTTTAATTTTAAGCTTAACACAGCTCAAAATTCTACGAATTTTTGAATCAGCATGAATTCTTTGTATTAACATTTAAACTTAAACGTATTGTCTGATGCATTAGAAGGGAAAGAAATATCAGCAAAAATAGGGGAAACATAGTAAATTAAAAAATAATTTTTAATATCCGTTGTCTCCTCTGTGCGATGTAACTGTGTTCTTAACTCGCTAGTAAAGAATTGTAGCAACAGCCGTATGGCTCGCTGAGCCGGCTTGGTAATTTTTTTTTTGCGTGAAGAATGAAATCAAGAAGACAAAGATGAAACAGTAAACTGCCATGAACTGTCATTTGCAAACTGTTTTTATTTTAGTAATTTTTTTAAATTTTTAATAGCACATTAAATCTGATTTTTCTTATTTTAGATGAATTTCATCCACTATGCAACGATGAAGATATTTCCATCCAGAAAAGAAACAATTCTGCAGTTCACATAAAAATATCGAGAAATTCTGCGTACGACGTTGATATTGCCTGCTCGTCGTGAATTATTCATTGTAAAATACGCGCCTATACAAACTTTGTAAAAAGAAAATGTTTAAGTTATCAGAACTTGTACGGTGGCTGGGCCTGACCGAATTCGAAATAATGATTAACCTATGCGGCCTCCTTGTTTTTACAATAACTCTTGCGTTTCGTATCTCCGGGACAATAGGAAAAAATGTTGTAGACTGGTTCACCATTTTCAGCCCTCTCTATTGCGTAGACATATGCAATGCCTATTTCTGCATCATTGTTGGTATTCGAATGTACTTGGATTCAGACAACAAACGAAAGGCCTTGCATCGATTTATGTGGAGCACGTATTTTTTGTTTCTGGTGGCAATATTTAAGTACTTGTTGTGCCTAAAGTTGAGTGGCCAGACCAATTTGGAGTATAGTGAAGTATTTTCACCCATATTTGTGCTGCTGCAATTAGTAGCTGTACGGGCCTGCCAACTGCCTAATTCAGTTTAACAACATCATATGGAATACGCTTTAAGCTTGTCTAATAAGCGATTTGATTTTATTAGTTTCTCCCCTTCTCAATGTAACATAAATTGTCAAATAGGAATGTAAAAAATACATGTAACACGCAAACAATAACTTATTGTATTCGGTAATAATGAAAATTAAACAAAACTTAAATATTTGTTTCATACACAAAATGTAAGTTGAAGTTTTATTTCGCACGAATGACTTTTAGGACCCAATTTTCTCGATTTCTTCAGTGTTGTCAGCATTAAGTTCTTTAATAGTCTTCTTGAAGTGATTTTCAATTGAACGACAAATCTCCATCGATTTTTCACTATCAACGAGATTGATTGCAATACCATTTTTACCTATATAATAAAGGAGTTTCAATTAGTTTCTGCAAAACTACATACATATTATCGTTCTGCACTCACCAAATCTTCCAGTCCTACCAATACGATGAAGGTAAGTTTCACAGTCAGCTCTTCCTTTTGCGTCCATAGGCAAATCAAAATTTACCACAATTGTAACTTGCTCCACATCAATGCCTTTGTTATAATAAAAAGAACTATTAAATACGTAATTCAAAAATTAAATTTTACACCTCTTTGGAAATCGAATCGATTTGAAAGCATTCATGTTTGAAATTTTATTTTTACGTCTTGCAGATAATTAAAAACCGATGTTTAGCCAATAATGAATGGATTTATTAAATATTTCTTTTCATTTTTCGATTCGGTGAAATTTTTTTAAGCGAATGAAGTACATAAATCTTAAAATATACTCGTATATTTAAAAACGTTCACTTTCATATCGAATCGGAAGCCATGATAAGGGCAGCTGTTAAGCACAACGTGCCATTCTTCATAATAAAGTCAATTTCAGAAATTAATTGCGTTAGTTACAAAGTTGCCAAATCGGTCAAAAGAGACACTCTTGCCTCAAAATTGAAAATAGAGGCAATCGCGGTGAACTTAATCATGTACTTACCTCGCGATAAAACATTTGTAGTTATTAATACTTTTTCCAACCCAACTCTAAATCGGTCTAGAACAGCTAGTCTTTGTTCTACAGTAAGATCCCCTGATAATACGGCCACAGAATGACCGTCGGACGACAACTTACCAGCTAGCCATCCCGCAGTTTTACGAGTCTAAAATACACAATAGAAGCTCAATTCTTATATAAACTAAAATCTCATTGGTTTGAATTAACATATAATTGAAATTAATAGTTGTGAGAGGTATACAGACACGAACTACAACAAAGTAATCCCCGTCTATAACAAATTTTATTTACAATGTCCGAAAAGTCTTCTAAGTGACAACAAAGTAATCCTCGCCCCGTTTATAACAAATTTTATTTACGATGTCCGAAAAGTCTTCTAAGTCAAATGCGGATATGGCAACAACTCTGCACCACTCGACTTTACAACTTTCCGAAGCCGCGCAGTTGGTATTTAATTATTAGCCTTGCGGTCAGCTGAATATGACATCACAACACACATCCAAGATAGTTTCATGTAGTACAAACCGGCAATCATTTCAATTATTTTAGCACTAAAAAAATAAGTCGAGCACCGGTTAGGAAGCAAACCAAATCCATTCTTGTACTTCCAACATGAAACGTTTGCACGCTAATGCACTCCATCGTAAGCAGTCTGTGATGACGCAAACCAAATAAAAGGCTCCTCAACACAGGCACTAAGAGTACATTGCAAAGTTGTAATATATAATATTATAATTCAATATGTCTGGATACATGGATTTCAATTAAGTTAAGTTAAATAACAATTTAATAATTTTGAATAATAATTACTCTGGAAAGGATCTGGAAATAGCCACAAGTTGGTAGTGTCTATGAAGGTCAGATACTGGCAAGAATTTCCTAAAGGAGGCAGCATGCCCCTCTTTACCTAATTGTATGAAGAGATACATCGTCAATTATCTATGTACAGGCATTGGTGAGTTGAATTCTGGGTAAGCAATCTGAGCCTTGTAGAACTTAACAATATTTAACTGTGGAGAGAACATTTTTATAAGCTCTTAGTTCTGGAGCACGATTGAGGATATCACTCCAATTATCGACGATGGCATAAATTTCGCAGCTCCGAGCCAAACAGAGATCAGAACAGCAGTATTGCGGCTTAAGAACAACAAAGCTGCAGGCACTGGTGGCGATGAGCTGATAAACAGCCTGCATCAGCTCCTAAATACGCTTTGGCTCGAGGAAAACGAGGAATTTGAGTGTACTGTGTCCTGTGTTTAAAAAATGCGATCCAAGTGTTTGTAAAAACTATCGCGGCATCAGCCTTTTACCCATTGCCTATAAGGTCCTGTCGAGTGTGATATGTGAAAGACTTAAAGCCGTTTGTAACTGACCTGATTGCACATCATCAGTGTGGTTTTATACCTGGTAAATCAAAAACTGACCAAATATTCACACTGAAGAAATGGACACGTACCAATTTTTCGTCGATTATAAAGCTGTCTTCGAATGCCCGATACGGCAAGAACTGTATGAGGACATGTCCGAGTTTGAAATTCCTACGAAGGTTATACGTCTTTGTAGGATGACACTGACTTACACGAACTCTTCAGTAAAGATAGGCAAAGATCTAGGCGAGTCTTTTTATACCAAACGAGGATTTAGGCAGGGTGACAGTCTATCGTGCGACCCCTTCAACATACTATTGGAGATGATTATGAGGAAAGCTGCAGTTAACACGACTGGTACGATCTTTAATAAAAGCCATGTGTTACTCACATATGCAGATGACATCGAGGAGGAAGCAGAGAAAATAAGTCTGGTGGTAAACGAGGACAAAACAAAGTTATTGGTTTCAACGAACAAAGAATCTACCCGTGTTTGGGACGTTGTGTGAACGTTGATTAACGTTAATTTTGAAGCGTTGGAAGCATTCATCTACATCGAATCCTCTGTAAACAAAACGAATTATGTCATCATGGAGATAATAAGGAGAGTATTGCTTGCTAACAGATGTCACTATGGGCTAAGCAAACGATTCAATGATAAAGCCCTCTCTCGACAAACAAAAATCCGACTGTACCAGACGGGTAGTCTTGTTATATGGCGCAGAATCCTGGGTTATGACGCAAACGGATGAATCAGTACTGGCAGTTTTCGAGAGGAAAATACTCCGGAAAATATATGGACCTATTATCGTTGACGGAGAGTATCGGCGTCACATGAACAATGAGCTGTATGAGCATCGACGTGGTCAACCGCATTAATATACAACGATTGCGTTGGCTGAGTCATGTTGTGTGAATGGACCCAAATGCTGCGGTGCGGAAAGTTTTCGACAACGAACTCAATGGACGGCGCAGAAGAGGGCGACCGAAACTCCGTCGGAAGGACCAGGCTTTTGAAATACTGTCGAAGCTTGGTGTGACGAATTGGAGGAGAAGCGCAGAAGATCGAAGCGCTTGGAATTATTTTCTACGGGCCGCGCGTAATAAATAAGGATGTCTATTCCAGTCGACACCTAAGAAGAAGAGTGATGAAGTTTCACCAATATTATTTAACTGATATGTTTTCAAAATTCTGGCGTCTGCGGATGGTATACTAATTGACCCTTATTCTGAATATCGTACGATAATGACAAAAGGATAAGTTACTGATGGCATCCGCGAAACACGTCTCTATATTTCTTCACTGTCTACCGCAACAAAATATATTTGTAGAGAAGCTAGGTGACACGAGAATCCCTACCGTAAATCATCCATCAATTTTGGTGATTTCGGTAGAACACTATGTTCGTCTGCGATAAACAGTGCTATAGAAATAACGATACTCACACTGGTTGTCCATCATATGTGAGGTAAAGGCAACTTATTAACCACCCCAAAGTGAATGAAGAAGCTGTCAGAATACCGTCCCTAAGACAGCTTCGGCTGTCACATTATGACTTCAGAACATAATTTGTCGTTCCCGCAGTCTCACCGCACAGATTGTCATATTGATGATCAACAATCATCTTCTGATATCAGTTTCCCAGCCCAGACATCTAGACAAAGGGATTTTTGACCTTTAGAAAAAAGTTTAGTGGTTCAAGAGACGTAATTAAATTGTGTCTCAACATTATAATTCTAGGAGACCGTGTGTCCAAATCGCTGCTACGACAGGCACAGCTGAGGTGTGGATGGTGCCGTCGTCTTGACTCATAGTGACACCGGAATCTTTATAGACTCATTTCGCAGGTGATGCTTAATTTCTGCATTTGGTGCTAACCGAAGAAGCGTACACCTATTTTAGACTCCACAGATAAAAACATTTTATATGTGTGTATAGATAGGCCTGATGAAAATTTGGATGTAATATACTTACGTGACAGAATATAATAGCCTGTCCAATAGTAATGCTGCCATAAATATTTTGAATGGCTTGATATTTTTCCTCTTCTGACGAACATCGGACATAGTACTGCTTGATATTATCAAGCGATTCCTGTTCTCTTTGAAGCCTGTAAGCAAAACGAATAACGACCACAGTGATCTTCTATATTAACAGTATTTACCAACCTTATTATATTTGCTTCTGGAACAATATGTTCTGCAAATTCCATTACTTCTTTATCATATGTTGCGGAGAAAAACAACATTTGACATTTGGGAGAAAGTTGTCTGTAAAAGAGAATCGACTGATCTGGTAGTTCTATATAAAAATGTTATAATGAATGTACTTATGAATACGAATGCATTGATCATGATGTCCTTGGGTTGCTATCATAACATCTGCTTCGTCAAGAACAAATACGCGAATTTTTTTAAGATCAATGATACGGTATTTTAGACCCCAGTCCAGCACCTTTCCTGGTGTGCCAATTATTATGTGATCGGTAAGTTTAGTTCCAGGAGCAACTGCATAAAAAATTGCACAACTTGTTAATGCTCACTTAACATTTTACAGTTTACTTGCCTTCCTCTCCTCGTACCGCGAATTTTAATTTAATATCCGGGCAAAACTGTGCCATTCTGGCAGCAGCTTCTCCCGTCTGAATTGCCAGTTCATATGTTGGAGACAAACATAGTACCTGTTAAAACAAAAAATGTAAGTAACATCTATTGATTTGCCATCATTTATGTATTAATTCCTCCTATCCAAATATAAGTAAAATAACAATGAATTGTGACGACCACTTTTTCAACACTTGAATTATTATAAATTACGCTTTAATACTGTCGTCTAGAAATTGAACAATGTAATACTATAACTGTATTTTTAACGATTGACAGGAAAAATAAAAAATATAATGGTTATAAAAGCATTTCACCACATTCTGTTTAAATGGTGAAGAACCTGTACATGTATAAGCAGCGCACTAATTAAAAAGTGGCGTTCAGAATCGTTGTTAAACTGTAGGTCCCTTTGATTGAATCTAAAAATAGACTGCGTTTAAACTCTGAATGTGAGAAGCTGTCTCATATCTTATTCAAAGGATGCATGATAGTTTGTTTTTTTTTTTTTTTGTAGTTACGCCTTTTTGGTCGTAGAAATACGAAATTTTATGGAACATGTTTTTATAACAGGTTGACTAGTTAAAGACTAATGTATTCCAGAAAGAAACGTAGGAAGAATTGAGTCACTTTAGTCGACCGGGCGTAAGTCCGTCATACTCTGTGTGCAACTAATTCATCTGCGATGGGCAGTAGTCTCATCGGAACTGATGTGGGCGAGAATTTTCCAACAAAATGTGATTATTCGTTTGGTTGAGAAAATGGCGCGACATCAAATTATGGTTTGCCATCAATATATTATTTTTTTGCATCAGTAGTATGAGTTTCCCCATTCAAGTGATCAGCATTTGTCATCCTCATATATTTGGTTATGATGAATACACAATTTTGGAATATTTGCGATCCTAGCCATCGACCGTCACTAAGAAATGAGGTCCTAACTGGGGCAGCATAACTAATAATCGATCTGCCAATCGCCAAAGATATAAGTTGAAGGGGAATGGGGAAAATATGCTCCCCTGAGACATGACAATCTTCATCTTGAAGTATTTCACCATCTGTCCTCTAAGATCAACAGAAAGCTTGTCTGCCGTTGAGGTACATATCTAGCGAACGTTTTGCATCATTTAGCAGGTCAGTGTTTAGGTTTTGTCGCGTCAATGGTTTCCGACAGGTCTAATGACCAATTGGGTATAGGATATGATAAGTAGGTGGGAAAGATAATTCGGGACTACTGGACAAAGTTTTTTTCAACATGAGCATCGAGATGCTATCTGGACCAAAGGCTATGGAAGGTTTTGCAGTGGAACAAAGATCAAGATTTCTCTTGAAATTCTAACTTCTCCCTTCCATTTTTGTCTGAATCTAATCTTGAGTAATCCGAACTTTTCCCAAACGAATTTATACCAAAACCCAAAAATGTTTTCTTCAATTAACCTATCATCGAGTACAAATTTTGTGGATGGACGAAAGCTTGCAATTACCTGTGGGTAGTCCAATTTCGTGTCGACTCTACTTAACATTGCAAGGACGAAAGCAGCAGTTTTACCTGTGCCAGATTGACTTTGTGCAATCATATTTTGTGGCGGATCGGCCAATAAAATTGGCAGGGCGTTTTCCTGAATTTTTGAAGGCGCGTTAAATCCCATGGCATAAATGCCCTTCAAAATTTCCGGTTTCCTGCAAATTAGGTTACTATTATACTGAATGTGAAATTATAACAGGAATGACGTACAAATGCAGTTTTTCAAAAGTTTTTACTGAATAGAGCGGCGATGTGGGATCCTTTCGTTGTATTTCCAAATCCAACTTGGACTCTACTAAACCTTTGCGTATAATCTTCAATAGAAGACTGGTTTCGGCAGGGCTGAAAAGATGCAATAAAATACTTTTTTTGGTAAGTCCAGAGAGTAATTGGGAATTATAGTTATATACCTATAAATGTATAAACTAAAGATTCATTGTTTGTGCGTTGAGCACCTTGAAAATAACGATGAACCTCCGAATTTTTCATCCTATTTTTGGGTTTTTTATAGCTCACTAATGTCTATATGATTTATATTAAGTTCTTGTCTCTAGGTGGAAAAACTATTAAAAAATGATTTCGAAACTTTTCATTTGACATTACTTTTAGATGCTTGTTAGATATAAATTGACTGCTTGGTTATATTATGGGCTTGTGCCCTAATAAAACTGGTTAGACATTGCGTAACCAAGTTGATGGTTACGTCTGGCATAATTAAAAAAACTGTTTCTACAATAATAACCCAAACAAGGATAATATGTTCCTTTTATAATTTGTCGTCGTAGTTTGGTAAAAATTTGGAATAAGAGTGGGACGATCAAATGGGGTTTAAAGATCGAGTCTTCAATAATTTGAATTTTTCTATAACCCTTTTTAAGGCGAACAAATGCTATTTTTCCACATTAGTACTGATTTTCTTTTAGCCAATAATGGGAGTCAAAAGACATACAGGTCATAGATAGTAGCCAAACGATCACGCAGTGTTACACCGAAGTATCGGGACAGTTTGTTCGTAATTACAATGTTTTCAATACTGCTCCAATAAGTCAGTAGGAATCACCTTTTGCGTCTCTTGGTATTCCATATCTTTTTTTAATCGTTTTGTTAAGTTTAAAATTATTTGCAAATTGTTGCTAATACAGCTATGTATGTCACAATTTTCTTATTTAGAAAATATTTTGGGATATGTAAAATCTATACTTCAGAAATTTATTTATTTCGCCACCGTTTGGTTATATTTTGGACTGTTTATTTTTATTATATTTAGCACTGAGATTATCCCCTTTCAGCCCGGATAATTTCTGCAGCTTTGTTTTAAGGCATACATTCTGTTCAAAATGCAAATCCTCAATAAGGGGGGAAACTGGTATTAAATGCGAAGGAATATGTGGAAAGATATATCACAGCGTGGTAAAATGTTCCAATATTGACCAATATTGGAACTTTATTAGATTTATTTGTGATGACTGTGTACAGTATGTTTATAATATTGAAGAGGTGGTAAGAGAAATTCATAATGGTGTTGGAAAAAATAAACAACAATTAAAGGAATATAAGCTTAAATTCAATACAGCGTTGAAACATAATGAACATGAGATAAAACAGCTTTTGGAAGCAATTGAAAGTAGATATGAACAAAGAATACATAAACCAGAATATGTTAATAAAAAATGTGAAAAAAATTTAAAAGAATTGATAAATCTTAGTGATAACTTAACGGAATTTGAGAACAATAATAAAGAAATGTGTAATACAATTGTTGAATATAAAATATTACATATTCACTTACTTATACAATTGCATAATAATTACAAATAATCTTATTCTTAATATTAATCCCGCGAAGCCATACGGCTTGTCTGCAGAAACAAATGAAAAAACAAAAGAATTCAATAGAAAACTATTAAACGAAGGAAACGAAACCTATGTGAGTAAACTTAAATCAATGAGAAATGTGCCCGTTATTATAAAGCCGAAAAATGCACAAAACAGTGAAATAACTGAAAAAGAAGAGAACAAATTAAACCGTCAGCCCTAAATATGCAAGTGAAGAGAATTACTAAGAGAACGGAGGGTGTGGTAGCTATAAGCTGTCAAAATGAAAAAGATCGAGATGTGTTGATAAATGAAATAAAAGAGAAAATGGGAAATTAATACGAGGTGCGAGCTCCAAAAATGAGAACACCGAGTATTTTAATTACCGGCATGAGCCATGAATTGGATAAAAATACAGTGGTTCAAGCTATAACAAAACAAAATAATAAAAATAATAATGTGCGAATTTGGAGTGCATGAAAGTTTTCCGATTTTATAAAAATCCTAGAAAATTTAATGCCGTAATTGATATAAGTGGTGAAGTCTTAACCAAATTATCTCCAAGAAGAAACTCAACATTGAGTGGGATAGATGTGCAGTGTATGAAAGCTGTAAAATATTAAGATGTTTTAAGTGTTGGGGATATAATCATACGTCGAGGCATTGTAGAAATGACAATCAAATTTGTGGCATTGTGTATTGAAGTTGGGCATTCTTATAAAGAATGCAATAACAATTTTACCAAATGTATAAATTGTACAAAAACTAAGAAAAGATTGAACTTAAATGATATTGATATTAATCATGATTGCAGAGATGCAGATTGTCCCACTTTGAAAAGGAAAAATGGACTGAAAATAGAAAGGGTTGCGTATTAGCAACCAACAATATTCAAGAAACAAAGTCAAAATTGTGTATCTGAAACGCAAATAACATTCTTATATCAAAATGTTCGAGGAATAAACTTTAAATTATCTAAATTGTACTTGGATAGTTTTGGTTTTACACAAGATGTGATTATTTTTTCTGAAACCTGGTTGAGCAATAAAGTTGTAATGCTGAAATTTTTTGTAATATGTATCAAATCTATAGACTCGATAGAAGAACTGAAACTATTGGAGGTGGTGTGCTCATAGCTGTATCTTCTCAATTTCCATCTGAAAAAATTTTAATTGATAATCAATATGAAATTGAATTTGTCGCTGTCGTTGTCGTTGGAAGCAAACAAATTTGTATAACTTGGTCATACATATATACCTCCATGTTCTGATCAATCGATTTATGATGGGCACATAAAATCTGTCGAAAAAGTTATTTAAAAATCAAACATAGATCAGGTGTAAGTCTTTGGTGATTTTAATTTACCTATAATCGTATGGACTTATTTAAATGAATCCTTTCATTATATTCCAACTAAAGGGATAGATTGGAATGGTGATGTTATAAATCTACCTACCTATACGAAATTAATGGAATTCAAAATAGTAATAATAGGATTCTTGATCTTGTGTTTGTAAATGAACCAGCTGCTTTTAGTTTAAAACGTGTTGATCCAGTGTCTATACCAGAGGACACAAATCACCTAACAATTGAACTAAGTTTTTCTGTATCATCCAGCAATAAAACTACTATAAATGAGAAAGTATGTAAAACTTAGTTTTAAACGTACAGATTATGACGCGTTAAACCAGTATCTATATAGCACGAATTGGTTGTAGTTGTTATCAATAACGAATGGCTCCTCTGTTTTTATAAGTGCAATGGTGGATTTATTTTATGATACCATTTTTGATTACATTAATGTTTGTGTATCGAAAATCACGGTAAAAAAAATATTCTGGCCCTCCATGGAGTCCTAAACAGCTGTCTCGACTTAAAAAATTTAAAAAATAAACGATACAAGACATATAAAAACGGGTTTGACTACAGATTCTGGAAAATACTTAAGTGTACGTGCCCAATACAACTCTCTTAACACTAAATTATATACTAAATATATGAATAATATAAAACTAAATTTTCAACGAGATCCAAAATCCTTTTATAATTTGTAAACTCAAAAGAAAAACTATTGGATACCCAACTATAATGAATTATCTAGATAAGGAATCTGGTGATGAATTAGTCATCTGTAATATGTTCGCAGACATTTTTGGAACCACTTATTCTGATCTCCAATGTGTCAAATCGATTACCATAAAACAATCGGAATCAGTATCATTTCCATCTATATCTATAAGTGATATTTTGAATAGTTTAAAAAACTTTAAATCATCGTTTAGCTGTGGCCCGGATGGTGTTCCTAGTTGCTTACTTATTAACTGTGATCTTTCATGCTCTATCAGTTCCCTTAAATATCATATTTAATATATCTTTAAAATATGATTATTTTCCTAATCTATGGAAGGAGTCGTACATTATTCCATTATTTAAATCAGGAAGCAAATCAAATATAGCAAACTACAGGTATAGCAAAATTAAGTGCCATTCCTAAGCTTTTTGAAAAATGTATCACCGTTTCACTCTGTCATCAAGTTTTATGAATAATGTCACTTTATCAACATGGTTTTCGTAAAGCGTACTCAACGACTACAAATCTGCTTCAACTTTCTACCTTAGTAAATCAGGGATTTTTAAACAGTCAACATACTGACGTGATACATACGGATTTTAAAAAGGCTTTCGAAAAAACTCAACATAATGGAATTTACAAATATCTGTGTGAGCTGGATTATATCTTACTTAACAGCGTGTATGTTTTAATACTGCATTATCAAAATATATAATTGTAAAATCAGGAGTTCCTCAAGGCAGCCATGTTGCTCCTATTTTATTCACGCTTTTTATTAATGATCTATAAATGTCCATTACATTTTCTAAGCTTCTTATGTATGCCGTTGATGTAAAAATTTTTGAAATATGTAAAGAGAATGACAACCACAGCCTTCTTCAACAAGATCTTGATAGCTTTTTTGTATGGTGCTATATAAATTTAGTGGAGTCGAATCTAAAGAAATGTAAACATATGCATTTTTCTAGGAAAATTGATGAATATCATCCGTTCTACTTGAATGGTTATCGAAACCAGTTGAGTCTATTTTAGACTTAAACTTTATTTAACACATTACTATGACATGCAATAAAGCACGTGGAGTACTTACTTTCCTCAAACGATGGGCCAAAGAGTTAACTGATCCTAATATTACGAAACAACTATACACGTTATAAGGCCAATATTGGAATAAGGGTCTGTTATTTGGGATCCGCATTGAAATATTTATAATAATAAAATTGGATCTTATCAAAAACAATTTCTACTGTTTTGCCTGTGTAATATTTATGGTCATAATTCATAAACTTACCATCGTACAAGACAAGGCTTACTATTATCGGATTACCAACACTGCAGAGCCGCAGAACTATGTTAAATGTGCCGTTTGTGACAAATTTAATTAACGGCGATGTTTGCTCGGACGGTCAACTCGAAATTATAATCTGCTTCATATACAATATTTCCTGCGATTTTAATAATCTTTATAATTTAATAGATACTTCCAGCAGCGTTCATATAATTAAACGGAATATCATATTGTTTTTAAATATATAAATGTAATGCATTTAACACAATAAAATTATTGAAATTTGTCACATTATTAACTAGTCTGTAAGGAAATTTGTTCCATAGACTAAATTATATAAATAAATAAAAATAAAAAAAAGGACACAGTGTCCATGCAGTGGATAGTACTTAAGTTTTGCAATTGCCTTATGATATGTATTATCAAGCAGATATTGAAGATTTACAATCAAAGTGGAGTGCATCCTTGAGATGATAGATAATTGGTGGTGTAAGCGAACAGAAATATATGTCTAGGACTAACTGCATAACGAGATTCCAGTGGACCACATACACACGACAGACTTCGGACTTAGGCTTATCTATATTACATCTCGCTTCTTTAATTTTCGTCTATTCTGTCTAATTTTGCGCAGACTTAGAAAATCGCAGTTGAACTGCAATTTTCAGAGTGCGGTGAAGATCTGAACCATATCCGGTTCACATTGGATTTGAACTTAACGTGGTGTAATCCGTCTGAGCCCGTTGCATTTTTATATTTGTTTTAATTTCTTTGCAAATCGAAAAAAATACCGTCATTACAAAGTCAATCTGACTCCTTAAACACCGGAGATGTAAAGCACTAATAGTGGAAAAGGCACAAAAATTCTACAAAATGTAATGCAAAGATATTATTAAACACCATTTGATCTATTTTTTTAAGATTTTTTGTTAATAACGAAACTCCGCAACAGAGCAATTATCCCACGATTTTCTTAAGATTGCTCTTTATTCCATGTAGAGCGTTATTTGCTACAAACACTGTTTCAGCTTCCAATTAGTTCAAGGCTTTCTTTAAAAAAGATCTTGCCTTTAAAGAGTTTTAGGTACAGGCGATGGTTTTATTTTCAAGTTAATATCTCACTATGGGTACTTAAATAGAGCAAATTTTATTGAAATATTTCAAATATGAATATATTTGAGTAAACGAAAAAATCGCAATGCTTAGGCTGTTTTAGCGTTTCACTTTCAATCATGGTAAACTTAAGTCAGAGAGGGAATCGCTATCGGTCCTCTCTTCCATTACAAATGAACTTGGAAATTAAAACTATGAATCGCAAAGGCGGCATTAGAACACTACATTCGTCTCATTTTTAAACGTCCATGCCACACAATATCCTTTTGCAAGCCTGCATATATTTATAACAAACAGGTACAACTAGAAATAGCACATTGCAACGCACATATACTTTTACATTACCTTACTACATCGGGTCCTTCAGAAGTTTCCTTTGTTTCTTCTTCCTTCTCGATTTCTAAGTTACTAACCTACAAATATGGAGTCTTGAATGCGCAAAAATACGCAGTAACGGTTCTCTCCCTTACCAGTTTTGATACTTGATCCTCTGCTTTCTTGGCCCAATCCATTATGCATGCAGCTATTGTGCAAAAGAAATTAGCTGGAGATTATTAATGTAACTATTTCAGCTAATCATGCTCCGCACGACTCAAACGCGTCACTTTGGGTAAAATCAGTGTAAAGCATCGGTCACGCTTACCTATTTGAGAACCTTTAGACAAATATCTTCAACAAAATTTTCTTGAAGTCCCCAAGCGAAACAAATCTTAACAAATATACGCAATGGTTGGATGATTGCACTGCTTAAGCGAATGCCGAATTGCAAAAATGTTCAAAGCTGATAAATTGTGCACTGGTATTACAGCACACTGAGAAAATTTTGCTGTATAAATTTAAGATATTTATGGTTGGTCCTGAACTATTTGATAAGCACAGGGTGACTGGTAAAAAATAAAGTATACCATACGCGATACATTATTATTTGTACGCTGCATATGCCGATGACGAGAAAATGAACTTCTAGATCTAAAAGTCATGTTCAGACACTTAAAAGTTCACAATGGATGGTACCAGCAAATTGAAATAAAGTTTTTCACCAGATAGTATCATGTTTTTCGTAAGGAACATTTTCTAACGCTGTATTTTAAGTTCAATATTTTATTCTGCGATATAACCGGGCGAATGTATTTTTTATGGTGAACTTAATTTAGTCGTTTTGCAGTTTCAAATGAAGTTTTAACGGATGGAAACATAAGTTTTGACAGACGCTTCTATAGAAAGTGTCGCAAATGCAAGACATTTCTTAACTGTTTGCATGTATTAGCATTGGAATTGGAATGGAATAGTAATACAGAAAAATACAATACCTTAATATAGAATATATGACTAAACTTTAAGCTAGGTACTACTTTTTTCGCAAAGAAAAAAATCCTCGCAACACTATTATTATTTTTTTCACATAAGCCCCGTTGCTTTTGTTTTCAGACATTGTCATCCGAAGAACACTTATTTCTGTATTACCATTTCACTATTGAAATAAAACAATGAAAAATCTTTTTAAACGACAAATGCAGTCAGGCGTTTATACCACCTGTTTACAAATGAGTCACTGAAATTTGTCTTTTATTTATTTCAATATTCCCGACCAGCAGCTGATTTCACACAAATTTTTTGCATTATAACTAGGGGGAGAATATACTAACTGGTTGTTCTGATAGACTTAACCCTATTAGTAAATAACAAATTTGGTTTTACTGTCATATTAAATATTTGCAAATTTTTTCCAGTAAGATTAAATCTGTAATACCAACTTTGCAAGTATCTAATCCACAGTAATTATTGGCTTCTACTCAGCACTAACAGTTAAAAACTGGCAATCTACAAATAATGTTAAGGTGGTTAGACAAGTCGGTAAATGCGTCCAACACAGCTGAGTGTAGGCCGAGATGACAAAGAAGTGTGTTATCTATGACACTTCCGGAAAATAAATCCATTCACATATCCTTAAGTAAAAGCCACAACTCCAAACGAACCCAAATTATTCACATGCTGTAACAGATTATTGTGAAGGATTTAAATCTATTACTGTGGATTATTGAACAGAATGGCCTAAATTATGGAATCCAGATCGCGGATCTCGTGATAAATATTGAACGTGCAGCATTTTCATGATATTAGATCGCGATACGTTAATAAGAAGTGAAATAAAATATAAAATAAAAGACGCAGTGCAAAAAATTTAACAAATAAAAATTAAAAAATTTTATTACATTTGTGCAAAGTTTGTTTTAATAAATTGTAATGGCAGATGGTAGTGAAAGTGAGTGGGTTCTGCCGGTGGAACCGGAATTAAACAGGATTTTTTTTTTGGTTTTCTCGCGACATTTTAATAACCGATCTACACTGCACAAAAAAACATAAATACTGACGCGATAAATATTGAACATGTAGCATACGCTCGTGATCCATCAATTCATTAAGATGGATCGCGATCCAAATATCACAATATATATTGAACGTGTAGCAGTGTGTGTGTGTACCCAACTGTTCTGAGAGTGTACGGTAAAGAATAATTTTGGATCGATTTCAAATTGGACCAAAAAAACCAAACCAAAAAAAAGTGAAGGTCTATTTTAACGAGATTACCCATTTATAGATTGATCTGACAGATCTAACAAATTTTCGCAAATAATGTAAAATCTGTCAGATCAATCTATTTGTACATAATTTAGTAAAATTTTCATATTAAAGGTTGACACAAACCTCAAACGGACTTTCATTCCTCACTCAAAAGTAAATTCGAAATTCCGCAAACTCACATTTTTCGTCATCATTATGTTTTGCAGTATTGTCCTTTAGCAGAATGCGCATAAGGGAAATTTGACACTTGAGATTTGTTTGAAGTAAATATTGAAGATATACGAGGTGTGTTCAAAAACTAATAATTAATAATTTCATCAGTGATTTAGGTGTAAGACTGTTGTTGTTGAAGGCAACAGTAGCGTTTTATTTGGGAACAATGAGATGACAATTTAAAATTTAAATGGTCTGAAAACGAATCAAATACGAAAAATTATACCAATCATTATTATAGCGTTTATACTAATCGATAGGAAAATGACGAATCCTATACTCAAATGTTATTGATAGCAGATATGGGTAGAGTGTGTATTATAAATAAAACTGTGTAATACCAATTTTGAGGGTGCAACTTTGTGGCGTCTTTTTATGAGCTGGCAAAGTTTTGATAATACGAAATTATTAAAAAATAGCTGTGAGCTATTTCTATTTCAACTCAGTCTTCTAGTGCCATATTTATGCTTAAGCCAGGAAGAAATTCCAAGAGACATTGTTTGCCCGTGAAAAAATTTCGCTGCATTGTCGCCTTTTATTGTCTTGTTTTCGAACCCTGAAATCGGAACAATTTGTGTATTTGTACGGTGTATGTCATTACGATACGATTTGCAAAATTGTAAAATTATGTCTTATTTTATTATCATTTCACAGCTTTACAAATGTATAAAATATCATGCCGATGTTGGAAATCAGCAAAAGAGGCTGGCGTTGCCACTTAACAAAATGTTCCTCGCGAAAAATCATAGTACTGTCTAGTGGGAAAATTTAGCTTCAAATTTTTTGATCATTTTTTTTATATGGAGTTTTACCGCAAAAGGTCAGCAAAGTACCAGAATTTTATTTATACACTGATGATCAGGATTTTCTCCAAAACTATTTCTGGACAGCTAGATCTAAATGTTACTTTTTGCTGCTTTTTTGGTTTCTAAAACTGAAGTCGGAAGAACAAAAGTTTTTACGTCATAGTATGCTTCGTAATGTAGATTTTAAACAAAATCGGATCAATGCGATGCAACACAAACAAGCTGGTGTTTATATATATAAACCAATTATGGTGGGGAAATACATAATTCAAATTTCAGAGCCACTTTTTATCGAGTTTCACCGCGAAAAGTCAGTATAGTATCAGCCTTTAATTCCAAGTACAACACTGTTGTTTTCTCAGATGTATTTTATTGTGCAAGAAATCGCTCGGAAATTAAATGAGAATGCAGAGAAAGCGATCCGCGAAATTTAATTTAAATCAAAACAAGACTGGTATGTAATAAAAATCGAATAAAGAAGGTTATAGATGTATTCATAAAGAAGATGCTACAGTAACAGATTGATTTGTATGAAAATGTAAACAAATTATCCACAAATAGGCTTAAATCTGTAAAACCCTTAAGCCATCAACATAAATTTTGGAAGTTAATATCGGGTTAATGTGAAGTTAATCTTAAGTATTAAGATTTCGCTGCAAAATAGTGAATATTTCCAATACATTTTTCAGTTTTTCAATATATATATTTTAGGAATTTCAGTCATCACTTCGGGAGAACAAAACGGAAAGAAATGAAGCAAGGAATTGAGAAAATGTTCCTTCTAATCATTCTTGAACGAGTTAAACTTCAACACGATCGAATTTCGTTACGACTTGAAATATTTCGAACGTTAGTAAATATGTGCAATATATTGGAAAACTGTACATATGTGAATATATTAATATAATTTAGGGTTCCCTCGCCGTTGTCTTATTTTTAAGCACAGATGCAAATATGTTTTTTCAACAGGTAGAAATATGCAACAAAAAATGCCATGCTCGGTGCTAAAACTCTCTTGGTACATACACAACGATACGTTGTGCATTCGTTTGCACAAGTGTGTGTGCATGTGTATGATGTTCTCCCGAAACAATAACACATGGCTTACGAAGATCTCTGTCTTAGCCCCGACTTACCTGTAAGATCGACGGTTAGTAGTGAAACTATCGCCATAGAAGTAAAAACAAATATTCGGGACGGTATCTTTTAACGAACACTGTGAAAACGCATATGTAGGAGAGAGACTAAAACTGGTTTTTAATCAAAACTCGACTATTTAATTTTATTTTTAAATTTCGTTTTGATTTCGTGAAACATGAAAACCGCATAAGCAACCGAAAGTAATAATTCGACGAGATAATTTCACAAAAAAAAAACTTCAAATCCATAAAATAAAATCAAAGTAGTGAAAAAGAGGCGAGAAGAAAAATGCCCTGCTCCGCTGTTACGCTTTCTATAGCCACAATATCCGCCATTATAGCAACGGCTTTATTGGCAATCGCATTTTCTACAGATAACTGGTTACACTATGAAGTGAAAAGAAACAACATACAGGTGTGTATCCATAAATAATATGTACTACGAGAATGAATATTCGTCCAATCTTTACTTACGGCTAGGACAGTGTCATGTTATACTGCGGAAGACATCTCGGCAAGAAAGTGTTTTCCCAAAAAAAAAGAAAGCTTTCTAACCATTTTAGCAATATTAATTTAAAAAACTTGCATATTTACTTGCTGGATAAATATGTATATATTTTTAACTATGTGTATTTACAAATACATTTGGGTATGTACATAAAGTAGGTATGTACGGTTCAGTATACAGAGATATGTACATACATACGTACGTACCTGGTATATGCCTAGGTAGGTTCGCTGAGTACGTGTGAGTTCCAATGGAATGCGAGTTGTACAAAAAAAAAAAAAAAAAAAAACAAAACTACATTATTAATGTTAAGAGAAATAAATGTACGGCACAATATAATTGAATCTCGGCTTTGCCTATAGAAAATATTTCTCTTATTTTTTTTCTCTTAGAGACACACATATCAACATTATAATAGTCAGTTCATAGACTAACAAAATTTCCCCACTTTTATAACATGAATTATTCTTTCGCGTACATCTTAGTACTTAAGTGCTTTAATACGCAGAGAATTGCCATGAAAGTGTATTCACTGCGACTCATAAACAATTTTTATGTGAAATCCGTTATGGACAATTGTTTCGTAATTTCAATGTGACTATCAAACCAAAAACCGTTAAATTCCCAAAGAGAAAAACAACATTACAGGACCATCAATGGGGTGCTTTAAGCTATTTTAAATTTAAATTATTTTAGCCAAAATCGTTTCCCTTCCCATTGCTCCACTTGCTAGAGCCCAGGAAGTCGCAGATTAAGATGTCTTAGTTTTAATTTCGTATAGACCTTAACCTTTAACGGAGATGTTAAGCTAAAGTTCTTCGAATTTATCGATGAAAATGTATGTATGCGCAAGTGATACTACATTCCGCGTGCAGTTATTAAAAATCGAATTGACATAAAATACTTTTTTTCAGAATCAAATGTGCGCATTGTTCACGAGAAATTCTTTCATCGTGAAAAAATTGAGCGACATTGGGAGATTTTTCTGATGCTTTACGAAACCTATAAAGTCTACTAAATCAAGTGGCAGCAAAAACAATAGTTTTTCTTACAACATCATATTATAAATATTTATAACCACACATATAAATATTTCTTTAATTTTTACATATTTTTCAAGATATTTACAAATCGCGTCGAATATCTACCTAAAATATATATATTCAATGCAAATCACATCGAATATCTGCTTAAACTATACCTATAAATATGAATTCGATGCGGTTTGCAAATGTCTTAAAAAATAAATTTGGACCACACGAAAATTTTGCACAAAATGTTTATTGTCCGTATTCAGAAAATTTAAACATTGTTAATTGTTAAAAACGACATACAGAAATTTGGAATATAAAATATTAGTTTTACATGCAATATTCGTATTATATGTAAGTACTTTAAAAATTTGGTTATGTTATTAACAAAATTTAAGGGCGTTTGTGAACCAATCCTAATATCTTTCTTCGCAAGAAAATACGACTTTTATTCCTTATTAATGTTGTCCTTATATAAGCACGTATTCGCGTTCAATCCTCAGTCGAAAAGGCGATGTAATTCACCAGTTATCGCCACGATTTTTGCAAAATTACGTAATATTAGGCAAAACTTGATGTAAGCAAGAATATGTTTTTTACTGTCATTGTTCACGTGCTTAAAGCTCATGTTGTTGTCTGAGCGTGCTTTCAAAATTCTCTATGTTTCAAATGTTATGCTAAATTATCATAACAGTAATTTATTGAAAAACTCAAAACAACAAATTGGTAATTAAGTCATTTTTTTGTAAGCGCAGATATAATTTATGAATACATTTCTAAGACACATAAAATTAAGAGTTCTGGCACAGAAATATAAAATGTTCCAAATTTTGACCGTTAATCTTTTCCACCGTTTCGAATTAGGAGAAAAGTGGTACACAAATATTTTAATGCTGTACAAAATAATATATAATCGGTAAACATCGAACTTAGAATGGTTTGGGTTGATAGTTTCGTCGATTTTTTTTTATTTTTTATTTTGATAAAGAATTGCGATTTCGGCAATTTTTACTGAAAATTGTGCATGTTCCAATTAAGTCAATATATATTTTCCGGAAATCCATTTTGTCGAAGCGACAAATAACCATCCTTCCAATGTCGTTTATAGTTATCAGAAAATTTGAGACTAAAGATTGATAATTTTTTGATGATTTTAAATTTTAACATTACCATTATTTAAATTTTTTTAGTGTTTGTTCGTGGTTATTGCTGACTTATCCAAAACGTAATGATTTAGTAAATCCCATTCCCATATTTACTCTCTTTGTGGATTTTTTTCCATAACTCACACACACATTTTCACACATTTTCATTAATATTTTAGGAAGTTATAATCCTTTAATTAAATAATATAACAAGAAAATTATCGCTAAAACTATTAAACTTCCCCTGTGAAAATGCTATTTTTCTACAGAATACAGAGTTATGGGATGAGGAACGTTGCGAATTAGTGAAATTGTCTCCAAAGGAAATTACGCAGTCGTTTAATTTATTTTCAACCTTTTTTACATTCTATAGAGTTGTGTAAATAAGTATTCATAAGAGAATAATACCGCATAAACATCTCTCTCATCTCGTTTCGCAACATTAATTTTTGGAAGGAAATTTTCTATCCAATATTTGATGGAAATATGCCTGTAAACGCAAATATTAAGAAATTATAGCTACATAAATGAAGTTACAGATAACTTGGGAAACTATCATTTCATTTGAGCAATATAAAAGGCGTCCCAACTTAGACCGCATTCATGCTTCACTCCAAATCTCATTCCAAAAATTCCACAATATAATCGTATGGTTTTTGTATAACTAAGCAACTTTTTTGAGAAAATTTAATCACCGAAATCTAGATTAAGAGTGCAGCATAAATGTAGCCAAATGTGGAATGGACTTTTTTTACTTTACTTGTGCGTCTCGAAATGAAGTGCATACAATTTGGTGATTTTGCATATAGAATTTCCATACTGCATGAAATAAATATTTGAAATATTATAGTTGATATTTAGTTGAATATTATAGTTGATTCAAATATAATATAAGATGAAGGGGAAAAAGCACCAACACTTGGCAGTCGGTGTTGCTTCCTTATATTTTTTTAATATTCATATACATATGTATTTTATCCACATATTCAAAATTTTCATGTTCGACTAAATATTACTCCGTTTTAGAACATGTGCAATATTGCACCTGGTTTAAATTCATTTTGACGTTTTTTTTTTTCAAATGTATAATTGTCAAATTCTTCATTCAAAAGCCGCTGTGACTCAGAAGCGTAGAGTAATTTATCATCAGTTTCGACATTTGTGTGCTGAATTTAAATTCCTCTAATTTTCAGGACTATTGAAAATTATGGCAAAACGGACAATGGCAAACAACTGTTCATTAAAGCTTTTTGAGTTAGTCCCCTACCAAAATGTAAAGTTATTAATATTTACAAATTTACACATATGAAATCCCACATGTGAACGAAAACCTTTCGCATTTCTCGTGCTAATTTTCATCGGCCCGCATTGACAAATATTTTGTTTCTTCCAAGAGCAAATATTATATTTCTTCCAATATTAAAATAATTATACAAAATGTAGTACATATTGTATAATATAATCCTACAAATTTGCAAAAATTAGCAAATACTTAATATGGAAATTTAACCAAATTCTCAATAAATAGGATTAAAAGAAGAATCAAGAATCAAAATATTGAATGCTGCGAAAACATCTTTAGATAACACTTGAAAGTAGAGTTAATGGCCTTTCATACAGCATCAGGGTCACAAAGATGAGGATTTATTTGTATTTTTTCATATAATTCTCGCCTTCACATCTAAGGACAGTTGACTGTACTCGTATTGTACACAGCTGCATTGTACATATGAAATTTGTAATGAATTACGCCCGCTACCACCGCTAAATTTATGGAAATCGTTAACATTCAAGATATCTTTCTTATTTCTACACAAGAATAATGTATGTTTAAAACCATTACCTAACTTTGAAAGCAGTTAAACTAACTTACAGTTACTAATATTTATCACAACTATGGTTTCCAGCGCCTCTCAACATTTAACAATTTATCACTCACACTGTTTTAGAATACGTATGAGTGTTACCAGCATTAATCAGGTTATTATCGTATTCTTGCAATGTTACCATAAAAAGAAACAGGTTCTGAGTATAAAATACAAACTCTTCATTTGAATGGGAAATTAAGTAGTCTGTTTAACTCTCGTTGGCATTTCGTATTATAACACGCAAACAAATAATTAACGTGTGTGTGTAATGCGAGATTTCTTTTCCAAATAGTTTAAATTCTTGTTTTTTGTTTTTAACATTAGATGAGGTGTCTTAAAGCTATGATTTATTTGGAATTTTGAGAATTACTTGTATTACTAATCAATGTACCCGAATACAAAACATAGTTATTTGTTACATACTTATCGACTTTGATACGTATGCATACAAAATATGTAATTTCGAAAGTCCTTATTTGATATATGCGAGCCTATCATCCGATGCATATGCAGCTTAACTCCAACCTGCTTAGCATTTGATCCACATAATGAACGAAAGCATTCTGGTGACAGATGAAAAAATCTGTTGATATGTGGAGCAATACTACAATCAAACCACAGAATATATTTTAAAATTTTATTGATCTATTGGCAGAAATCCTATCAGCAATTGTTTGAATACAACTTTTTACAAGTGGCTGCCCAGCTAGCTTGGCGGTTTGACCATTCAAACTGAAAACTTTCGTTTGCTCTGTGTGCTTAATCTATCGGAAAAATCTTGATTTTTGAGTTTTTAATGAAGTAATAAAGAAAAACGTTATGCTTTTTGTAACATAAGCGTCCCTGCAATGGCATTTCCAAACTCAATTTTCCTAATAACTCATTTACACTGCCAAAAAATTAAATCATTTCAAGCCGAAAGGATGAATGAATTATTTACATTCAGTCTAACACTTTTTCTGTAAAAGTAAAAAATTTAATCAATTCAATGTGAAATTTTATAACAAATAAAGACACGACACAATAAATACTCAAAACTAATGAAGGAATAACAAAATGTGCACGAGTGTGTTTATGTATGCGTAATGAACACTACGGTATTGATTATTGCGATACAGAGTACTCAATGTTGCCCCTTTTCGGATAGTCAACATTTGTTAGAAGGTTAGATTAGGTCAGTGTGGCAGTCTGAATAGACAAACTTACTGAGACTGCATAGTCCATTGTGATATACCACGGAAAGTAGAGATATAGATGTCCCTAGTTTCCCCCGTTGAACTATCCTGAGCGCCTTAAGAAGTCTCTAAAGAAATAAGAACCCAATGTTGATCTCCGCCTGTTCACCAGGACGGGCCAATTGCAGAGGAGGTGTTCTATAGATTCCTCCTCCTCTTCATCCCTACAGCTACTGCAGAAGTCACCAGTCGTAACATTCTCACTGCATGTCTTCGAGTCAGACAGTGTATCGTCATGACGGATACAAGTAATGAGACGTCGAGTCTTGATAGCGACAGCAGTTTATGTGAACGCTTCAGATCTAGCCGAGGCCACATCTGTCTGGATTGACTACAGCCTCGGACAAGCGCCCCTACCATTTGCTGTTAAATATGCTCTATCTCGCTGTATGAACTCGGAAGTATGTAGAGGCATGTAAGGTTGTCCCTAGTCTTGCCAGTTATTCTACTCTGCAGTTTCCTGGTATGTCCCTATGGCCCAGCACCCACATAAGGTGAATGTTGAAATGCTGAGCCATCTCGTTAAGCTTGTCTGTCAGAGAATGTGTTAATCGCCACCGTGGTGAAGACGCTATACCTCAGCTTTTTGCCACATCCTTAATGGCCAAAATTTCGGCCTGATAAAAACTACAGTGATCAGGTAGTCTTTTTGCTATATTTAGCCCTAGGTCTTTGGAGTAGACCCCGAAAAATACCTGATTATTTAATTTTGAGCCGTCAGTGTAGAAGTCGACATACAGTCTTATATCAGGAGTTCTATATTTCCATGTATCTCTATTTACTATAATTATATGATACTACTGGTCGAACAGTGGTTCAGCCAGAGTGCAGTCAATAGTGCCTTTACGTCAGGCACCATGTTGAGGATCACATTGTGACCATAACCACTGTGACAGCTCTCTTAGTCTTACTGCCATAGCTGCGGCAGTCTGCATACTAACTATCTCCAGGGGACATAATTTATGCATCACAAGGGGGAGGGCACCTGTGATGCACAAACTATCCACTCTTTGGACCTTGTCCAGTATTCTACAGCATATGGACTTCTCAAGATCCTTCCACCAGACGATAACTCCATATAACATGATCGGTCTTACTACTGCAGTATACAACTAGTGAACAATGCGAGGCCTTAATCCCCATTGTTTCCCTATTGCCCTTCTGCACGCATATAATGCCACTGTGGCCTTTTTCGCCCTGTCCAGAATGTTGAGTTTGAAATGTAGCTTCTTATCCAATAATACAACAAAGTATTTTGCACAGTCCGCGAAAGGAATTTCAGTACCTCCCAGGTTGAATCTTGTACCTCCTTATCTTATCTTATTTGGATTTATTCCGAGACCGTTTTCCTCCGCCCACTTCGTTACAGTGAGAAGGGCTCTTTGAAGTATGTCTATGAGTGTTCCCAAAATATTCTCTCTAACTACTATTGCCACATCGTTTGCGTATGCGATAACCTTGACACAAGCCTCCTCTAAAGAGAACAGAATACTGTTCAGAGCGAAGTTACATACTAGGGACGATAGAACACCACCTTGGAATGTTCCCCTACTGACAAATGTGTTCAGGTCCGACGACCCTAATTTAGCCCTGATACGTCTCTTCGTAAGAAGATCGTACACTAGCCTACTAATACTGATGTCTACTCCCAGATTTGATAGTGCTGCGACTATCGTATAAGGAGAAACGTTATTAAACACCCCTTCTGGACTTACCCTAGCATTAAGCATGTTGTCTATCCGACGACAGCTTCCGATCTATGCTCGTCCTAAGGTAGCTGTCAATAAGTATGTTTTGAGAAGAAACGATGACAGGCTGATAGGTCTAAAATCTTTTTGGGATGTTTTCCCGGCTTTGGGAATAAAGACTACCTTGGACTCCCTCCACATAGCAGGGATGTATGTTAGGTTAATACGGCCGATATAGAGCTACTTAAGCCATGGAATCAGCGTATCAGCCACCGTTTGTAGTTCACCTCGCGAAAGGTATAAGGGTTCGAAGCTTTTATTTGCCCACGCTATTTTAGGTTTGGTTACAATTTCCCCGGCAATAGCCGACGGTTGATTTGATGCAGTGTTGTCCGCGACAATTCCGTTTCGGGAATTATCAGAAAAATAAATACCTAGGAGTTACCTTGCGGTTTCCTAAGAAACATTTGCCAAAAACTATTCTATATTTTGCGAATAATATACCGTGAGATTCAAAATGAAATAAACACTATGTTTTGTTATAAATAAAGTAAAATATATGAAAAATTATACTGCAAAATTCATGGGTAATTAAAGTAGAATTGAATGCAATTCACTTTCAATTGTACCGGTTTGGATTTGGTTCTACTTCTCGAACTACAGCCTTTTCATCGTCATACTCCTAGCAGATTACGTACGGTATTGTGTTTGGGATGTTTTGGCAGTTTTTTTTTATTGTACAATGATTCTTTCCAACAATTTTACCTATTTTTTGTGTAGATATATTACGATTACGAGCCTCAACTGAAGTTTGACTTCCTATTGTAAATTTTTACAACTCAAGCGAAAGGTGACTGAAAACTTCAGCTGTAGAAATTGTAACATTGTATTTCAATTGAACTGCGTACTAGGCTTACATTTTACTTAAGGTCCATCTTCAATATGGAATTTTGGCGTGTAATTTGGGAAAACGGAATTCTGTTTGTAAAACTTATATATATTTTGAATAGGCAGTAGCATCCCGTCTAAGGTCAACAACCAGCTAAAACTAGATTTAAGTTTTCCAGAAACATTGGAAAGCGGAAAGATGAAAGAATGCCTTGGCAGAAATTAAAATATATGATTTCAAATACATCTGAGCGTGGTTTCTTAGCCCACCTAAAGTATGTTTGAAAATTAGTTTTTGTGGTAAATTCGCTAGTGTCATATCCGCCATTTATAATAATAATTTTGAGCAAAAAAAAAAATGTCTGCAGAACGATGGTTACTCATTAGTTATATTTGTCTACAATAAAATTTTATTGTCAGTGTAGAAAAGCTACCTACTTAATTTTTTTTTTTGAATTGAATTGAAGCTCTACAGTGTGATATTTTATACAGCGATTTCCACATATATGTATGTTTTATTTTTGGGGGAATGGAAGTTTTTATTTTTTATCAAAATATTTTCTTTTTAAAAGCTGGTACTAAGAAGAAATTCCATACAAAAAATATAGTCGTGAAATTTGAAGCTAAATTTTTCCACCAGACAATTCTGTTTTTTCACAGCGAACATTTTTAAGGTGGTAACGTCAATCTTTTTTTCTTGGTTTCGATCTCGGGGTTTGCTATATGAAATTCATGGGGAAAATAACTAATTTTTCACAGAAGTGCTTCAAAATTGGTAGAAATATATTTAAATGAAGTAAGTTCTTAAGTAAATGAATTGCTAGAAATACATTTACCTAAGAACTTGCTTTGCCAAAGAGATGCTGACACTGTTAATATTTTTAATTATCTTTGAGCGATATTGTTTTATTGTTTTTAATTATCTTCAACATAAATAAACCATTTTACTTACACATATCATTTTTTATTGTTCATCAACAAATTTCTCATTTGTTTCCAATTTGAACCCAAAAATGCTACAACTTTGCAATGTCTCTGTTGTCCTTCCACTTTGGGCTTTTGTAACTGCATTTTTAATTCTTTTTTCTATAACGATTTAAATAAAAATATGTAACCAACAAATTTTTAAACGGAAGAATAGTGAAAAAAAAATTCAATTTGTTGCTGATATGACCGATGATTGCAAAATAGTTTCTTAAAAAGGAAAATGATAAAATCGTTAAATGTTCATAGCGCCTGCGACTAGAGAAATTTTTGACAATCATCAAAATATAACTTTAAAGTCATAATGTATGTCTCTCTGTACGTGTTAGTATGTGGTAATGAGAATATTAAATAAAGGTGTATATGTTAAACATGTTGATTTTTTTACATTAAAAATACTTAGGGACAAGTATACGTTCGTCTAGTGCATATAAAAATGTCAATGTATGTTTATGTACATCTAACTCACTTAATGTGAGCATGCACATATATACTCGTATTTGTATGTGTGACTGTCCATACAAATTATTACCCACTATTGTTGTTCGTTGCTCTGACTCTTTATACTCGTATATTAACAAATATGAAACTGTCATTTTCTAATTTTCACTTTTATATAAAAATGGTCAAAACGTTTGTAATGTTTCTTCATATGTGGAGATATTGGTGAGTAACCTTTTTAAATAAGTTAAATCGTGCAATCAAATGCGTCTGCACAAATAACTTACTCGTATATGCACAGCCTCATGCAATTTTTCATAACAGTACTTTAAACAATAATATTTACGTTTCTTAAATAGTCTTAGTAACATTCGAAGTCCGACCATAAATTTATAGGAATATGCTGTGTACTGCTTAAGTTATCCTCAAAGACAAACATATAACTTGTATGATTTAGTCTAAAAAGCTTTTCATCTTACCCGGGAAGATTTGTTGTTAATGCTAATTCGTCACAGTGAAAGTCCAAAAAAATGGTCGCGTAATTTTAAGTTACATTTTTTCACCATAAAGTGCTGCGGTTTTTCCCGAGGAAAGTTTTCGTAAGCGTAAAATTGGCATTGCCACTTTTTGTATTACTTTCCAACACTGAAATCGGAAAAACTTACGTTTTACACCACGAAATATTCGGTAATATATTTGTAAACTTGTAAAATGAAAGTTTAATATAAAAAGGCATCATTTTACAAAGTATTATTGAACACATTATGGTGTAGAAACATTTGTAGTTTAAAAATAAAATTGTGCTTAAGACTATACTATGACTGACTTTTCCCGCTAAAACACTGTATAAAAAGATCGTGAAATTTGAAGCAACATTTTTTCACCGGAGCATACTGTTTTTCTTAAGGAATATTTTAAGCAGCATAACATATTTGCTACTTCTGAAATAAAGTTTTAATACAAAAAAACACAAATTTATAATTTTACGAATATGTATATAATCAAACATATTATGGCGTAGTTGGCAATGCTGGTACATTTTTTGGGGATGAAGCAATGCCTCGTGGAATTTTTTTCCCAGTGAAAAGAAGTAATAACAAATATAATCACATTATGTTGGATTGAGGGACCTGTGGAAGTGGTTGTATATAGTGATGTAAATTTGATTCCGTATTTGCTGAATTAATATTTCGTCTTCTTTTTATGATATGAGACGCAAAGCAATATCAGTTTTTGCGGAATCACACTGTTGAACTACATTTTTGTAAATGTACCTGGTGTTCTTACGAAACGAATGAAAAAAATGTAAAGTAACAAGTAAAGATACTTAAATACTTCATTATTATTATTTTTTTGAGACTTCATGTTTATTATGTTCTACCTTTTCCATGTGTTTTCATTTTTCATGAGATGGCAAATTAAATTATAATAAAGCCGACGCTAATCGCTTAGGTTCAAGTCCAGAAATATTTCTTGTACTTTATTGGATATAAATGGATTTTAAAAAATCACTTCACCATTAAGCTTGTTTCAATATTTTTATGCTTTTTCTTTATCACAGCTGTTTCCACACACAATGAGTGACAGTCTGAATGGTATGTCGATTCTAAATAAATTCTGCAGGCATCTACAATGAAAAAAAAAAAAAAAAATCCACCGTGGAAACTATTTTTTATGAGAAACACACTCACATTGTGAGCAGGACCGGTTAAAGTAGTACCGGTTCAGGATCATATTAAAAATATTTTTTGCGTTAGCTGTCTTAGTATGGAACTTATGCTTATGTGTAATTATATATAGAGAAGCGTCGTGACAGGAGAAGCGTCTACTACTTTGTATATAGTTCTAACTATAAACTTACTGAACGTTTGTATCCACTCTGGTATATTAACATCCAATTTTTGTTTTTTCTCTAGTTCATCTGAGTTTTTCATTAATTTGTACTATATTGTGGTTTCTTCTTATTTAAACAATACTAGCTATTGGGTCAAAACCTATAATGTACTACAAAAAAATTGTTAGCTGCATAAATTCAGCTGGGATAATTGTTAATAAACAAAAAAGATACAAACAAATTTAACAAATCAATTTGAGTATTCCAATAAAACGTATCTTTCTGGTTATGCGTCGAGTTGCTATTTTGTTGTCCGTACAGCTCACAGAACAGAAGCCTTATTCTTATCTGTAGTATTTTTTTCAAGAAGGCAAATTGCGCTAGTTGCAAAGTTTTCATATGTTAGTAGTTAAATTACGGTAATATACATATAATGTTACAATTTAAAAAAAAAAATCTGTAAAATTAAGTAAGTATCAAATAAGAGCTCTGGGCACTCACCGTCCTAACTTCCACTACGGAGGCAAATGCGGCCTTTGTACTTAATTACACCCTATGTATTAGGGATGTCGAAGCATTGATTTTCCCGAAAAACTGGTTTCTAAGTTTGTTCAATAATGTCCGTTTTAAATACGTTGAAAAACACATGTGTTCTTAAATAAATGGATTTATTCAGCATTAAAATTGGTTGGTTATAACTTTAATTGGTGTCATTTTGTTTTTTCAAGTGACGTACGTAGTTTTGATCTCCTTGGGCAATGTTTATATACGTATATGAAAATGTAACCAATTTATCCACAAATACGGATAAATCTCTTATGTTTTTAGATCATAAGGCCAGTGCACGAGATCTGTGGACAGAAAAATTGAGCAAGACTCTATTTTTGCTCAGAAAACTCTAATTGGCACAATTAGGATTCAGTTAAAAAAAAAGAAAAAAAAAAAAAAGATTTATAGAAAAGATCAAAAAATCAAATTATGAATCGGATTTTTTAACAGACAAATCTGGCGGATATAAGCTTATTTGTTGAAAATTTAACTAAATTTTCGTACCAAACATTTACCAATTCTTACAAATAGACAAACTACTTTGACATTCTGGTCACTTATTCAAACTTAGTATTTCTTGCAATTTTATTTATTCTTGGCCGATACAATATGTTACATATCCATAGTATCCTGAACAGACACATTATTCATGATGATATATGAATCTAACATTTATATATACACAATATAATAGTGAAAAGAACTTATATACAAAACATTTGAAACTAACTAATTAAGAATATGTTCTATATTTTATTTTTTTATATGTTTACAGGCGTTTGCCGTCAAACATTCCGATTCTGAAACGTTGTTAAGTAATATGAATAACAAGTATTACTATTACACAAGAACTCGTGGCCTTTTCCGAATATGCTACCCAAAAGAAAGGCCACCAACAAGTGCAGGTAAGTACTATGTTTGACTGCTTTGATGTTACTGATATAATTAAACTCTTTATATTTCAGTTCCAACGTATTTGTCGCCTATTGAGACGCACTGCTCTAACATGGATTATTTCCCACAAATGGAAGATGATAAACTCTCTAATGAGGACATTACATCGAGATTACATTTGGCACGATCCTGTATTGCATTGTTCATTTTAAGGTAGTATATAACAGCTGTATTATCTACACCTTCTCATTAAGGAAATTGCTAAGCACGACAATACTTGTGCTTGTTTAATATCGTAAAGGAAATGCCAGAACTGCCAATTACATCAACATTTTGGTCCACCAGCTATCGGGCACACGCAGATTCCGCAGATTAGATTAATCTGCAGACTATTCCTTTGGTTAAGTGCGCATCTACATTGGTGGTTCCTTATATTTACTGACTTATTCGCTTTGGAAGAAATATAACAAACATCCACGAAATTACACGTTTAGGAATGCTACCATACAAATGTTTGTGTCACAAAAATTATGTGTTTTTTTTTTGTTTTCATTTCCCAAGACGTTGTTTTGAGGCTATGAAGCCTGTTCTCGTGAAAATGTTGGTTTCAATATTTCTAAAACGTGAGAGACGTTGTGCAAGCAAAATATTGATACATAATAAATTCTTCTGCATGAATGAATTGAAACATCACTCATATTAAACATAAATCAGCCACAAAGTATAGAAACCTTTTTACCGCAAACGATCTTAGTAGGAATCTTAATAGTAATGAACATTGAAAATTGAAAGAATTTATTTTCGACACAAGTCCACAATATCAATATTCATTCAATTATCCGTGTTAAAAGAAATTATTAATAAGTAAGCAAAAATTCCATTTTCAAGCTAGTATGCAGTTCATATGAAATTTGTTTTTGCTTCTATCCATTTTCCCTCTTTGGACGGTTCCACTACAGGATTATTCATATTGGGATTTCAAAAGCCTCAAAGAGAAGAGCAGGAGATAATTGGGTTTTGATTGACGGTTTGTTACTTATAAAATGCATTCGCTGGAAATATGAACTTGGAGAGTATCAATGACCCAAAATACTTTATACTTTAAATCTTAATAACAACATAATAATACTCGTCTATTGCTTTATTTGAAACATTCCGAAAGCCGTTTTTTATTCTTTTGCAAATACTCAATTTGGCAACCTGTGCATTGCACATGTTACTCTGTCAATGCGTGTGAACACTTGTGAGCAGTTCGTGTGAAAAGTGCAGTATTGTCGAATGTCTTTCTGGAATTATTTTTCACTTTGAACACTTCTTTCAATTTGTGGATATCTATTTGTGGATACTTTCATTAGATTTTCATACTATCATTTGCCATTTTTCTCAAATAGGGTTAAATTCATCTTTTAGTGTATCATCGTATGAAGGTCTTTTAAAATATCAACATTCATGGGGAACATAAAAGCGTCCCTGGAATAATGTTCCCGATCAAAATGTTCGTGAAGGGTTGGGTGCCAGCCAAGCAAAACGTGACCTATAATTTCAGCTGCCAAGAATATGGGTGGCATACTGGGGTTCAACGACTTGGACTGATCTCAAACAGAATTCTAGTTACCCAATTTTGCTTTTACTTATTCGCGGAAAGCTGTCAGCGTAGATCAAGTTTGTAAGCAAAGTGGAAAACAGCAAAAACACATTGAAATTCAATGCGTTTCCTGTTCCAAACGAATGCAACAACTTTAATTCCGTTGAAGAAAACAGAAAATGTACTAACATAAGAGTATACAGTATGCGGCACTCTCAACATCATGATAAAATGTTGGAAAAAAACTCTTAATTTACTAGCCGATCTGACCTATCAGATCCATCTACTCATTGATTTCTTTCGCAAACGAAAGACATTACAAATTGTTAGCTAGTGGATTTCTTTCTTATATTCTATACCGTTTGGGCAATCTTATTGCTTATTGACATTCTTCTCCGTTTAGTAAATACAGTAAACTGGTTTACGGTCCAAATCAAATCGAAGTATAAAGTTCAGCTTTCTAAAACAGTGCATATTTAAATCCTCAACTCACATATGCGCTGTCATTAGTTGCGTTCGCTGTTAGACAATGGTGATAATTAATGAAGAAATAATATATGCTGCAGACATTTTTTGTGTTGGTTAAAACGCTGAAATCGGAGGAGCACGTATTTTTATGTTATAACGTTCAATAATAGATGCTAAAATTGTAAATAAATTCCAAAATTGTAAAATGACATCTATTCGTTTTACAATTACGTCATTGAAATATCTTAAGAAAATCTTTTGAAATCGATGACGCAACCAATTGCGAAAAACATAGCGCTATTCAATGAAAAAATTTACTTTCCAATTCCACGATCATTTTTCATTTGGAGTTTCGGCGTGAAAATTCAACATAGTACCCGCATTATTAAAAGACAAGAACGAATTTACTAAATATAAAGAAAGATAGGGATACTACGTCATTCACTTTTGTTTAATATATAAAATGTTGTTTCGTGACTGGTTGTTTATTTCTCCATTTCCCCATATCACGAAATAAACTACCAGATAATTTGATTATTAAGATTAAGGCATTAAATAAATGTAGAAATTAATGGTGATCTCGCACCGGTTCGAAATATGCTATTTTTAGGTCTCAGCGAATTTTCTATTTCATTTTTTTAATTACTCCTGAATTGTGTGGAATTATTGGACAAATCAGTCATTTTCCGGTGATTTTAGCAAATTTACATTTAATTAAAGTTAAAGGTTTACTAACTGTATTGGATGTACAATTCCCAAGGCACGCGTATTGTTGGGATTTATTAAAATAAACATTTTCGAATTGAAACTGCTGGCTGTGACATTGCCAGCCATTTTCATATTGAATCCTCTGAAATTGGATCAATTTATGTTTTTGCGTAATAATATGTTCGATAATATATTAGCAAAATTGTGAAATCGTGTTTTTTTTATTACTATTCATTTTACAAGTTAAAAATGTGTTCGAATACATTATGACGCGAAAAAGTAGACAATTCCGATTTCGGTGTTGGAAACCAATAAAAGGTTGATGTTGACACTTTTCAAGATTCTCGTCACGAAAAAACATAGTATTGTCTGGTGGAAAATTTCAACTTCAAATCCCACGACTATGTATGACGTTCCAATGCGAAGAGTATGCATAGTGCCAGCCTGTAGACAAAAATCACGATTTCCTCAGCTGGTAATATATTGTAAGAATGCTCAACTTTTGATTAAAAACTATTCTTCAAATCATGGATACTATTCTTTACCATGGATCTATTAATACACACACAAATTGTGGAGTTTAACAACAATTTCACGGTTCACAGTTTTATCACAACATTTTGCGCTTTTTGGACTGGCCTCTCTGGATGCTGGAAAAGATCATCGGGTGCTATCACAGCTACGTCAATACTGCTGCTGGCTACATGTTTGCTCGCAGCTGGTGCTATGGGTCTTTGGCATACAGTAGAATTCTTTGAGAAGGAGAAAGTTGTTGGAGAGGATTACTTCCAGCAGTGGAACACCGTCAGTATTTTTTTTCTCTGCCATGACCATGAACTACTAACCCTTGTGTATTTCTCAGGTCTTGAAAGACAATACAAAAATTACTTATGACTGGTCCTACATTGTTGCATGGGCTGGTGTGGGTTCATGTCTCCTGGCTGCCATATTGTTGTCCGGTGCTGCCGTCTGTTTGCGAAGCGAACGTGAAAAGGAGGAACAATTGAATTTGCAGTACCTTATGCCAGGTATGACATGCATGATACATATCTAATTCGAAACATTAAATGATTTGCATTTCTTCTCTATCTTTAGTATATTCACAAAAACAACCCCCTTACCCACCTTATGCCAACTATCCTCAACCTCAAATGTTTGCTGGACCTTATTATCATGGATCCCAGTACGGTCCATACAACTACTAAGCTTGCAAACGTCAGTATCACAAATAAAAGGAACTTCTCTATGCGAGCACATAATACATTTCCGTCCCGACCCCCCACAACACCGATTCGGACGATCAACGATGTGCGCCGTCTGTGTCTCGAGATCTGCCAATTTCAGATATATAATGGACGAAAATTCTAGTGAAAAACATGAAAAATTATTTATTTTTAATTACCTATACAATTCTTATACAATTCTTCTCATTCGAAAGTAAACGCTTCCGCGATAATGACATATCACCGACATGCCCATTATATAGATTCATACACATAGAACTAAAGACTTGAGAAAGAAATTACTGATATATATGTCATGGTTTTGTTATGGAATTTATCAACGAATCTTAAGAATGTATTTAAGACACTATTATGTATTTGTATATTGTACGTTTTTAAGTTTATTACCTTTTAAGTCGCAATTTGTAGTGAACTAAACTAAATTTTGTCTTCCACGTATTAGAAATGAATGTACTTCCATATATATAAATACCCACACACATGAAATTATAATATGAACAAATTCAAAAGATAGAGTAAAATATTTAGCGTAGTACTTAATATTGTTTGAATTTCTTAAATATTTAGAATAAGAGTAACATATAAATTTTGTAATCTTTTTGTTCTTAATTACGCAAAACAAATAAAACAAACAAAAAGTAACTAGCCTATAATACATTACTAAACCGGTGTTTGCCAAAAGGAAGCTAAATTTGTAAATAGAATTCATGCAACAAAAAGTACAATATAAAAAGATGTTGAATAAAAGAACGAAGGTTCTCACCTAGGTGGCCATTCATTCGCCTAGTTATCAGCTCGAAACTTGAATCAGTCATCTCCATACCACGGATTATACTCAGCAGGCAAAATGTGGAGACTATAACTTAAGACACATGGCCTATCAGTTCCATTCGACGAACGTATATCTTTTACTAGATTGTTATTGCAATCGAAGCCATTCATATATAATTCCTCTTGGTGACCTTAAAGAGAAGGCCTTTTAGGAGGCCTAAAGTAGGAATGCTTCAGGAGAAAACCTCTCATGAATGGCTTACGAAACATCTACATAAAAAGATATACTAAAGGAAGTAATTCTTTGAATTTTGAAAGATGCGATTTAAAGTGCATTCTGTAGAATTTTTTAGCTCATGAAAAATGCAAAATGTACTTCATAATAATTTCGGGTTTATTCAAATATGCCCAATTACGTAGGTAGTATTTGTTACTGAAACTTAACTCTAATACCATCCTAGTGACCATTGGAAGCCCCAACACTAATATCTGATGCTTATCGTAAATAAAATTGTTACGAAAATACGATATCCAGGTAAGGTATGACAGCCATACAGAAAGGTATGACATAGAATGTGGGTTTGTGGCGGATAAAAGACTTAGGTATCTTGTCTTGGGGTTTAGATTTGTAAGTGACTGTACAGTCACAATCTGCATCTGTTGGCATCTGTAAAGCAAATTATTTATTCACTATTTGCATGAGCTAGTATTAATTTTGTTTGCATTTTTAATCTTGCATAAAAAATAAACTTTACGCACATGCATTATTAGTGCAAATTTTGACAATTTTTCTAACAACTTTTCCAAAGTTTATGTTTTCAGCTACCAAAATTAACTAAATAAAAGTACCGAATGTATAGCGGGTTTGAAGTATTGGTAATTGTGTGATGAATTTAAACCATCAGTCATAATGATAGCGACATTTTTAACAGATGCGATTTTTTCCAAATTATTTTTTTGCTCAGTTTATCAATTGATTAATTTCCCACGATTGGGTTAAGTAAACTAAAGTTGCAATGTGTTTGTAATGTTATTAAAATGTTTAAATAGTGTTACTAATTAAAAAAGTTGTAAGTTCGTCAATTTTAATTTTTTTATTCTAAAAACTTCAGTACATCGTAAAAACATTTCAAATATTAGCTTCAGGTCAGAAATGTTGAAACAAACATCTTCAAATGAAAAACTTAATTTCAAGCTTTAAGGTAGCGACAGTTTGGCATTTCCCAATCATTAGTACAAATATCTAAATAGAATTATTTCAACTTAAGCCACATTTTTGCTCAAAACAATATCAGGATTATCAATGAAAATTTAAAATATTTGTTTCAAAAACTACAATTTAAACAACGTTAAAAGTAAATTCCTTTGCATATTCAGACCCACTCAATGGGAATTACAATTTATCAACAATTCTGAACGTCATAGTTTGGGAAGCATTAGCGTCAGACACATAGAGATGACCGTCGCTCAAGTAATGATCGGGATCATACGAACGATAGTCGCGTGTACTAACTATCGTGCCACGGTTAATTTCAGCTGTAAATACTTAAATTTAAAAGGAATTTAATAACATCTAAACCCCAGCATTTTATGCTTTATTCGTAGAAAGAAACTATTATATGAAATATTTTATATAATACTAGCCGACCCGGCAAACGTTGCTTTGCCTTCAAATTTTAGCAGGAGCAAAAATAATTGCTTTTTAATTTGTGGTTTGTATAGGAGATACCACTCCCCATTGTCCAATCCCGCCCATATTTGCAGCAGCACTTAAGATATGTACACCAAACCGATGTACCAAATTTTGTTCAAATACCGTAAACAGGAGCAGAAATAATTGATTTTTAATTTTTTGTTTGTATGGGAGGTACCACGCCCCTTTGTCCAATTGGACCGAATTGTAAATCTAAACCATCCCGGGCACCACCCAGACGCATATACAAAAATTTATCCAAAGCGGTCCAGCCGTTTAGGAGGAGTTCACTGACAACGCCCGTACAGTAGAATTATATATATAAAGATAAAAAGTGATGTGACCCCGTTTATTATAAACGAATAAAATACGCCCAATTTCACTTTAGTAAAATTGTTGTGGAACACCAGTTTCCATTTTAGCTACGAGATCATAAACCCAATGAATTCACGGTTGGGAAGCAAATGCTTTTGTATTTGAGGAAATGTAAACATCAGTCTATCAGCTATTTGTTAAAATGTTTTTGAACAAATGGATTGCTTATTCCAAAGCCACGCACAAGAGAGTCTAAGTTCATACGTTTGATCAATCTGATCTTATCCTAACGTGGAAACTGAACCATTTTATAATACGATTTTATACGGTAATTGACTGTTATTGAATTAGATATGTAAATAAAGTATATACCATTTTTTATAACACGTATACTAAACCTGATTGAACTCAAGGTCATAACAAAGGCCATTCCAAACAAATATTGTCAACGGGAAGCAGGCTTATCACTGTGATTTTCAAAAAACTTAAAGTCAAAATTGACGAAGAGCGCATTTACTTAATCACTTTATTTATAGAAAAAAATAAATGTTTTTTTTCTCAATTTTGATGAAAAATGTTTAACACTTCTTATCTTCATTTTGAAGTTTATTATAATTATAATAATAATAATTTCATAATTTGGTTATTGGTTATAGGAGTATCGCGTCTTTAGTTAGTCAGTTCCATTACTATGTTGGGATTTTAATAACGAAGAAATAAAAACATGAAATTTCTTCATCTATGTTCTTTAATTTTAATTTTTATGAAATTATTCGGTACTTAGTAACCGTGAATTTTTCATCCGCATTGGTCATCCCATAGTTTACACCTTTAGCGTCGAAACTAACGGCAGTTTTTCCGACCAACATTCGCAGTATAGAAGAATTTTTTTGGATACTTTATCTTTTCGACCGAAGCAAAGACCGCTTGGCAGGAACCTACTCTCCGGGAATATTCATGTATTATTTTCTTAACTATTGTTGTGGGTTCGTTTATATATTTTTGTGATTTTCAATAATTGCAGAATGCACTGGTATTACAGTAATAACAATAAAAATATTAATTTGATCTTTTTCCTTTTTTACGGAAGTTTACTTCTCATAGGCATACATATATCATTAAAATCTCAATAAGGTACGTTTATATTTGTAGGGCCACCCATAAATTTGCTCTATTTGTGAAACGATAAATTTTTGTGTTGTTATGATGTTCTATCAAAATACACGTTTTGAACGAAACAACTATGTACACAAACTTTGGAATTTGTGCAGAAACGGTACTTTTGTTTTTGCGATAATTCTGTTTTTAGCGTGTTTTACAATTATAATGCCAAGTTTAATTAGTGAGTTTTTAAAGGTGCATGCGATAAGATCATTATTATTTTTGTGAAGAAGTGTTAAAGTTCGATAACAAAAAAGACATGCCGCGAGGAAAAGTTTGGCAGAACACGAGGTAAGTAAAATAACCGCTTACAAGGACGAATGATACAGTGGAAGAGAATTTGGGCACAAACTGTACATTTTGTGAAGAAGTGTTAAAATTCGGTAACAACGTTTGGCAAAACACGAAGTAGGTAAAATAACCACTTACAAGGACGAATGATACAGTGGAAAGAATTTGGGCACAAACTGTAGAGGAGCCATATGTATTTTTAATACTTCTTCATTCAAAATTTTTTACGAGATCCTGACGCTTACGGACCTAATAAATGCTCAGGAAGGTAAAAAATACTTTCTAACAAATTACAAAAAGTGGTAGCAACACACTGAGAAGTGTACGCAACTTGCAAGCTGTTGTGAACAAAAATGTCAATTGCACCACCGTTTGGTGTTTGCGCTTCTCCTGAGCATAACGTGTATGGAGAATAAATTGCATGTATACAGACCCGTAAGAACACATATAACAGAAGAGTTTTGACATAAGCTTGGTGTGAGAAAAGTAAGAAACTCTATCTGTTTAAGCCTTTATCCTGTCATTAGCAATCCTCCATAATTTATCAATAATGAAAGAAAGCACAGGCATTTAAAAAATACATTTTGGAGTTGCAAATAACAATAATGAGAGAATATCGAGGAAAATATCACAAGTAAAACTTCAACATAAAGAATTGAACAAAGTTAATTTTTTTTGATACTTCATCGGTATCATTTGATACGGCCACAATGTAATACCTAGATGAGAGCGTCTGAAGTACTAAGTATATATTGATCAAACGTGTTTCATGACTTCGTAGATGGTAGACAATAACTGCTGTAAATATTTATAAAACTTCGTTACCGGGAATTGTAAATGGACTATATCGATGCATCTCTCCTGGTGTCTTCTATACAAATTGACCGATTTTTGCGAAAATTGATTTTTTTCCTTCAACATCTAATTGGTAACCTGCGGCAACCTATAACCCTTGATAAAATTTTAAAATGACAAATGACAGATTAGTTTAAATATTGATATAAATTCTGTCAAATTCAGTTTGAAGATAAAAATGGAGCGCAATGTCACGAAGGGGCGTGAACTTCCGTGGAATTAAATCTATTCTCTCCAGTTTCTAATTAAAAGGCTATACAAATTTATATTTTAGTCTATTTCATTGATTCATAATGTTTGGTAAAACTTGAGAAAAAGCGACCAAGTAACCATGCCTCTTCCTACTTTCATATATTTCAAACAGTTGCAGTTCGGTCAAAATTGTACTGAAAGTGGACGGTACTGTCATGCTCGTCTGATAGCTCCCAGACAAATTGATAGTTCTTGTCGAAATTTATTTTTTCCCCTTTAACCACTAAGTCCAATATCGCAGTAATTTAAATTTTTGTCAATTACACAATATTACGACCAGGTACCTTCTACTCCCCTCTGATACCTTCCATACAAACTATTTTACTTAACTCACATATGCAAATTTTTTTCTCTCTGTGCAGACGTGTTTGTGCATCGACTCCAGAAAAATAATTATAAAAAAGTTTAAATATTCAGTCAAAAGACGCTAAATCGAAATTCCCCAGTACAGTGATAATAGCAAACAGCTTACAATATCATAGTCACAACAAATTCGGGAAAAAAATATAGTAAACATTTCGCAGATCTTAAGGCGAAAAGTTCTTATATGAATATCTCACGGCAGAAATGCGTATCTCTCAATAAATGCCAATAAGTGTCAGAAAAGTGCATCCCAAAACAAAAAAAGATGACAGTGCCTTCCTACCCGCGCAAACTAGTGTCACTATGAACTCCCCTTCATCTCACCTCTCTCCAACCAATGACGGCGGTTTAGCAAGTGGACAAAATATGTTGCCGGCTAAAAGTATGCCCGTAAGTACATCGTTTTCCCATGCTCCACACACAATCAGTTTGTCCCAAGTTAAGATTCCGCCTAAAAGTACACCCGATAATTCACCTTCCATTCGTGCAAACGGTGATATAGTGGCAACTTTCGCAAATGCTACTCAACCGGCAATAATGCTATACCGAACAAAAACATCAAAATGTAACGGTTCAAACTGGGATAGACGTTTACTTTCCCATTCTGAAAAGAAAATTGAGCCCAAAGTCTAGCCAAAAACTTCCAAACTCGAAGCATTCTAGAACCATATCTCCCTCACAGGTTGACTCAAGAGGTCAAAATTACTACGGAATTTTGGCCACAGAAGACGAAAATTTGCAATCGCAAACAAAGAAAGCACTAAAACCTCCCCCCAATATTCCTAAGGGAAGCTATCTCTAATAATCTGGTAAACAAATTATCTCATTTAGTAGGTAAAGACGGTTTCCACGTAGTGTCCCTGCGCAAGGGCAAGGTGGTGGAGACAAAAGTTCAAACATTTACTGAAGAAGAATACCGTGAAGTTTCCAAACGTAAGAACGTAAGAATTACTGTACTTACCAACTCGAAAGCTCTAAGAGACTAATGGTTGTAATCAAGGGCATTGAAAGCAACGTTCCCACACAAGAAATAAAGGAGGCTATTGAAAATGAGGGTTACGAAGTGAAGTTCATTCACAATATACTCAACAAGTTCTCAGCCCATGTTTAAGGTGGAAATAGCGTTTGACTATGCCCACATGAAAGGAAAAAATGAACCCCACCCAATTTACAATCTCAGATATCTGCTTCATCGCAGAGTATCAGTCCAGGAACCGCTAACGCGCAAAGACCCTCCGCAATGCTTATATTATCAGCTTACTGCAAATTACCATCCGTATATGTGATATGCGGAAGTATTCATAAAACTTCAGAATGCAAGTTACCAAAAACA
>JAHXMU010000105.1:1062458-1103278 GCA_019455685.1 Philornis downsi | reverse complement strand
TATGCGGAAGTATTCATAAAACTTCAGAATGCAAGTTACCAAAAACAGATCCCAGTCTAAAGAAATGCGGAAACTGTGGAGGAAACCATACAGCTAATTGTAGAGGTTGCCCTGTGTATATAGAACTAAGGAGGAAGGTCTCTCATAGAAGGCAGAAAACTCCTCAGTTTCCCAAACCCAGTTCCATCAGTCTCAAATGTCAATTCAGCTACGACGACTCAAATGACGTATGCACAGTTTCTGAAAACTCAGGAAGAAAAACAATATTGAAACCTCAATCGAATCCCTCATTGAAACTATGAATAATTTCATGACAAATATGCAGGGAATTATGCAAGAAATGTTACGAAACAAGAATACGCTCATTCAAGTTTTATTAACTAGAAAATGAACTCTGCAAGAATTTGTTACTGGATTGCCAAAGGACGCACCCAACATAAGAATAAAGCAGAGTATTTCTTGAGATCCCGAGATATTGACATTCTCTTAGTCCCTGAAACTCATTTCTCGTTAAAAAATGGATTTCGAATAGATGGATACACAACCTACGATACAAAACATCCCAGTGGCAGAGCTTGTGGAGGAACAGCTGCAATAATTAATGAACAGATAAAGCACTTCCCTCTACGGGAATATAAAAATGATCACGTACAAGCCACTTTAGTTGCACTAATTGGATTAAACATAATAGTTTCTTCCATATACTGCCATACCAAATATGTTATAAGCGATGACCAGTTTTCACACTTTTTCAATACTCCAGGTGACAAGTTTATAGCAGCCGGAAACTACAATGCTGAACATACCTTCTGGGAGTCTAGACTCGTCAACCCCAGGGGCAGGCAATTGCTGAATGCTGTATCGAGTTCGGGCTTAAAAGTTTTGTTTGGAGGTGAACCAACATACTGGCCCACGGATCTCAATAAAACCCCCATCTCATAGATTTTGCAGTTACGAAGACCATAACAAGAAAACACATCATCGTTACTCCTTCCCTCAACCTCTCATCAGACCACTCCCCCACAATTCTCACAGTTTTCAACATTCCCTTGAACCCGGAAATCTCTTACCATTTCCCAAATAGGCATACAAATTGCATGAGATACAAGATGGCTCACATCTGTGGCAAAACTTTTCTCTCAAAATACCACATGAAATTCAGTCTCCCATCAACGTACTCACTACCACAATGACAACTGCCGCAAACTTGGAAACACCGCACAAGATCTATGCTAAAACAAAAAATTACTCATGTCATATTGAATCCCTACACAACGAGAAAAGGAAAGCGAGAAGACGATGGCAAAAGCACAGATCTCCCTACCTCAAAGCTCGTCTCGACCAGTGCAAGTCAAAACTAAGGTCAACTCTGGATGAAAACAGAGAAATCTCCGAAGCCCGCCATTTATCTCGTCTAGGAGCCACAAAAAAAACTGACTATAGCCTGTACGAGGCCACAAGGCAACTACAGCGTCCTATAAAACAGGAGTCTCCAATACGGATGAAAGAAGGAACATGGGCAAGGAGTAGTGATGAAAAATGAATAAATCTCCCGGACACGATAAAATAACAGCGAAAATGATTTCAGAATTCCCCCACAATATCCTCAAATTAGTTTTGTTTATATTTAATGCTATACTTCGAATTGGATACTTTCCTCGATCATGGAAGCTGTCTAAAATAATAATGATCCCAAAACCTGGAAGAGAACTGTCACAAATTACATCCTATCGACCCATAAGTTTACTCTCTATTTTATCTGAACTGTTTGAAAATATTTTTCTCCAAATTTTGTATTCCCATATTGAAGCAAACCATGTAATACCCATGCACCAGTTTGGGTTTCGTAAGGGTCATGGAACGATAGAACAAGTACACCGTATACTAACCCAGATCATAAAAACATTCGAAGATCGGAAATATTGCTCAGCTTTCTTTATAGACATATCCCAAGCCTTTGATAAAGTGTGGCATAAAGGCATTATTCACAAAATAGTCTCTTTTCTACCGACAAATAACCACAAGCTGCTGGAGAGCTATCTAAAGGATCGATATTTTGTAGCAAAATCTAAGGACTCTGTTTCAACTCAAACAAAAGTGTCAGCAGGAGTTCCGCAGGGCAGTATACTAGGCCCTATACTATATACCATCTACACCTCTGACATGCCTGTTAATTCCCAAATTCAAACCTCAACTTTTGCTGATGGCACTGCATTCATGAGCACTAGCACTTGCCCATTAATGGCTTCTAGACAACTGCAGTCTCATATACACACATTAGAATCTTGGCTCGAAAAGTGGAAGATAAAAGTAAATGCCACTAAGAGTGTACAGGTTACATTATCTCTTAGACAGAACAATTGCCCAGCCCTCACTATTCACGGTAGTACCATACCCGTTCATAACCATGTCAAATATTTGGGTATTCACCTTGACCGACGTCTCACCTGGAAAAATCACATTGACTCAAAAATCATACAATTGAAATTAAAAATGGCTCAACTCCACTGGCTTATTGGCTCCCAGTCTACTCTCAGTTTGGAAAATAAAATCACCATCTACAAAACCATATTGAAGCCAATATGGACATACGGCATCCAGTTGTGGGGAACGGCATCGGCTTTTAACATAAATAAGCTACAGAAAAGACAATCAAGAATACTGCGCCAAATTTGTGGTGCCCCATGGTATATTAGGAATGATAACATACACAAGGATTTAAACATTCCATGTATTTCCGAGGAAATAAGAAAATTGAGCAGGTCATATATATCGAAGTTGTCCTCCCACTCAAACCCACTCGCTCAAAACCTTCAACATTTTCCCGGTCATATACGGCTAAGAAGAAAGGACACGCTAGACTTGGTCCGGTGATACAAAGTTCGGTTCACCAAATATAAGATCCGGAGGGGCAGGATGCTTTAGTTTAAGATAGGATTAAGATTTGAATACTTATTGTAAATTTCAAAAGAAAGAGTTTGGAATTCCTGCGAAGCTTATACGTCTTTTTAGGATGACGCTGACTGACACGAAGTCTTCAGTAAAGATAGGCAAAGATCTGAGGAAGCCTTTTTACACCGTACGAGGATTTAGGCAGAGCAACAGTCTATCGTGCGACCTCTTCAGCATGAGATGATTATGAGGAAAGCTGCAGTTAACACGATTGGTACCATCTTTAATACGAGCCATATGTTACTCGCATACGCAGATGACAAACGTTATTGACCAAAAACTGCGAGATGTTACTGCAGCTTTCTCAAGCATCGAGAAGGAAGCAGCGTAGATATATCTGGTGGTAAACGAGGGCAAAACGAACAAAGAGTTTGAAGTGATGGCAGTTTTCGAGAGAAAAATACTCCATACAATATATGGACCCATCATCGTTGACGGAGAGAATCGGCGTCGCATGAACAATGAGCTGTACGAGCCATATGCCGACATCGACGTGGTCAAACGCATTAATATACAGCGATTGCGTTGGCTGGATCATGGTGTGCGGATTGCCCCAAAATGCTCCGGCACGGAAAGTTTTCGACAACGAACTCGATGGACGGCGCAGAAGAGGGCGACCAAAACTCGGTTGGAAGGACCAGGTTTTTGAATTACGGGCGAAGCTTGGTGTGACTAGTTGGAGGAGCAGCGCAGAAGATCGAAGCGCTTGGACTTATTTTCTACGGGCGGCGTATAATAGACAAGAATGTCTATTCTAGTCACCACTTAGGAAGAAGAATATAAGAATCATTAAAACATGTATATTCACAATATTTTGGTTTTGGTGTCAGAAACTTCAACAAATCGTGGATTCTGACAATGTTTTGCCATAGTTGCAGAACTGTTTTATACAAGTGATCAAATGGCAAGAAGGTCTACTTCGATTTTTCAATTCCAGTACTTTGGATCACTGTTAAAACTGTGGAATACAAATTGACATAGCTTTTTCTTTTCACTTTAGATTTTTAGGAGAAATAACTTAAAAACAATAAATTTCTTCAATTTTAAATTTTTTGTATTTTTTTAAGATTGACACCGTTAATTAACTTTTGTAAAAAAGTCTCAAAGAATTTAAACATAAAATATTTTTTCAAATTCCTTTTGAAAATTTGGCATATTGCCTTAATATTCTATTGCAGTCCCATTTTTTACAAATAAATATATCCTGTGTGGCCGAACCGGTCAGTCATATTAGTATATATATAAATTGAACAATTTTAAGATTGTGGCTCCCATTATATTTTCAAGATTTAACACATTGTTCCAATTTCTACATAAAATGATGAATATACCTATATATTCTTACATAAGTAAAATCATAGTTATTCCATAATTTGTGAAAATAACGCAAAAACAAATGTTAAAAATGCGAAGTTGCGAAAAATTCAACCCGAATCCGAATTCAAAAAATTATAAAAATAATTTGTTCTTGATTCAGGCAATTTTGATAATTTGGGCAAGTATACTGCATTTATGCCCTCCACATTTTGTTATTTCCAATTTTTTTGTTTTTGTTTTTTTTTTTTTGTTATTTCAAGGGCAATCGGGCTAATATAGTTTTGTATGATGAAATAAATTTTGTGTTTTTGATATCTCAAATGGCGAGATGAAATTTTAACGGATGAAAACACAAATGTTGATAGACGCTGCTGAGGCGATTGCATAGAAGAGAATTCTATTCTCTCTGCATAAAAATAGTGCGGATGCTGGTCGTCTGGTGGCGTAAAACTAGCGCAGCTGATAAAAATTTTCCTTTTGGGACATTAAGTGAAATGAAAATGTCGTTATTGTAATAATTTATGTTTATTTACAGCCAGAAATATGGCAATCTTGTCTTTACTATATGGGCAAGTCTTGGCATTTATGTTAATGTCTCACAAATGCAAGACTCTTCATCAGTGCTTGCATGTGTTAGTGTTTGTTTTCTATTTGGAGATGTTTTGTCAAACGATTAATTGTTGTCTCACAAAATCATATAGTAAATAAAGACATAAGAAGTCATTTGCTATTGTGAATAGGGAAATATGTAAATAACGACATATTAAGGCGCAGTCATATTGCTCATGTCGCAATGATTTCGTTCAATTTTTAAATCATTTCTCTCAAACCGGATAAAAAGCGGAGATGAAACGTCAAATTGCCTCCATTGCAATTGTCGCCTTATTTATTACTATTTATTATTTATTACCATAGTTCTCACCCCAAACAAATATATTTGCAAGTAAATATAATACAATAACTACATTTTCATTCCGCTCCATGTTCTAAATGGGAGACTTTTATCCAATGCGCTATTTCAACGCCATCAAATGGTCATTATGCGCACTATTTTTATCCAGAGAGAATAAATTCTCTTGATATATTTCTTCATATGTATATACATACACATTTATCGATATTGTTACAAATGAATGGCAGCAATGAGCTTCGAGGGCTTATTTTATTCAAATTGAATTGAATTTGCATCGTTTAGAGTGTAGTTGGTATGATTTGAGAGCAGCAACGGTATTGTATATTTCCATTATTCACATAGTTTTTTTTTTCCACCCAATTAATTTATCTATATGAATTCTTGTCTGTGTTGGTTACATAAACAAAGAAGAACATACAAACGAAGCAGTCCCCTCTGGATAAAGTTTGAAATGGACAGTGTTTGAAATGGGTTATCTTATTTGATGGTACATTTTTTTAAATATAATTTTGTATGGTAAAATTAATGTGATGTTTCAATTGGCGACATGAAATTGTAGATTGGATGGTGGATGTTGGTCTGAAAGGTGTTGGCATCGCTGTTAATGAAACACAGCATACAAAACACAAAATAAAACAACGAAAAAGATAAGTAATACGCATACACATATATAAAAAAACAATGGGAAAATGTCATAATTTTATATTATGCTGCCATGGCTTGTAATAGGCTAATGCAAATTTTGACAACAACTATTCACCACGCAAAATTTTGTTTCAAGAGAAGGTTTTCCAGTGTTTAAAACATAGCCTGGCTACTTCACAATTTTTGGCACTGTAACCTTTTTTTATTTAAGATTCATTTCTTTTAATCTCCCGCAGGATTAATAATTTAGTAAATAAATAAAATTTGAAAAAGCTTGAAATTGCTTAAAATCTCCAGCAGTCTGTTTAGTCTTTAAAAGACTTTTGTACGATCTTCTAAACGGAGTTAAAGTTATTCAAATAATATAATATAGAATATTAGCATATTTATGTGTTTAATGAATATCGCATCTATTTAATGAACATTTTAAATATTTCAATCATTTCGCGGTCAAAATTCGAATTAACGGCCGCAAAGGAGTGTCACATTTGTATTTCTATTCGAAGAATTCAAGCAGTGATTTAATATACATATTTCTCACAAAGTAGTGAGTAGTTTCCTAAAATATCGGTCACTACACGGACAGCACGTGCATAGATGATGCATATTTGTCATTTTTTCATTTATATCGCTTTTCAGCGCCAATTGTGTAATGTCTATATTTGCAATCATTGAATTAATCATTTCCGACCATTTTTTGCATATTTTACGTTTTATACAGATATTATTAGATTGAAAAGAAAATATTTGAAATTGTATAGAGCGCAAAAGACTGAACCCCGAATGAGACAAAGTAAAAAGCGATACCAGTTTATTTTTCAAGATAAACTATCGATTACATAGTAATCGTGTTTGGAACTCAAGAACGATTTGCGATTAAAATCAAAATCGATTTACTCATCACTACTTTTTATCAACTGTTCGTACTATGTCTATTGAGTTGATTGTTCATTTTACGGTGAAAATGGAAAAGTAAAATCAATGCCCAACAATCAACACTCATTTTGTGATAAATATTCCAATAAAAAAGCGAAATATATAAAATGTTGGATCTTTGCTGATAGTGTTAAAGAAAGTAGTGAAGTGAATAGAATTGCAAATAAAATGAAGCAGTGAAAAAGGTGCAATAAATTAAAAAGTTCTTTATTTTTTTTTTGCTTTTCAATTTTGTGGCCGAAACTTGATGCGAAGAAATACGGTGTATAGTAATATATATATATATATATATATATATATGGATGTATATGTTTGCATATATACATTTGCTTGTATTTATATAGATGTACATATGCAAATATATATATGTCGCATTAATGGGCGTGATTTGTTGTAGAATACCCCGTCAGCGTAACAAGATGCAAATTAACCCTTGCGGATTTTTTGTGTTGCTGAGAAGTCAATGCTATGGTAATGCATAAGTGTCCAAAGTACTCTGTTCAGGTATACTTCAGTCGCCTCTGGCTAAAATATATTGCTCTCCGGCCATTTAGATAAATCAGGAATACAACCAGATATCAGTAGGGACTTCAGTTATTGCCGGTTTGTTGCCATACCGTACCCGGTGATGACTATTGTTTTTGTAGTCACTCCTGCTTGCAATAATATAATGATACATGTAAAGCGACCACACACTGTTCAGTTAGGGGCATGGCGAATAAATTTTTCTCTAAATAAATAATTATATATATTATGTACATATATTTGTTCAGTTTCCATATTCCCAGTAAAGAATAAAATTTTAATATCCTTTAACACAGCAAAGTCGAGTAGTCGTCTTGAGCGAAAAATGCGGGATTATATAAATGTAATTCAATTTGTTCGATTAGCTGCGAATGTGTGCCGCATTTGTTGGCGGAGCATCCATGTTTATAGTGGAGAACTCACGGTAGCATTCAATAAATATGGAGAAATTTCAATTTCTGAAAGGGAGTGATGTCCTCGCAACTTGCGTCATTCCATAGCAGTGGTATGGATACCAAAAAAAACTGCTCTTAGACAATTAATCTGTTCCAGTAAGAACAATCAAATGCATTGGGATATATAGAGTATTCCAATAAGACGGATAAGTTCAGGGAAAGCCAAAACTGCGCGCAATTTTCGGCCTTAGGTGCTAAAATATCGACAACTGAACAAAAGGGTCTTCCAATGGCTAGACGAATGTTGAAATGGAACAAAAGCAGCTGTTTTTCATATTTATCTACCAATTAGGCTATTACAAACAAAAATTTCAAATTTTACATTAATTGATTTTTCAATATTAGTAAGTATTCTTTACATATGCTATAATTTTTCGCTAAAGGCAAACAAAATACTTTCAGTTTTAATTTCATGTTGAATTTGTTTATATAATTTAGGTCCATTATTCAATAGAACATTTTGATGAAAATTCGTTGTACTAAAGTTTAATTTAAAATCGCCAGCATTCCTTAAGTTATAAGATTGTACACCCGAAATATATAACAGTTGATCTTGAAGATATTTCGTTAAACAAAAAACAAAACATTCGTCGTTATTCTTTGATTAACTGAAAGCCATTGTAAATTCTGTGGTCACAACCCGTAACAGCCTAACTCGAGTTAGGACACAATTGAGTTATTAGCACCATCGTATTCAGCGTATCTAAATTTATTTTCTCTAAATTTTTCATGTTTGTATCTCTTCTAGGAAGGCAATTAATCCTAAACAACCTAATAGCTTAAGTTATTTTTCTAAATGACTGTTTTGGCATAACTGCCTAAGTCAATTTAGGATTACAATAAATATAAAGATTATTTTTTCATCATTGCCTAAATCAACTTAAGTTTAAACTTTATGAATTCTTATATAGGAATAACAACCTAACTCAACATGAGAGATCGAATCTGAAGTATTTTGACATAGAATAATAATTTATGTCAATTTAGGCGCACTTAAAGTTTTTTATTTAATCTGGAATAATAGCCTAACTCAACTTGAACTTTTTGACTTTCCTTCGTTCAACAATTCATAAGAGGCTAAGTGTCTTTTTCGATAATATCTTTTGACTGCGAGAATAAACGACTATATTTTGTTAACAACTAAGGAAAGAAATTCGTTTCCTTGGAATCTGTAGCAAAGTTTTCCAAAAAACACCTTCTCCTGATTTTCAGTGAAGATTCAAAACTTTAAACTCCTGTACTGAAAATATTGAAAAACGGACTTAGGCTGTTATGGGTTGTGACCGCAGAATTGTTCAGCATATAGCTTATGGGTTGTGGAAATTGACAACATAAGATACATCTCATTCCCCATATTTGCAGTTTTTGTAGTCTGTCCTTCATTTGTCGGCTACCGAGAAATAATAGCGCTGAACAGTATTCGAAATGTGGTTTTACTACGGTTTTGTAAATTTTTATAGCAGTAGTTGTTGAAATACTGCGTGGCGCAATAGAACGTTCATATTTAAAAAATAGATTAAAAAATAAATACAAAAGGTATGGTAAAATAAATCTAAGGCATTGTAGAGTAATAAATGGTGTTTATTTTTTAAAAATAACATCATCTAAATGGTTGACCCTCTCTACGACGGCACTCTTCTAACCGCAAACGAAAATTATTGAAAACTTTCTTGAGTAATACTGGTGTAATGGCTGCCATTTCACCACGGATATTCTCCTTGAGCTGAAAGATGTTTCTTGGATCATTACTGTAGACTTTGTGTTTGAGGTATCCCCACAAAAAAAAGTCAAGAGGCGTCAAGTCTGGACTACGTGGGGGCCATGGGATATCACCTCTTTTCGAAATCAGTCTGCCAGGGAACATCTGCTTCACCACCGCCATGGAGTCATTTGATGTGTGACAGGTAGCTCCATCTTGTTGGAACCAAGTTCTGGAATTCACTATTCTTGAACTTTCAATTTCTGGAGCCAAAAATCCGTCCAACATCTCAACATAGCGTTCCGTATTAACCGTGACGTTTTGGCCCCGCGCATTTTCGAAGAAAAAAGGATCAATTATTCCTCTGCCAGAGATTGCTGCCCATACTGTCACTTTAGGACTATGCAATGGTTTCTGGTGTTAGATTTTGGGATTTTCACTGTTCCAGTAACGACAATTTTGACGGTTTACGAACCCATTCATAAGGAAATGAGCCTCGTCAGAGAAAAGGATATTGTCAAAATTGGAAAATCGATTAAGCATTTCATTAGCAAATGCGAGCCTTGCTATGAAGTCAGACTCTTTCAATTCTTGTGTTAATTGCAGCTTACATGGACACAGTTTAAGATCCAATGCTAAAATTGTAAGACAGACGATCTCTTGCGAGTCGACATTTGTGGATTTCCTCGTACTGACTCCATAACTCTCTCAACATTGTCTTCGGTCCTAGATGTTCTTGAGCGACCATTTGCTTGTAGTTTAAATGTTGAACCGGTCTCTTCAAAACGCTTTACCAATATTTTAATTAAATTAGCATTCGGAGCTTCACTAATTCGCCGCAATCCATTTTCAGCACAATATAGTCGCCTAGTAGCAATATATGAACGAGAGTTCTCGTAAAATGCGCGACGCTTCTCGTCGAAGTGATTCATAGCGACTAAAACTATATGAGCTCGCCAACCCAACGATGTAGGCGCCACCCCGCGTGCGCCTTTTCTACCCCGCAAAAAAAGATGATGCAATATGCACATTCTATTGCACCACCCTGTATTTCCACGAATTCTTCTTAGAAACTCAATTTTTTTCGTTATCTTCTAACAAGTTTTTGTCAATAATAATTCCAAGGTATTTCAGTTCATTCACTACCTCGATTTATTTCCATCTGTATGTTTTGTTTGGCATTACAATTTAAAACCATAGCCTTTGTTTTATTTGTATTAAGTTTTAGTTTATTTATTTTAAGGTACTTTTCCACTTGTGCTAAATCCTGGTTTAGGTTATGTACACATTTTTCAATATTGTTACCGCATATATAAACCAAAGTATCATCCGCAAACATGCACACTTTCTCGAGTGTTTTAGTACTTTTTCTATGTCATTGATATATACTATAAACAATAAAGTTCCCAAAATCGCCCCTTGACGGACACCTATGTTGATATTTAAGGCGGTGGATAAATGGTAACCACACCTTGTTCTTTGAGTTCTGTTTTCTTGGTAGCTTTTAAACCATGCCAATTAAATGTCTTTTACCCCATACTTTTGCAGTTTTTTATTAAAAGGTGTCGATTTATGGTCTCAAATGCCCGCTTCGGGTCTAAAAACACCGGTACAATGCAATTGTTATTGGCTATTTCCGTTTTCCACAATAGTCGTCAACATATTGACTGGACGAATTTCCTGTAGATCGCTGTCTTTGTTGGAACAATACAGGATTCTTTCAAACATTCAAGGAAAATTCCCGTTTGTAGGGAAGACGTAATGAGTTGACGTAGTTGAGCTCCAAGTATACGAAATTTTCTAATAACATCTTGACTGTTAGAAAATGATGATCCTTCTTATTGTTCATTGACTTCATTATATTTTTTAAACTTATTATGTCTATTAATGCAAACTTAAATTGTAGACGTGGTTTTTCTTCTATTAAATTTTAATATTTAACGTACGGTATCGAGTTTACAATATGCATTACACTGCTAACAAAAAACAAATTAAGTTCATTACAAATAGCGTTTTCATCAGTTATCTTTTTCCCGTTGATAATTATTTCGTTGATTTTTTCTGTATCTTTTTTATTACATCCTCTTTGATTGCTTTCCACATGGTTTTCTGGTCTACGCAATTGTTAATTTTATTATTTAAGTATATCTTTTTTGTCCGAGCGATTTCTGAGGCGTCACCAACATTATTTAGGAAGAAGTGCAGACCAACGATGACGCCGGCGCAAAATCCGTAAACAAACAGTAAATTATTGTGGATGCATTGCCACCTGGTGAAACTTGTGTGCATAGGCGTCGTCCTATATTAGGTAATTTTGTTTGTTAACAAAAATGCCATAATTGGAGTCGGTCAAAATTGAGGTCTTCTTACACATTCTGAAGCCCAGTTAACAACAAACATGTTTTGTTTAATGTCACAGGTCAGCTATGGATGCAGGACGCAAAATTCGACAAGATTAAGTCTACGAAAGTGCGATTTCTCGTCTACGGCGAGGAACCGAAAGCCTTGGGTTCTCCTATACATTTTCACGGCGGCCATATTCTTGATGAATTTAGAGTTTTTAGTTCGGCTGATTATTTACCGAAGAGGTCGCCTCGAATTTGATCCAGCACCGGAGAGTCGACTTTAAATGTGCTAACGAACGCCCGCTTAATCATGCAATTTGGCATGAAGACTTGGCATCAGTGACTAAATATCAAAATTAAATATCAATCGGTTTGGTAGGCGGCGCCCTAACAGTGTGGCCGACACAGACTGTCAACATCGACCCATCCCATTTGGAAAACCTATTATGTCACAAATTGCTTATATTTAGCGTTATGACCGAAAGGAAAATGAAATAAACTTCTAAAGACTGTTCCGTGATAAATTTACTTCTAATTTTTGATGATAGTGTTGCGACACATAAAAATTCAATGGGTCAAGTCACATGACCTTCATGGGCAATTGACTAAGCTCTTGTCATAGGTGATGTGACCTGGAAATTTTTCATTCAATGACTTCATTGTTGATTGTGTTGAATTGTAGAGCCTGTGCCATCTCATTAAAACCACAAACCATCGATATTGCCGTCATTCAGTTTAGGCGATTGCAAATTCGTTAGTATTACACAGTAGTGCTTGTTTTTCATTATGATTCAACAATTTGGGAATTTTCTATATACACAATAAATGTTACCGCCTAGTATAAGGGGAAATGGGATCTGCATACATGCCGCACCCAACTGCAACAATAATCAGTTCGTCTGATTAGAGCAAAATTTGTTTAACTCTAAGGTGATCATGTGAGTGTAAGTGGATGTAGTAGCAGGGAGTTTAGGCAGATAAATGATAAAACAAAATATAATTTCTTTAAGTTCATATTGTTTCTCCAACTCATCGAGACTCGTTGATGTATTTAGTAGATCGACGATGTCAAAAATTTTCCTTGTAATTCAGCAATTCATACTGATCTTCTAAATTTTGTTTCGTGGCGGAATAGGAGGGTCAACAAAGCCATGACCATTGGGACATCCAAATCGTTACCGTTGAATGTGTTGTTTTTAATTTCATAATGACGAACAGTGAATAATAATTGACGTAACATGATGCACTGATGTTACATGAAATCCATTGGTATTTAACGTTAATTCCTGTCTAATAACTTCTTGCATGTGGATGTCCTCAAATAAACTTTAAGTGAATTCCTCTAAGACAAAGCAATGTTGTTCGCTTCCCATCCATGTGAATTGAATGGGGTAACTATTGAATTTGGGCGGTATAATTGATGATAATTTTCGCGCGTGAATGTTACCCTTCGGCGGTTATATAATTCCGATTTAATAATTCCGCTTCATGTTAAACGAAAACTAGTACATGGTTTAATAATGTCGAGTATAAATTATTGTATCGGTACAGTTAAAAGCAATAACGAAAATCCAGTTGTCCTTTAATCGTGCTATACGTTATCTATTCTGTCTTTGTCGAATTGTGAACGTGCCTCCGTTTGTGATACAATTTCTAGGTTGTTCTTTTCCTAATTTTGTAGTTATTCACTAAACTTATTATTTTTTTCTTTTCTTTTTTTTTTTTTTGAGCCATTACTTTTTAATGAATTAGTTAATTACTTAGTTAATTAAATCTTAAAAAAATACTGGTAGTTATTAATTTTTACCATTTAATGTGTTATAAAATTTTTCGTTATATTGTGGAGTAGCTGTAAATTCCAATTAAAGTTATAATTCCGTATTTTATTTTTGTAAGCCATGTTTTTCTGCTATTAAGATACACATTTTTATAACATCAATGTTGTAAAGTTGTATAATGCATTTTTTATTATAGAGAATTACAAAAAAGATATGTTGTAGTATTGTAATTTAATCAAATCGGTCTTAAGACTTAAAATTACAATCCTGAATAAATAAATCAAATTAAATTAAATTAAATTGGCTGCATCTATAGCGCTACAACTATTAGCGATTCATTGGCGATTTCACCCTTACGTAAAGTATTGCTATTGCAATATCCCCGTCCTATCTCCCATTAGATTACACTAGTTCATGTCAGATTCCTTAATGTCTTTGATTATTTGATACTAATATTGTTGCATATTGGGTGAGTCTATACCAAATTCGGAACGTGCATCACAACAATAAATAAAATTTTCTTCCTCTTCCTCCAAAACATAATTTCCACACAAAGCTAATACGTTGACAATTGGCAATCACACGGCCATGCTAGATTTCACGTAATAAAGGTTTTTTAAACGCTTTTTGGAGATAGTTACAGATATTCTATGAGAAATGAACTTTTGTGATTTGGAAAAAAAAGTTTTTGAGTCAATGGTATTTTTGTTTTGTTTCAGCGAAATCGTATCGGGTTGTTTAGTTTAGTTTAGTTTTTAGTTTATTTATTTATTTAGTCAATATTTAACTATTTGAATACAATAAACTGTTATTAAAATTTATCTATAACATATGCTGTAGTAAATTCCTTAAATCGATTAAAATTCAGTTCTCTTTTTATATTATTCGGTAATTCATTAAATAAAGCAAATCCCTTATAAATTAAACTATTTTGTGCTGTTGCGCTTCTAAACGAGGCTAGTCTCAAGTCCTCATTGTTTCTTAAATTATAAGGCTGAACATCTCTTATTATTCTTATATATCTAGACAAATACGAGGGTAATACATTATTTTTGATTTTGAATATAAATACTAATACATTGAAATATAATCTTTGTTTTACGCTCAACCACATCAACACATTTAGCATTTCTCTAATAGGTGTCAAAATATTACATTTCAAAATAATTCGCATTGCTCTATTCTGTATTTTTTGTAAGATTCCTATTGCTCTTTGACTAGCTAAAAACAAAATTGTGGAGCAATATTCAAAATGCGGCTTAATCATTACATTATAAACTTTTATCGCTGTATCATAACTAATATACTTCCTAATCCTTTTAAAAAATCCCACTTTTTTCGCAATCTTTTTTACTACATATTGAACATGTTTATCAAAACATAATTTATCATCTATTACCACACCCAAGTATTTTATTTCACATACATTCTCTATTTCCTCATCTTCGATCATTATGCTGTCACTATTACTGCCATTTATATACATACATCTTGTTTTGTTCACATTTAATTTTAGTTTATTTTGTTTAAGCCATTTATCTACTCTTTCTAAGTCACTCTGCATCAGTCTTCTGCACTCATCCGCCGTGTCAGCTTCCACAAACAGCAACGCATCGTCAGCAAATAGAGCCAGCTTTCCTTTCTCAACTACTTCACACATATCATTAATATATATTGCAAAAAGTAAAGGTCCCAATATTGAACCCTGAGGAACACCAAGATCAACTAACTTCAACGGTGAAAAAACATTTTGTATTCTTGTTTTTTGTGTCCTTCCGCTAAGGTAGCTCTTAAACCATTTTGCAGCATTCTGCCCAATACCATATTTATTCAGCTTCATAATGAGTATATTTCTGTCTATAGTCTCGAAGGCACGTTTCAAATCCAAGAAAACGCATAATATAACTTTTTTAGCCGCCACTGATTCTTTCCACAATGTTATAACCATATTAAGCGCGGACTCACATGAATGTCCTTTTCTAAACCCAGATTGATTCTCATATAGTAAATTGTTTTCTTCAAAGTATGCTTCTATTTGGTCATGCGCTATCCGTTCTAATAATTTCTCATGTACCGGCAAAATGTTAATTGGCCTAAAATCTTCACATTTTTTTGAGTTTTTTACTTTCTGTATTGGTATAACCACCGAATACTTCCAACTGTCTGGTACAATACCTGTTTGAAATGATTTGTTTATTATTGTCAATAAGCTGTTACCAATTACATTGAAGCAGTCTATTATCAAGTTCGGACTGATGAAGTTAAAGTCTTGTTTCTTTTTCATTTTCCACAACGCAGCTTTTAAATCAATTAAGGTTATAGGCTCAAACTCAAAATTAAGTGCAGTTTCTGTTATTATATTTGTATATGGCACTAAAGCAATTGTATTATGTATTAACCAGACACTATCTATGAAAAATATGTTAAATCGATTTGCTATTATCACAGTGTCCATTTCATTTCTATTATCAAATATTATATCTTTAATATCTTCTCTGTCTTTTTTTAATACAAATTTTTTTATTTCCTTCCACATTTCTTTTTGATCATTACACCGTATTATTCTATTCTGAATATATGTTCTTTTAGCTTTTCGCAACGTGCTTTTATATTTGTTTCTAGCCACCTTGTACAGGTGCCAATCCGCAATACTTCTAGTTAGCTGCGCTTTCTTTCTTAAATTGGTTTTTAAAACCTTTTTACCATGAATGTCACTATTATACCATCTTTTATCATTATTGTAAGTTTGTACTTGTTTTTCTTCCACATATTTATTCACAACTTTTAATAGTTTATTTGAAAACTCATTTCCTTGATCATTTAAATTCAAACTGTTGTTAATATCATATAACCCTTCCAGAATCATTGATGTACATAACTGGTTTTTATTATATTTTAAAAATTTTACTGTTCTCTTTACATTTTCCTTATCATTTAGAAACCCCTCAAAACTTATAATAAGAGATTCATGATCACTTATTGCTGTTGCAGAATCAATTTTATATTTAATATTTATAACATTTGAAAAAACCAAGTCTATAATCGTTTGTGATGTTGGAGTTATTCTTGTTGGTTTTTTTATTATTTGTTTATAACCATTTTCATTCGATATTATAATTAATTCTTTAGTATATACATCACTGCTGTTACTCCAGTTAATATTAAAGTCACCCATTACACAAGATTCATACTCAAATTCATTTAAGTAATCCATTAATACTGAAAAATGTTCACAAAACATTCGCTTTGACGAACTCGGTGATCTATATAATCCCACAATTAAAACAGCTTTGTTCATGTGCCGCACTTTCAGTACCATCCACCAAATATCATTGTCTACTTTATTTACCGATAATATTTCATATTGATAACAAATATTTATATAAATTACAACACCACCAGTATGTCTAGATTCACTGTCACATCTTATTGTGTTATAATCAATTATTTCAATTTCATTATCCATAATATCTTCTGTAGTACGGGTTTCAGTTAAAACCATAATATCAAATTTGTTATTACTGCAAATATATCTTAATTCTTCAATATTGGTTATTAAGCTCTGAATATTTTGGCACATTACTATTAACTCATTTTGTTGCTATATTTGTATTCTGTTTTTTTCAGTTTCAATTTTTTTTATAAAAATAGGACAATCTTTGCTACGACAATCATGAGTTGTATTTAAGTTTAACTTTAATTTTATATTAGCCTGTTCACAATTATTACATTTGGCAGCATTGCCACATTCCTTATCAATATGATCTTCAGCACATCTTGGACAGACTCTTCTATTCTTACATTCACTAGCTTTGTGATTATATCCCCAACAGTTATAACATCTTTTTACAAACACATATGGGTACACTTTGCAAGAATCCCAACCGATACTAATCGTTTGTTTTTCTGTTATGTATTGATAATTATCAGCATTTGTTTTTATCACTGCTCTGTATGGATTATAACGTTGACTTCGTACTTTGAAAAAATGCACACATTCTATATTATCTTTAATATCATTTTGATTTTTAACTGCCGTCTCTATTTTATCTTTTTCCCATTGAGAGCTAATACCCGTAACAAGGAGATAGGGCTCTTTTCTCTTTGGGATTTTTACTGTATACTCTTTAGCAAGCTTCTTTTTCACCTCGTTCTCAATTTTTTTCCTAGATTCTTCGTCTTCACAATTTATTGCTATCGCACCATCTTTTCGATTGTGTACACTTTGCACCTTTAACGACAGTGATAATGGATCAATAACATTTCTTATTACTTCTTTTGTTTCATCACTCTTTTGTGTATTTATTGGCGTTATTATTACCGGTTGTTCATTTCTAACAGCCATTGCATACGTTATTTTTTGCTTCCGCTCTCCTTGTTCTGGTTTTTTTACATTTACCGCATCCATACATTTATTTTTTAATTTTTGCATTTCTTCGTTATTCTTCATTATTAGACTTTTTATCTCCACCATGTTTTCATAAATGTTTTTCATCATATTTTGACATTTTGTACACATAAATAGAATGTATTCTTTTTCTTTTATGCTTCTACAATCGTACTCAGACAAGTCAACACAATTTGGATGAAATAATCCGTTACAATATCCGTTGCATATTATACTGTCTTTTTCTCGCCTTAAGGGCTTATCACACTTTTGGCATGAAGCCATTTCGTTTATTTTTTTTTTAATATTCAATAATCACTGTTTTCCTTCTTTAGATTTTGTTTTCACCAATAAAATAAAATATGTATATATTTAATTGTATTTAATTGAATATATTATATGTATTTTTTCTGTATTAAACCACAGCTATAGTTAAAACACATCCGTTCTCTTCGACGTTCATTACATAAGTATAGTATAGTATAGTTCATATATAGTATAGTATAGTTCAGAAAGTTCGTTCGGTTATTTCGTTAGTTCACCATACGTCACTTCTCATGACGTAGATTTCCACATATCGCAACTTCCTCCCACTCTAAACTGTTTACTTCTCTAAACTGTTTACTGGTTATAGCGTTTAAGAAAAAAAAACTTTAAAAAAGAGCATTTTTGGCATATTATGCTGTATTATTTCCGAGAAGAAAAACGCCTGTTGAAGCCAGCCGAAAAATAAAATCTGTTTATGAAGAGAACGGACCAAATGAAGGAACTTGCCAGAAATGGTTTAAAGTACTTTCTACGGGCGACTTCTCCGTAACGGACGCTCTCTGATCAAGATGGCCAAAAGAAATTGTTTTCGAGGAGGTGAGAGATTTAATTATTATTAATTCCCGTGCAACAGTTAGGGAAATAGCTGAAATAATCAAAAAATCTGTTTCAACTGTCCACGAGAGCAACTTCGATGTGTGGGTACCTCACTCTCTCACCGAGGGCAACCGCCTGAATCGTGTTGACGTCTGCGATAACCAAGGATAACAAATAACACGACACCATTTCTGAAGAACATCAGACGATGAAAAATGGGCAGCTTACAACAATGCAACGCGAAAAGATCATGTGAGAAACCAAATGAACCCCCTCAATCCACATTTAAAGCGGGCTTTCACCTCGGGAAGGGAATGTCGATTTGGTGGGATGTCAAAGGAGTTGTTTTTTGAGCTTCTCCCAACAAATCAAATGGTTAATGTGGACTATTATATCGTACAATTAGAAAATTGAAGACGGCATTGGAAGAAAAATGGCCGAGACTCATTAATCGGTTAGACTCATGACAGCGCACGCCCTCTCATTGCTTTGCAGACCCGTCAGAAACTGTCAGAGCTAGGGTGAGAAGTTTTCACTCATCCACTGTACTCCTCAGACCTCGCTCCGTCCGCTCATCTGTCGCGCAGTCTTGAGCAACCACTTGACGGATTTGATTTCCATAACGGCAGAGATGTGAAAAATCGAATGGAAAAACCACGCGAGTTTTATGAGAGAGGAATTAAAAAGCTCATAGGGAGGTTTAAAAAAGGGGGAGATTAAAATACTTGTTTTCTTGTATATACATTTGTACATAAATTTCTTTTCAAAACCGGACGAACTTTCCGAACAACCCGATATCTTGAGCGTCTGCCTATTCTGATTAGGTTCTTCAGTTATAATTTCCTCTTCGATTTTTTGTTATATTTACCGTCAGTTCAATGCAATGGATAACCAAATGTATTGCTAACTGCCTGAAGCACTGTGTCTACACAACAGTAATCAACATCGCACACAAATAGCCTCTAAATTACTTATTTTAGTTTAAAAGATGATTCCATGGCTAACCTTTTTTTAGATGGGGACCGATCTGCCCTAATGTACCTATACATATATGTATGCTGACGATATACATATTCATGGAAATGGGTCGTAATTCTATCTTTATCTTAGTTTGAAGACGACAAAAGTGATGTTGTTTGATCCCTCACGTTATGGTTTCGATCACCCTCAAAATTCCTTTAGTTGTACTAGAATTGAAATTAAAAACGAAATATAAAAAATGAAAATATACGATTTATAATAATTGATAGTAGGCTTGACTTCAGTAATCATATTGACCTTCTTTTCTCTAAAATTGTTTTTCAATTATTTAAGAAATATAATCATTACGACGAAAAAGTTTCTTTCTGCTTGGAAATTAGCAGAAGTATTTCCTCTGCAAAAAATGGCACTACGATCTGAGCTGTGATGACCAATATTAATTCTTTCAGCCTTGTGGAAAGTTTCACAGATTATCTTAAGAACAATCGCACTCAGATAGTTTTAAATTATTATCAATCAGATTTCCGTAAACACCATTGCACTACATCTTTGATGTTACATATTATTAAAATCATAAGACGCTCTCTTGATCTGATTCATTCTGGGAAAATATTAGACTTGAGTAGAGCATCTAATTCTATAGATAATAATATTTTCATCAATAAGCTCTATTCACGGCATAAATTTTCAAATTCTCCGTATAAACTTATTTACTCGCCTCTTTGTAATCTTTCTGAGTTCGTTTTTTGCCATAACTCCAGTTATGATTTATGTAACTTGTCTTCTAATATAGCGCAACACTCCGTCTTATGTCCCCTAATCTTTATCTTGTACATTGTGTGTTCAGAATTCTATTCCTGGTATTAATACTTATGATATTCAGTTATTTGTCTCAAGTCAAACGTATTCAATGAGTACAGAGATCCTAAACACTGACATTGATACTGTTTGTGATTGGATTTCTAGTGCTAAAATTCGTACGAATGTGCGAAAAACCAAATTATTTGATATCAGAATGATATCCGCTTTATATCTTTCTAAAACAATGTCATTAATTCCGAAAATGTAATTTGATGTCTTAAATTAGTGATAAGTTGAAGTTTACAGCGCATATCTATTATTCTTTATTGCCATGAAACCCCAAAACCAGGATACTTCTTGAATATAATTTTACCTTTTGCCTTTTATCTAACAGAAAATCGCTGTTATACATCTAGCGCCTTAAAAACTTTCTACATCGCTCCTATTTTTTTGTCAGGCGTATTGCTCGTAATTTTGGTACCTATTCTATGAAATACACTTAGATATGACTGAACGCATTTACAAATTACCCTATAAATTTGCTTTTAAAAACAAACTGGATGAAACTTTTCTCGTTCTACTTCTCATCAACTCATTCCATTCGAAACAAGGGGTATGTCCCTATGACGAAAATACTGCATACATATTATGCCCCAATTCTTGATTGTTGCAGATTTTGCGTTAATAGCTATAATAATATAATTATATAACTGTCATTAGAATAAACAACATAAATAAAGTAACTACATAAAAAATAATGATAATATAGGAATAATTAAATATTTAGCGCACATTTGTGGAGCAAACAGTGAAAAGTAACATGGAGAATTAATTAATGTTCAATTCCTATAGACAAATCAGATGATAGGAACAGGTGCATAGAAATTAGATTTATCAATATGCAATAGCTGGTAAAGTCTCCATGGTCAAAAGGGCATTCTAATAAAGAAACTAGAAAGAAACCAGAAAACTGGACAAAACCATGCCATTCACTACCCTCAAAACAACGGTAGAATTTAACACAATTCTCCTAACATTCTCCTAACGCCTAACATATACGAAGGCGCAGTAAAAGCTTGGCGCCGATGCAAACCGCCAAACAGAAAAGCGAGCAGATTAAACACCACAAAGCCGTACACTAATATAGGTTGAACCAGTGACGGATAAAGCTCTTTCGTCACATAACGAATAACATTTTAGTCAACGCTTTGTCAAACTTAGCACACAATATGCTTTGTGTTCATGGAAACTATGTCTTCCGTCTGTTTAAATTCTAAAGTCGAAAAAAGAATTAAACAAACATAAATCAGTATTATTCAAAGTAAAATCCGCTAGAACAAGTGGATTCATGTGGACGATCATGGCTATTAGAGTATTAATGATAACAATCGTTAAGTCATTAATGAATAGTAAGAGTGATATCGGATCCACACACTGTCGTCTCCCCCCTGCTTTCGAGGGACGATGACATCCACCCTAATAGGCAATAATTAAATTCAGTTATGTAAATTTATGACTCACCCTTTCAAAAGCTTTGCCCTCTATATATCAAAATTAAATAAAAACAATAATAAAAATAGTAATGCAACAAATAATTCTTGTCACATTCCAAATATCAGGGATAATTATTTGGCACAACGGTACGCTTGGTATGCATTTGAAATAACCCAAACCTACTGCCACAATTTTTTTTAATTTGTGTATTGAAATGTCATCTGGGTCAAGAGTCTTCGAGGGTTGCAATCCGGAGATTATCTTTCCTACTTCAGTAGACGTTTCGTTTGACAGACGCGCCTTTTGTTCTGCGAGATGTGCTGTGTCAGACTTCGTATTCGGTCTCATGTTCGTAATTCGTCCATCAGCAATAAAGCCCTTTGTAGCCTTGACGAGAGCTTCTCTAAATATTCTCTCTTTTTTGCTGGAACAACTGGATACACAGTGTGTATCGTAAATTGTGCGCTTGTCGGACATATTAGTCGTATATCTGGTCAGCAATGGTGTTACTCTGCTGAGCACTGCCAAATGATGATCTAAAGATTTCGGTATGAACGTTGAAATCGTCAAGTATTCTTCTATCATCAGCTTAAACGAGAATTGATTATAGCCTATTAGAATTCAAACTTAATAACTTTGTTTCTGACGAACTTTTTATCAAAAAGTTATTTGATTTCAAAAATTTTCGACATCACCAAAAAAGTGAGGTTTAGGAGAATTCAATGAATGTGGACTTATTTGAAAGGGTTTTTTTCTGTTGTGTTTTTGAAAACATCAACCGAAAAAAATAAGAAAATGTAAACAAACCCTTAAAATCGATTTAAGAAATATAACACGTGTTAAACTTTTGTCAATGTATGGTCCAATATGGGCATTGATTGATTAATAAATGAATCTAAATTGAAACTGAAAATTTGCGAGAGGGAAAATTGTGAGCTCTACTTCTAAAAATGTATTATTAAATACCTTGGCCAAAAATACTGCTTTTCGAATGCAACGTAATTCATAACTTAAACAGTTTCTTTCGTAACAAAATTATACCAGTGTTTTGTGGACCAGTGTTGTGTAGACTCTCATATTGTAAATCATATTTTTCTACTATTAAGATACACAACATTTTCATAACATTAGTATTGTTGTAAAGTTGTATAACATGTTTGTTGTAATATTGTAATTTAATAAAATCGGCATTATGGCTTAAAATTACAATCCTGAATAAATTAAAATAAAATATAAAATCTATTATTCAGATTGAAATTTATTGGAGCCTATAAAATCTATCACCTGTTGAGTAATTCTAAAAATAGAATGCGTGAAAGCTCAGTGAACATGAGAAGCTCTCTCATACCTCATTCATGGGATGCAAGGGAATTTTGTTTTGTTGTTGTTGTTGTTGTTTTTTTTTTTTTTTTTTTTTTTTTTTGAGAGAAGTATTCAAGTAGTATTTATTTTATGCATTTTGTAATTTGTTTAATATTGGCCAAAAGGCTTTAAATTACAAGACTGTTCAATAAATGAAATGAAATGAAATGAGAAAAGGCTGTAAAAATATGTTATTGGTTGCTGGGTTTACATTTTGGCCGAATAATCGGGTCTTTCCGGTGGAACCGGACATAGTTACCCTACAATATGTTTGTGTTTAACTCGGGTTCCAATCACCTACACCTACATTACAGTACCCGGAGCGAGGGTGCTGTAATTTAAATTGAACTTCACGACTGAATAAATTTCAAAAAGCAAATAGCCACCCATACGTTATTTGACAATATTTTGCAAGAACAAATGCTGCCAGCAAGTGAAAGTGCTTGAATGTCATATGGTTGGAATGAAATTAACTATTTTTCCTGAGTTTTCATACTTGTTTTTACTATTGCTTCTTCTACGGTTAAAATCTATGTCGAATTCACTGAGAAGCAAAACAGTTAATGCAATTATTATTTAAGAAGACATTATAAATATACCTTTTGCATGTATAATACATTCACTTGAAACTACGGTTAAATGGTGATTTTGTCGAAACATGGTAAAAATGAACATTATTCAATATCGGGTGGATCAAATCTTTTTATTATAATTTCAGATTGAAGGGGGCTTGTCAAATATGGATTCTTCGGTTAAAATTAAAGATAACACATGCAATACTTCTGCAACAGCTTCAGTTATCGCTAGCATTTGCAGTAGCGAAAGCTTCAGCATTTTTCCACCGCATCATCACGATTTGGCCAGTACCAATAGCATTGAACTAAATGCGGCCGCATCGCTGAGCGACGACTCTGGGGTGCCTTTAACAACGAATAGTTCAATATCAAGCGGCGATTCATATCGTCTGGGCCTGTGCAAATTTGATATAGAGGTATGTACGTCGTTTTCAAAGAGGAGGTTGTTATTGACAGGTTGTTATTACGTTATTATTCTTTGTAGATTGTGGAAAGTGATGGCGAGGTATCGCAATTCGATTCATTGGATAATTGCTCGGAGGGAGGAATGAGTGCCGAGAATTTTAACACACTAAAGAAGGGGCCGTTGGCTCCGATTGATCCTCCACCGGAATTTCAGGATTCTCCCCAAACCACACTCGTGCGGTCAATGTCGAAAAATCGTATGGGCAGTTTAAGGCGGTGGACATCATCACAGTCTTCCTTTGAGCACTTGAAGGATCACGGTGCGGTCGACGTCAACATTGCGAATATCGGCAATGTTAGTAGTTGTACCGAAAATGCTGCAATTACGGGCAATTACATGTTAGATAATGACAGATCAGAGAAGGATATATATACGATAAACAAACATTTGTATTCAAGCGATTCTATACTCAACACACATATGGATAACATTTACGATGAACCAAATAACGTCCTAAGCTCTTCATTAGACAATAGCATCGATGTTCTAGAGTCTGACTCACAATCGCAGACGCTTCCACCACCTCCGCCACCTGTGTCTATTGTTAAAATCAAGCAGACACTATGTCCATATTTTCAAGATCACACTCGGTACTTTAAGGCCATACCCTCGGAACAGGATAACATCACAGCTGCCGTTCACAGGTTCAATGTTTCAGGTCTATCTGAGATTCATGACTATGATCTCTATTATGGAATTAAGCGAAATGCATATCAACAATATGATAATAGTCTACAACGAAAAATTATGTACAGTCCTCTAAGTAATTCACATCACTGTCACAATCACATTTATCATGCTGGTAAGATATGGGGTTTCCAAGCCGTCAAATTAATTGCAAGCTTCTTTTTTTACAGGTGTTTGCAGCAACAGACCAAACTCAAGGAACTCACTAAATAGTCGCCTTTCGAGCTCCCACAATTCGTTGAGTGTTTCATCAGCAAACAAGCCAGATGACTCGATATTTATTACTCAGGCCATGTCCCACGATGCACTTTTGACACGAGAAATATCGGATTTTTATAACGTTCCGATAGACTCTGACATATACGCATTACCTGTGGACATGATAAAGTCAGAAAAGGAAAGGTCACAGCATATCCAAAGGCATAATGTCGTACACTCTTCGGAATGTGCAACTTTTGAAACCAAAGAAACCATCACACCAAGCAGTTGCAGTAAGCATACCGTTATGAAATGCCACCATCAAATAAAAGCTAACCGCAAAAATAAGAATAAACGTAAAAAGCGATCCAGTGCAAATTGTACCGAGAGTGGAGAAGGTATTGATCGACCACCAAGCCACATATCTACAAGTACAACATCAAGATATACATCTACCTTTGTCTCCACAACTAGTATACATGACGATAGTAATGTTAGTGCCACGGAGCCCCTTCACATGAGTCTGGACGAAGTAAAACAATTTTATCATACTCTATACTCAGAGACAAAGACGAATAGCTCTGACGGGGGTAGCACATCACAGGTCCATTCCAAGGTTGTAAATGCGAATGTAGTATCGAAGACAACTAACGAACCAATTTGGAATGGGTCGACGGTGCGGTCCCGGAGTAGTAATTCAACTTTGGTTCAAGGCCGACCTGAAATGCCAGCGGGCCCTCACACTAAAAGCAATATTTTGTCACAGAAGAATTTTGCATCTGATTCAGAAACTCATTCTACTAATAATAACAACAACAACAACATGATCGCTGTCAATAATCACAACAATCAGAACCAAAACGCATCTCAGCAGCCTATGGTCCATCATCTGCATGACAAAGAGCAAACTACACAATCAATTCTCAAGTCTAACATAATACCTCCCAATGAAAAGAAATCACAATTTACGTTAAATTTGAAACAGAGATTTTGCAGCATTTTTCGCTTTCGAAGGAGCCATAACCGATATAACAGTAAAAGTGATTCCAATGACAACGATGAAAACGTTTCTAGCAATGAGAAGGGCACAAATATAATGAAATCAAACGAGGATAAACGCAAAAAATTTCAATCGAGAGCTCTTCCTCCCCTACCAAAAAAAGGTAATGCATATTCATATTGCGTTTGTTTTATTTCTCATCTTATTATTTATTAATGCTATTTTTATTTCTACAGAAACCGCAGAACAAGATGCTAGTAAAGATGAGGATAAAAAAAATGAAAAGGATGAGAAGAGAAATGAAACCCGTCCCTTTCATTTTACATCCAGCATAGAAAAAGTTAAAGACGTGAGTAACACACATATAAACTATTCTTGTTTAATGTTTTTTACTTTGAGTTAAACAATAGAAGTTCTGTATAAATGCTGTAATAATCTTATACTCGAGTTATTATTAATTATTGTGAAAAATTAACGCCGGGTTGGAAAATATGTTCAGAGTTGGTATACCTATAATCAAAATTTATTAAGAATGTTCGCAGAAAGGTGACAAATTGATTTAGAATTAGTAGTTCAACGAGATTTAAATAACTAGGTGTGTGTCGTACATTTGTTTTATCGGTTTTTATTTTATTAGTGTCACGAACTCGGATTAAGAAATCCAAAATTATTTCATTGCAGTTTTTTTGTGCATTCAATGAGGACACATTTCTTGCGTTTGTTTTCTACTTTCAGTATGGATGGTATTGGGGCCCGCTTTCCAGTGAGGCTGCCGAGAAAGTTTTATCTAATGAACCTGATGGTAGCTTTATAGTCCGCGATAGTTCTGATGATCATTACATATTTTCGCTTAGTTTCAAACTAAATAACTGTGTTCGTCATGTCCGCATAGAGCAGGATCAAGGTAGGTCTTTACATCGGCATTCAAATCTACAAGTTTTATAATTTTGTTGTTTTTTCAGGAACTTTTTCATTTGGTTCATATGCCAAATTCAAGTCACAAACTATCACCGAATTTATTGAAAAAGCCGTTGAACATTCTCGAAGTGGCAGGTAAAATATTTAATCTAAATATATATTATTTCAATCTACCAAACTTGTCATAATCATCAATCATGTAGATGATATGAATAATAATTTTTAGCTATAAGTCATACTTGGCTACAACATTCTGCTACAAAGTACTTATTGTTAATAGCATTTTTATTGATACTCGTATCTTAACGATATATTATTATGTATGCACATTATGTGTTACATATATTTTGTTGAGTATTGTAATAGATGTTGCTTGTATAACTGGATGAGTTAAGATTCAAGGTTGACTTTATTTTGGCAATAATGTGACACAGCGTAATTCCTATAGTCCAGAAGGTACATGATATCCATCTATAGCTTTTGGAGGAAGGGCAATCTTTTGCGAATCTAGAAGAAACAAACAAACGGGGTGTGGTTGGTTTTGCATGATTAGCTATATGAAACTAATAATGTAAAGTACCAGGACAATGAATAATGACTTGAGTTGAAATACTTTATTTATAATTTTCGAATTTTCGAAAAATAAATACGTGAAGACTTTTAAGCAGTTACGCCACTTATATCGCTTCGCATGGATTGTAAAATGAAATCGTTGTTGGCTTTGAATCGCTTGACCTGGTTCTTCCAACGGATTTTTAGTCGCCTTCGTCTACGCCACAGTTCGTATTTGAAGTTTTTCCGAGATGGGACACAACCAATTTAGTATTGAATACTTGTATTTAATACTACGCGGGATACATTTCGTTAACAATGATGGTATGATTATCCATGTATTTTATGGAATATTTTTTACAGTCCACGGGGTTTTAAGTGAGTTTCTCCGGTGTGCTAATCACATTGGGAGTATAGCAATGCGATTTCTAGCCACCCCTTGGGATAGCCAAGTGAGCTTGAAGTATCTAGGAATAGGAGCCGACAATTGTGGGGAAATTAAATTGATTATGTAAATTGATTAATCCCCAATGGCGGATGCGAGGTCTACCTCTGCTACTCATTATGTCTGTATAACGCGGTTGCAATGCAACACCATATTCGAGCGGGAAAACTACTAGCGATTTCGGGTTCAAGCAACAACCCACGGGGAGCTACGCAACTAAGCTGCTACCATATTATGATTTATCACCATACTCCATGTCATTGATCGCCCTGCAGGAAAAAAGATATAGATTGGAATTGTACATACTTGCAATTTATATACCCCCAAGCCTCTTTAAGATACAGAAGAACAAGACACGATATTTTATGTATTTTGTAGTTTACTTAATATTGACCAAGAGTCTTTAAATTACAAGATTTTTAAATAAACGAAATTAAATTCGAGACCTTGCACGTGTAAATGATTGTCACTCTCGATACCAGAAAAAGGCATCTAGTGGGGGCTAGTAGCCAAGCCAAGTTTCAACCAACTATAGTCCAGCGACTTGTGCCACTGTAAAAGAGCAGCAGGTGGCGCTAATTTGATCCAACAATCATTCAGCCCTTAGCCCCTCAAATCAGATTACCTTGAAAAGAACGGCAGTTACCACAACTAGGTTGTAGTAGCTCGGCCGGTATACACTACAGCTACGCCATAGTAGCCCTACGCCGGGTAAACTTCCTGAAGCATACTCTGTTGTTCTACCGAAAACAACCGGGGCAGAGATCATATTGCTGACTACCTAGTTATAACCTGACCCTAAATAATCCCTGGAAGTACCTTATATTTGCATATTAGGGACATTATCACAGCATACCCGCCAGCACATACCCTTTCCTGGCTAAACGGCAGGCACTTAAAAGAGTTCGGCATCAAATCAGTCTTCGCAAATGGAATGAGAACCGACCGATATAGCATCATTGTGCCGCCAGCGCGGATTCCACGGCCAAAGCCTGGTCTTACAGACCAGGGGCCATTCCTTGGACAATGAACTGCTTATACTTTCCGAACTTCTTGTTCTCGGGTTCGGTAATGGATGGGGTACGTAACACGATCCCACCGCCCTGGATTGCCCTGATCTCATGACGCTCACCAGCATACTAACTACATCTTTTGCGGTTTGATCCTCCTGGTAACGAATCACCAGAGACTAGGTCTCGATGGGCTTCGTAACTATTGTAGCGACTGACAAACGCACAATCTGAGCATTTGCTACGGGGCAGTCGCCACCGGGGGCGTCATCTGGTTAGGACCAGTGGATCGAACAGCAATTTCACCACTGGTCATTGCACTCGCTGCGCTCGTCCGCAAACGCTCGTTCCCCGGTACTTTGCCGAGTGCTCCAGGATCTTCTTCAGCGTCTGGCGTTCCTGGCTGGTTTTCCTACTGCAGTCAGCGGCCGCTGCATCAGCCCCGTAGGGCTTCTTCCCGATGACCGGGTTGTCAAGATTTGTCAGGCCGTCCAAGTAGGAAGAGAAGGGAACCGTGGTCGACTTGTCTGCAAATATTTTCCTACTCCAGGCGACTTCACCTTAAGCGTAAACATCTTAGCGGACGCCTCACTGCCTGTTCCTGTCTCGTCTCTACTACCCATTCGCTTGCTGGCAGAAGTGACAATAAGGCCGGGTAGCCATCACTCCAAATGTAAAGTTCTCAACATTCGCGCTGCATTGCGTATGTGTCGAGTCTATCTTACGGCCAAGTCTATTTTCCTGATACTTTCTTTAATGGTTCAGAATGTTGTTAGTTCCTAATGGTTCAGAACATGCTAATAGCATGTCGCTTCTGTTGAAAATCGTGCCACAAGCATTCTCCGCAGCCTTCCTCATAATTATCATTATTAATACGGTTTAAAGATTGGAAGATAGACTATTACCATATCTAAAGCTTCGTTGGATGCAAAAAGACCCAATAAGACCTTTGACTATCTTCACTGAAGATTTTCTATTGGGGTCGCAATGCCAAATTTAGTCACAGCTTTATAGTCGCTGAAAGGTCATTGGTTAGTTGTCAATTTAAGTTAAAATCATAATGATAAGCCGAACTGCTAATTTAGTTCGGCTTCTCAGTATGCTTTAAAAAATATATACCTATATATAGAAAAAATTTATAGATTTATAAAAATTATAGATTGATGGAAAAAAAATGCACTGCAAATATGGGACTTGTACAAATTTACTTTTTGAAGGAAAAGCGTCTCCGACGAACACCTGTGGTTTCTTCTCGAAGTCCAGAGACAATAAATTCAAAGTTTAAATGTGAAGTTTTAGCCATTGTAGAACGAAATTGGAATAACTCCAAAATCATTGGTTCCAGATTCTGTCGAGCGAAACCGCTGATTAGCGCCACATTTAACTTCGCAATGGACAAAGCTGTTTTGTATGCATATTGGGCGGCGACTCGCGTGTAGCGCACAATTTCGATTTTTCGAACAAATAATAAGAATTTAACATTTCTCACAGAATAATATTGCAACAAAAAGACAATTCCTCTCAAAATTGCTAGTAAATCGCCTATTGTTTTTCTGAAATGACGGATTATAATGACCATTTTCTTTGAGTTTACCATATCGGTCAACTCGAAATTGTGCAAAATGTTGTGTTGGTTTCCACGACACATCTAATGCCTTCGTATTGTCATCGTCAGGAGTTTTGATTACGGCTGGTGGCTGGTGCTAAAATAATCCATCGACTAAAATAATCCATCTCAGTTCTTTAATATATGTTTTTCTCCATGAAGAAACCAAACTGAAGTTTCTTCCCGATGCAATAGTGTGGATTTAAAACTTGGGGCGGTTTAATACTAGGAACGCTAAAAGAGATAAGCGTTACGTTGAACATAATACTAACCGATTACAAAGCGTGGTAGAGGAAAATCCGTCTTAATTCTTTTTTTAAATTATCAAAAAATAAATTTGTAATTGATGGAGGCTCCATGTGTGGATTTACATATTGGGTTTCCATAAACTAATTTTATTTGAATTTGAATTTCAATGAAACATTTTTTAATATAATTCTAGATATTTATTCTTTCTACATCGAAGGCCAGAGCATGGTCCCATGCGAGTTCAGCTGACAAATCCAGTATCTAGATTTAAACACGTTCAAAGTTTGCAACATATGTGCAGGTAATTTTACATGTGATATTATATTCATATATTTTTAAGATAAACAAAAATTACGTTGAGAATTAGTGATAATCCACAGACTTCTTATAACAAATTTACAAACTATTGATATTAAGCTAATTAGAATTGTCAAGAATTGTATTTATATATTTATATCGAGTTACATCGAATGTCCGTTACCGCAATATTGTGAATGAGTTTCGTTTGAGTCCAAAGGACATTTATTTCATTAAAAATAACTCCATTATCAGCCTTTATTTTGATAGAATCTTATATAATTTTCAGTACCGCTTTTATATCTTTTTAATGTTTACAATATCACCACCACAAACGATGCAGCTTGCTGATTGTGATAAATTTTGAATAAAGCATATTCCCCTTTGTATTGGCGCAAATTTTCATATATTTTGGAGATAGCGTCTGGATGTTCATTTTTGAAGATCGAAAGATGGGTCTTCTTTGCATTAATCCAGTTTTAACACAATTTTCTTTATTTACTTTTTTTTATAGTAACATGATTCCCGAAATATACGCAAGTCGCATATGAATTGCATTTTCCCTCGTTTGGGACGAATATGCACAAGCAAAAATTCGTATTAACAGGTACAAAGGCACACTCGCGTATGCGTATGCTGTGACCTGGTTTTTCACTATTCTTAACTTTTTCGGAATTCTTATTTTTGATTTTCTTCAGATCTCCTCGTGAGAGGTACTTGTCTCTGTCCGTCTTTAATACGCACATGAATAAATTCTGAGCATGTGTTTGCAGTGCCTAGTTTTGTGTTCCTATAGGGTTTATAAATATATCTACAGATTATGATTCTAGTGAATGACTTATTGTATTTATCACGCACATATAAAATTATGGATATAACTCGATTTTTTACTTTTAACTTTTATAGGTATATCTCGTAATTTGTTGCAAAATTTGTATTCTATAATCATTTAACATTCTCAATGTTTTAACCTAATGACATTTCGTGTAGAATTTGTAAATATTAAAAAAATGCATTCTAATTCCTGTGGCGCCCATTTGTTCATTTTTCTTTAAAGATTTGTAATATTAAAAGCTGTAATAAGGAAGGACTTAATACAAACATTGCCATTGCCAAGAAGACTTTTAGACTATCTTAATTACAAGCATTGTTATTCAGAACAAGTTGAAAGCGACAGTTCCAATTCACAGGTAAGTTAATAAGTGGGCTCGTTTTGTAAAGTATTAAGCTATAAAAATAAAAGAACAGAATTTGTACTGTTCACAACATAGCAAAACTGATATCATGATGTCTTATTTTTTACATACAGAAACGTTACTAAACAAGGCCTGCCTGAAATAAAAGTCTGCATAAGTTCATTTTGCGCTACTCAATTAAATAGTTTTAGGTATTAAAATATAATTTATAAAACGTGATATCAGATATTTTTTAATGCACTTTCTTTAGTCTCACATGTTTCTTTTATTATTACAATTGTAGCATTGCTACAGCAATTTGTAAGAGCACCCGTTAGAATTCGTTTACCACTTTTCATGTTAATGAGTATGTATTACTTTTCCTATAGACGCCACTTTGCCCATCTTTCTAATTTTGAGTTATTATAAATACGAACTATGACGGGTCGTCAGATGATTGATAGAACACGCGGCTATCATGCATGAGAAGGGTGAAAACTATTTTAAGAGACATTAGAAAAGGTAAAATTTTCTCTAAAAACCGATTAAAAATCATTTAGCACTTTTCTCCTGAACTGAAGTGACGTGACCAAAAACGAGTGCTACAAAAATGCCAAAAGTTCTGGCAACGATACTGTAAAGCAAAAAGCTGGGTAAACAGTAAATCTTTTTTTGTTGTTTAAGTCAGTCTGCCACAGGAGCGAAAACATGTATATTGAACTGATAGAAATGCTAAAGGTTTTTTCCAGTCTATCGCAAAAGATTTGAAAGCTACAGTTCCTCAAAAGTGGCTTTTTGTAGTATAAAATTATTTCTTTTAAATTTTCACTCATATGGATACTTAAAATATCTTAACTTAATAGCTTTTTTGGTATACGATGTGTGATCAAAAAATAACTGTTATTTTCAATTTTTTTCAAAAAGAATTTATTTATTCATCAATTTCTATTTTATTTCCTTTAAAGTAGTCCCCCTCAGATATACGTTCGCTTCACAAAACACTTCTAAAACGCCCTTTTTGGTATCGCCAACAGCTCTTGTTTCGCTCTTGTTTTTCTTTTATCTCCTCAATCGTAGCAAAACGTTATCCTTTCATAGGTGTCTTCAATTTTGGGAAGAGGAAAAAGTCAGGGGGGCCAAGTCCGGTGAATACGGTGGTTGAGACATGCTTGCGGGTTTGTTTTTGGCCAAAAACTCACGCACAAGCATCGATGTGTGAGCTGGTGCATTGTCATGGTGCAAAATCTATGATTGGTTCTTCCACATAACTAGGGGAATAGTGAGAGACATTATAACATAACATCTCAACATCATTGCATCGTAAGGCTGCAAAAGCCGCAAGTTTCTGACTTTAAAACTCAGTATATCGGACAATTGGAACACTCTCTTTATCTTTGCTGCAATACGGTACATTACGGCACATTTTGTTGTAACTTTTAATACGACAGTCTTAGCAAAAAAAAAAAATGGAATGGGAGTTTGTTTTCCATTAGGAACTTAATTTTGGCATGCTTAATTCGCTTAATAAGTAATTTGTGATTTGTGTTAACAATAATGGGGAAACTTATTTGAATTTCGAATTTATTGCAGTATGATTTTTTTTATTTATTTTGAATGCAATTAATGCACAATTAGCCACAGCTACAGCTAAATATTACAAAGCAGAAGAAGAAGAACATAAAATTCTTCATCACCCTTTGATAAGTGGATTAAGATAATGATCTTAATCTCCTAGATACGGAGATGGAATGAAAATACTCGTTTTGCATCTTTCTTCTCTTTCTCATATTCACAAATTTTGCACACAATTCTCAGATGGCGAAAATTTGCTGAATGGGAATGCATTTGCTGATACTCCTGTACGATTGGGTAAGGGCAAAGTCACACAAAGGTCTTGTTGTGAAATATTTTGTGAAGTGTTTTTTTTTTTAAGTTTTACAAACCAATCTCGATTATTTCCTAAGGACCAGTAAAGATATTTGAAAAATGTTTGTCTCGTTGTTCTGATCAAATTTGGGGTTTAATCAAGCTTTATCTCCTGGGAAAGAGAACACCAAATACGTGCTTCAAGACCTTCCACGGGATCCAGTATTATAAAGTTGTGAATTAAGACCGTGCATTTGATTAACTATGTGAACTGGTGGTAGATAAATTGGGAGCGTGCAATAATAGTGGGTGTTGTCCAATGTGACACAAATGTAATTTCTTGATGGTAACTTTATTTGAAAATGACTCTAAATATAATTATTTGACTATTTTTTATGTTTAGCGAAAATCAGGACCATATTGCCAATACAAGAAATACTTTCTTCGTCATAAAAATCCAACCTTTCAAGGGACCGAACTTTGAAATAAATATTTTATTTAACGGGCTTTCACTTTTGAGCAAGATCCTTCCTCAAATAATAATTTCATAACAATAACAATGAGGTTTTATCAAGGTTTAAATTGCTGCTTAAAATTTGCAAAACAGTCGAAAAATAAGCATTGCTTTAATAATGGCGTAGTAAATTGTCTGAATACGACTTTGACTATGACAACAATCGGAACAAAACAGCAAACACAGAAAATGCTCTCGTTCCTTTGCTACCGATAACGATGGAACAGACATGTTAAATTGCAATTAGCATTAGCAATTAATGCAATTGGTTTATATTGTCTAATTCATGAAACAATTAGAAATAGTTCAACTAATTCCCATTAGATAATTGAAATTTTTATTCTAATTGTAAAACTAATTGCAATTAGTTGCCATTACCAAAAAAAATTGGTTTACTTTTACAAATAGAAATCTAATTGACTTCTACTAATGCAATTACATATCAATTAGCTCGAATTAGAATCAATTATTTTGATATTTTCAAAAACAAAAAAAAAACAAAATATTCATAATATGAATTTCACACATATACATATATAATATACATTGTATATATATAACTTATGTACATAATATGTACTACATATGTATATTACATACTAACTGTTTAATAGCTAGAATGACCGGGTATATTCGCTTTCAGCAATACAAGCTTTTCAAAAGAAAAGTCCGTCAAGCGACCCCGTCTTGGACTATTAATAATGCCCGCAAAGTTTGAAGTTGAAACAAATTGCAAAGCACGCTTATTTATTTACATTTCAAACACTTACCACTTGACAACAATTACGGTAACCACATGTTTCCACATAGTCCCTGTCCACACTAGAACTTGGAAGAATATCGGATTCTCTTTTTTGGTTTTTGTGTTTACTTGTTGTTGCTGTTATGTTTGATTTACGAAGAATGGCAAAGCGTGCCACCGAGTACGCAAAACTCTGTACCCCTCTTCTTACCTCTTACCACCCTCTCCTACAATTTTGTAGTGTGAATGGGGACATACAGTGAATCACATCATTACTCGTTCACTTCAATAATTCTTTGCAAAAAATGTATTTTTATCTAAATAATTTCTAATTCGAGCTAATTGAATATGTAATTGCATTAGCAGAAGTCAATTAGATTTCTATTTGTAAAAGTAAACCAATTTTTTTTTTGATAATGGCAACTAATTGCAATTAGTTTTATAATTAGAATAAAAATTTCAATTATCTAATGGGAATAAGTTGAACTAATTCTAATTGTTTAATGAATTAGAGAATTTCACAAAAGAAGGTTAATTAGCAATCATTAGCATTATCTAATCATTATTTAACATCTATGCGATGGAAGGAACAAATCGAAGCCGACAGCAACAGCAGTTTAGAAAAAAACGACTGTTGACTGCGAAAGCCAGCCAAACTAAATGTATTGATAGTCATAGCAATAGTTGATGCGTTAGTTGTTTGCATTTGCTGCGACAGTCGTTTGGTTCTTCGATGTCTCGGAAACGGAAAAAATTATCAAATTAAACAAACCGGTCGGAAACAAAGCGTTCAATTGTAAAAAGGTTAAATCTTGGACCTCCGACAGAGGATGTTTTTCATGCAGTGTCTACAAAGTGGTTTCACAAAATTGAAAAAAGCAGCTCAATTAAGAAATTCCTCATTTGTGTCGACTATTCCATATTTATCAAATGTAAATTCAAGATAATTAACATAATAAAGGAATAGATCTATTTTGTTGTAACCAAGGTATCTTTAAATTGAATGTAATAGTTTTGGCAAGTATGTATAATTACCATAAAAATCACAGGGGCTATGATCAGTTCTTGTGAATACTCGGCACTTACATATATTATGGTTTTTTGATCCAATGAAATCTTGCCAACAAAAATATTATATTGTTTCTTTTCTTCGTCGTTCTCTTTCTAATTCTTGAAGCTTCTTCCAACAAGTCAAGCTATAGTATAAGTATGTGGCCACTTTAGTATTTTGAATATAATCAAATTGTTGCATTTTTATTATTCAGTATTTGCACATTTATTATAAAGTCTAAATACAAAATAAAGAGTCAAAAATTTCACAACGTTTGATAGAGTAAGAAAAAAAAAAACAGAAGAGAAAGTGAAATTTTATTACTTTTTAAATAAGATAAAACTGATTTCCGCAACTTAAAAAAACGGGCTGTTTTAATACTTCTAAACCCAATGTTTTTGTAACGGGATATTGATTGGGTGATTAAATAAAAATATAAAAAGTAAGTAATTTTCTTTTGGTTTTTGTAATAGTGTAGGCATTTGAAATAAAAAGAAGTCGGTTTCTCTACCTCAAACGAAGATCCAAGTGAAGGAAGCTAGCCGTTCGAAATCGACTTAAATTGAGTTTCTCGATCTCGAAAGCTTTCGTTCGCACTCATGAAGGCCTAAATTCGGTCTTTACGTATTTGGAAATAACATTATTGCCAAATCGAAAATTGGGCTATTGTCATTTCCCCCAACTCTACGAATGAAAGAAGGAGAGAGAGAGAAGGAGTGCGTGTGTATGTGAGATAGTGTGTGTGTGCGTGAGAGAGAGAGAGTGTGTGATAGAGAGTGTGTGTGTGTGTGTGTGTGAGAGAGGGAGAGAGAGTGTATGTGTGTGAGAAAATGTGTGTGAGAGAGAGTGTGTGTGTGTGTTTCGACCCTAAGACCTCTAATCATTTGCTTTACCAGACAAGATTATTTTACATTATTTAAAAATTCGTATGTTATCATTCGAGTAGAAGTGGAATTAGAGAAATGCAAATGGGCACCAAAAGGCACCATTGATTTTGCTGAAGCAATGGAGAACTTACTTATGTCAGTTTCGGGAACTTTAAGGTTGGAAAATGATGCGTCACTATTAAAATTACATACTGAATTTGTCCTCAAGCGGGGCAATAAGTGTCCCACACTTAAACTTTGACTTTATATACGTTGACGCCTGAAAACTACAAAGAACTAAAGTGGTCGGTTCATTCGAGCTCGTTATAAACGTGCTCTAATTAGGTACCCATGGTGAATTTACATATCATAAATTTTTTTGAAAAATACCATTGTCTCAAAAGAGCGAATATTGATTTAAGTCGTTTTTCGCTGCAAGCAGAGTTAGCGTTCTGTAGTTTTGTGTTTGTGATGAATTGACTTACGTACACCTTCACCTTACTGAAAAATGTTCGGAATGAACACAAGCAAAATTACAACTAACGAAGTATTCCGCTTAGGAATTATATAGGGACCACTTATTTTACAAAATCGACAAATGTACATACCTATATATATGCGGTAGCCTAAGTGGCGTAACTATGCAGTGAATTTTCATACGTAGAACTAAATTTACTTAGCGCCTGGAGCGCACTAAATTATACTCAATTAAATGTAATTAGGTATGGAGTTACCAGAAAGATCGTGGTTATCTGGCCGATATTTAAAAATTTTAGCAAAATTACTGTAATCTATAATTTAGCGATTGATTTAGCGGTGAAGAAGTAAATTTCTGCAAATCGGTCATTATGTATGGGACATAACATTTGAAATTGAATAACAGTAGAATTTGAATTCAGTAGTATGAGTAAAAAATGTATGACCTAAATCGGTCATTCGTCATAAAATAAACTTGGTCAATAGATTTTGATAACTTAAACGCTTCCTTCTGAAGGTATAAAAAGTTAAGTTTGAGTCAAAGTAATACAACTCCATTTTGAAATTAATTTCCAAATAAAATAATAATTGTAATTTCTTAATACAAATATTCCACGATAAACTTAAAGATGTTAACCTTCAGGGTTTTGTCCCCACCTCAAAAGCTTTCTTCATATTAATAAAATAATCTTTGTATTTTTTTTTTTTTCTTTCAGATTTCTGGTGAAGGATCTTTGTAGATTTGTTCGACTTTGTTGTTCATTTGTATTTTAAATGAAGGTAGTTACCATATAATATTAGTTAGCATAACAGTGCATAAGATAAATATTACACAATTGTAATTAGTATAACAATTTATTTATAATTATTATTACTAATATAGTTATAATAATAATAATAATAATAATAATAATAATAATAATAATAATAATAACTATTATTATTATTATTCCCACGCCTCTTGGTTTCAGGAGCCTGACCACACCTACGGCACCTATTATTAATATCCTCGTGTAGAATAACTCTTCGAAAATGTCTAGAGTGGATTACGCCATCCTGTATGGCCATTAGAAATGCTTCCGTTTCAGGGAACAATTGGCAATACTGAAAACATATTGTAGACAAATTCTATAGGATCGAACTGTGGCGTTGAGAGTTTTAGTGGTGTGTAATTTTCATCCAAATTCACTAGAATGGAATATTGCTCACTTTCTAATGCCTTCGCATAAAAGAATTCTCTAAGTTTCTGGGTTTGGTTATAATATTGGTTCTTCAAATTTATTATACCCTGTCCGCCCAACTTTCGTGGCAACATTACTCTCTCAACAGCAGCGTGAGGATGGTGCTGTCCAAATCTTGTCATCGTTGTTCGTACTTTTCTCTGTGTTGAATCCAATTCCGTATCACTCCAAACTATAATTCCAAATGAGTATGTTAATACAGGAATGGCGTAGGTATTAATTGCCCGGATCATATGCTTAGCATATAATTTGGTTCTGCACAGCTTTTTTATTATTATCTCACACTGCACCTTTAATGCGGCTCTTATAAGTGTGTGGTGTATACCACTTATTTCATCCACTCCCAAGTATCTGTAGGATTGATCAGAACGTAACATTTGTATTACGCCCTCGTTCAGCGTAAATCCTTCAGAATGCACTACCTGACCTCTTACCATCTCGACAGACTTGCACTTTTCAAATCCAAATCGCATGCATATATCACTACTAAATCTCTCCACTATATCCAGTAAGTTCGAGAGGTGATATCTTGACCGTGCAAACAATTTCAAATCATCCATGTATAGTAAATGGGTGATTGTAGTCTGCCTTTGTTGGTGGCCAATACGGTATCCATTAGGAGACTCATTCAACGCTTTACTGAGAGGTCCTAGAGCCAGGCAGAACCATAATGGACTGAAGGATTTACATTGAAAAATATCCCTATTTATCCGAATTTCTCTGGTGCAGATGTCGTTAAGGATTATTTGCGTTCTCCACATAGGCATTATCCTTTCAAAAAATGCAATTATTTTCCGGCTCACTCCATTAACCCTAAGTGTTCGTAGTAGGTACACATGGGGTACGCTATCAAATGCCTTCTTGTAATCAATATACGCGACACTTAGATTTCGTTGATGGAAAGTTGGATTCCTTGTTATAATTGCATCTATTGAAATCACCTCCTTGCATCCTCGTGAGTTTCTTGCACATCCCCTTTGCTCCGGTAGTAACAAATTGTTTTCAATACAATGATTGTAGATTTTCTCCAACACCATCCCTGTTAGCAACCTATAGATAGTCGGCAAACACGTAATTGGTCGATAGTTCTGGGAATCTTTAGTATCACCACTTTTGTACAAAAGAAACGTTCTTCCCATTGTAAGAAAGGGTAGCATTGTGGTTTCTCCATTCAAGAATTCATTCAGAAGTGATACTAAATATGGGTGGATACTTGTGAGACGTTTTAACCAAAAATTTTGAATACCATCTGCTCCTGGCGCCTTCCAATTTTTGGCCTTGCTCAATGCTGCTTTCAAATCAGATTCCGTCATTATACTGTCCTGCATTTCATCCGTTCCCATTGAATTAGTCCATATTGGATTTTCGTGATATGTTGCAGCTGTTTCCCATAATCCTCCCCAGAATAGCTCTACTTCCGATCGATCTGGG
>JAHXMU010000105.1:1022014-1057458 GCA_019455685.1 Philornis downsi | reverse complement strand
TTCCACTTTCGTTATGGCATATGCTGCACAATAGAGTGTGTCAATTAGCCTTTGGTAGTCTGTATTTATGACTTCCATCTCCGCTGGCAGCATTATCCTATTCAATATATCTATTGCCATAAAAGTGCTTTTCCTAGGCTTAAATCTACTTAATATGGGCCTATATTCTGGATCTATACCTATATATTTGATTTTTGCCTCGTTGTATAATGTGTTGATGGAGCAGAGTAAATTAGAGTCCTCTGACGCCTGCGACGTCGGTATACTGTTTTCTTGGTCTCCGGGTATAGTATATGTATGAGTGCTAGTGTAGATATCCGGGGTAGCTATTTGGGTTTCGATGTGCGCTGGGCTGTCCATGTTTCTGTCGTCAGTATGTTCTATGTTGTCTGTCTGTGTGGTCTCGTTCAGTACTGCTTGTCGGATTTGCTCTATTATTGTTGGTGGTATTATGTTATTCCTAATAATTGCAGCTCTTCTATCAGCTAGGTTTTGGTGTGTAAGATGATGCATATTTGGGTAATCTTGGACGAAAATATTGTACATTTGCTGCCTGTAATTTGACCCTTGAGTCTGAGTGCGCGTCGCCCTGAAGTAGGCTTTTATCGTGTTCATTTCTAGCGTCCACTTTATCCTACGCCTTGGCAGCCCTGCGTTCGTGGTCCATCCTTCGATAAGAAGGGAAGCATCTCGTGCAGATGGGCTTCTAGCATTTACGGCCCTTTGTCTTGTCCTACGTGTTATTATATTCGCATTTGTCGCATTCATATTATCAAAACTTTCTTGCATATTCTCCATAATTTTAAAGGGTTGTTATTATTATTATTATTATTCCCACGCCTTTTATTCCGTACTCAACAGAATCTCCTCAGGGTGATATATATAATGAGGATCCCTTTCCTCCACAAAACCACTTCTAATTGCAAGAATTTGATGAATTACTCTTGCCACATTGTTATGCCTCCTTAGATATGCAGTACTGGCCATTACGGAGCAGCCATTAATTATATGGTCTGTAGTTTCCGGAGCCTGGCCACATCTTCGGCATCTGTTATCAACGTCCTCATGTAGAATAACTCGTCGATAATGTCTAGAGTGGATTATTCCATCCTGTATTGCCATTAAGAAAGCCTCTGTTTCCGGAAACAGTTGCCCATACTGAAAACAGATTGTAGACGCATTTCTGTCCACATTGTCCACTTCCAATTGGTGTGGAAATCTGTCATGTATAGCCTTGCGTTTCCATTGCTCCACAATATCGGCATCACTACTTATACTTTCTAGAGGATTGTATTGCATTGTAGAAAGTTTGAGCGGTGTGTGGTTTTTGTCCAAATTAACCAAAACAGAATATTGTTCGATTTCCGCTGCATTCATATAAAAGAATTCCCGCAGTTTGTGGACCTGATTAAAATGTTGATTTTTGATATTCATTATCCCCTGCCCACCCAACCTTCGCGGCAGCATTACCCTTTCAACGGCAGCCTGGGGATGATGCTGTCCAAAACTTGTCAGGATTGTTCGGATTTTCCTTTGCAGGGAATCTAAATCTGTATTATTATTATTATTATTATTATTATCATCATTTTTATTATTATTATCGCTGCTCACAAAGTATTGTACTCGGTGCTATAATATAAGATATGTAAAATTGAAATTAAATATTAAAAATTAGTAGTACTTGCAGGATATTGACTGACTTGAAACCGAAAATATTAAATATAAAATACATACATCTATATTTGAATATCATGTTTAAGGAATCGAAAATCTTTTAGACGAACGCAAACAATCTTTATATATAAATGCATAGAGCATACATAATAAATACCTATACATATAACCCTCCTCAGAACAACGCAACACATTCCCATCAACGCCGAACAAAGGTGTGCGAAGGGACAAATGTAGGCAAAATCTTTCAAAATTACAATAATTTAAATCGGATGTGGTTTGCCTCGACATTACTAGTTACTATTATTACTTTTTTTTAAACTTTCCGCAAAAGCAATTTGATGTAAATACTCAGATAAAAATAAGGAGTTGGCGAAACATTTTAAATGCAGTGGTCAACCACAAATGTTGACAAAATGATGGAGTATTTCCTTGGATAAAGTGATTTCACACCTCCTTGTATGGTCGTTTGAATTTTTTGCACTACGCACACAGTGAAAAGCTTCGCTAATGATTAAATGAATTTAATTTCTTTTTAATCTTCGCGGTACTAAAAAGCTATTTAGACCAATCGGGATTTCAAACGGTAAATAAATTATACGACTCATTTTTCGTAATTTGTTTGCATTAATTAATTAAAATGATTTCGGTCACGTGGGTCGGAATGGCTCAAGAGCTGCACGATTTTTCGAAATTGTTCGAATTTTCATTTCCGATAAAACGACACCGGCAAACTTTTCCTTCAATCAGTCGATTGGCACGCCATCAGTAAGCCACGTTTCGCAGTCAGGTTGCAATCTAATGTCTTCTGGACCTGTTTTTATTAATGTGATTTTTAGTCCTTCTTTATTTTTGAAGGAGATGATACTTCCGACCCACAGACTGCATTAAGCGGTGAATTTTTCTGTATGGAAATCACTTGTAGATTATTTAGATTTGCCATTTTGACACAACCGGTTGTTATGCCTCGATATTATACAACGCTAACGGTTATTTTCCTTCGCCCCAAGAGGTTCCAGCTAAAGTTTTAATGACATCAGACATTGTCTTTGATACAAGTTGCGTGTTTCGGTAAAAGGAGATCGTAACCTCTCAAGATAAAGATTGAACAAAATGGGGGAAATAACTCCCCCTTGGTCTGCCTGCCGTTGATGTATTTGTCAATCAGCCTTTCATGCTATTTGCCAGAGAGGACTTCAAAACTAGTGGAGTGATCAATCGTATCAAATGCCTGGAATAAATCCAGAGCCACTACAATGGTTTGATCACAAGATCTCTGGTGAGTATTCTGGGTATGGGAAGTTATCGTTGTTAGTACAGTCGTACTGATATGTGTTCCTCTGAATCCGTATTGTGTGGTCAGCGGTAAATGCTATTTCAGAGATGACAGCAAAATGGATTTTAAAATCTTTGGGTGATGATAGGAAGGGTGGATGGAATGAACACCAGATAACCAGATCAGGGATAACCAGGTGGTTTATCGAGGCATTTAGAATTTGCGGTAGATGTTCCCATTCTGTGGGACCAATATGCTTCAACATTAGCATTGAGACGCTATCAATACTGAGGGCATTTGGCAATTTTGTTTTGGGGATTATTGTGAAGGCGCATGATTTAAGATCTTTTTTGAGATTTGATTTTTTTCATTATAGTTCTCTTTGTCTGATTATGCTTAGACGGATGTTTAATGAGCAGTCTGCAGAACTGTGTCACACATTTCTTGGCATGTGTGTCTTGAGCATTCTAGAACGGATGAGTAACAGATTCGCACACCTACCTGTCCCCGATACGATTTTTATAGTAGACCAGACTACCGAGCAGACCAGACCCTACCGAGCAGTCGTTCACATGTATTAACCATCTATCTCGGTGGTGTTGAATTTCAAGGTTATTAATTTCTACCAAATCTGTTCGACGACAAAGTTGTTTTTGCACGCAAAAAATCTCTAACTTCTCCCAAGTTAGGTATAACATTCGGGATGCGCCTGTCCTGTATTTAATACTTCGCAGCTTTCACGATTATTTGACGAAATCTGGTATATGTGAGTTATAACGTGCGATGTAGTTCTACCAATAACATTCGTAAAATGGCTAGTCCGCTTTGCTGTAATTGACGAACTTGCGTTCATCCGGCTCCATAAAGGCGCTGGGCTTTTTCAACATGATGATACTAATAATTGATGATGCCTAATTGCGGATGCCAGCTCTCATAATGATCATTGAAGTCTCTTAATACAATCCTGTTGTTTCCCTGTAATAGATGTTCTATATTGGGGAAATAGCTAGCCCCAACACTACTGACAGGACTATGTACACGTTAAGGATTTCCATTTCCATATCCCTCTGTGGTAAAGGCCATAACCTCTAATATAGGACAAGGTGTAGGGGTTCAAGAGAAGAAGTGATGGTGTAACAACCACTACGTTTAATAGTAAGTGCCAGTCAATTCCATTGATTCCTATCTCTGCCATTCCTTATGATGTTATAACTACCATAGAATGAGAGCTTGCAGTTAGCCGTCAACTTTGTTTCCTATGCAGCAGCGATTGGTATATTCTCTTCATGCGTATACGTTGTAATCTCCATTGATCCTATTCCACATTACATTGGAGTTTAAATTCAGAATATCAAGAGGCGACTGCTCATGTTAATCCGTTTCTATGGACGGCAGGTATATTTAGGTTGAATTAAACTGCTACTTTGGAGGCAACCGTTGTGGTTGTTGTAACGGAAGCGAAGGGTTCAGCACATAAAGTTTGCACTTTAGTCCCTATGCGATCGCAAATTTGTACATCGCTTAATATGGCGCCATTTCGTATGGCCATTAAATGGTGCAAACGTTATATAATGTCACCACGAAATTGGGTTGACCAATCACAGTGCGTAGTAACAACTAAACACTGAACAATGCCAGACTACAGGCTTGAATCTGAATTTGTCCGATACCGACTATGATTAATATCTGCATATCTCATACAACTATCGGTGAATTGACGATTATTTTCCTTCACTCGGGTCGTGTTTAAACTTTTTATGGTGTGCCATATTCGGGAGGATTTTTTTTTTCGTTTGGATGATGTTATAAATAAAAGTAAAAATAAAAACTAATTTCAGCTAGGTAAAGTGACATACATACGAGTATACTTTTACCCAGATTCCCTTTGCATTGGATCGCTTCTTACCGAAAAACACTCTTAATAGAAAAAGTGAAATTCTGATGTCCCCTACTTAGTAATCGGGAGATTTTTATATGCGACATACCATATTCATTCTTAAGGTGGGAATACACGACATGTATTTTACATATCGCATGTCACTTTTTTGACCCGTCTGTTTTTCGTATGTCTGTCAAAATTATGAAAAAAACGCGGCGTTCAATTTTATGTGTCCAAACGTGCATGTGTAAACCACATAACATTGCCATTAACAGCAGATATTGTTGATACAAAAAACCATTTTTGTTTTTTTTGTCATTAATACTTTTATTTATATTGTTAATAAATTACTTACTTTTGCGTTTTGTCTATTCATTTTAAATTATTTTTATTTTATTTTATTTTTTTTTTTGTTGTCGTTGAACACTTGACGCTTTGTTGTTTACAATAAAACAGCTGACTGCGATGCGGTTTACATACGAAAATAGAGCACGCTCTATTTCAAAAATTTACAAATGTATTGCATATGGCATGGTGCACATGACATGTTTGACATGAGCCACACGGCATGCATAATTTTTTGGTATGTAAAAGTGACATGCGATAAGTAAAATACATGTCGTGTATTCCCACCTTTAGAGTTTAGTTCAATCATAATCTGTGATATATTTGATTGCGTTCAGTACAATTGGTTGGAAGAAGCTAAGAATATTTAGATTAAATTCGCCATAATTTGCATGGGAGGTACCAGAGGGCCGTGGTTACCTCGTCGATTTTTCTCAAGCTTTACAGGGGTTAATATATCAATCGGTATAGCTCATTTACAATTCTGGGCTACGATTCACCAAAATAATAGGGTTGTACCAAGTTCTAAGAAGTTTCATACATATTTACGACGATTATTTTGTTTACCACTTGACTTAAAAAGTCATGAAACACATTTGTTTAAGAGATACTTGGTATCTTCTTGGTTGTACGTTCGTGTCTATCAAATGATTTTCCTTGGTGATGATGATTCCTTCGGATGAAGATACAAATATAACGATTATAAAGACGATATGTGTAAAAGTTAGAGAACGGCATTGTTAACTGCACTTTCTCGAATATTTGAATTGCATCCGTCAATTCTAACGAATATTATAGGAATCACCATCGATCATCAAATTCCTTACATCCCATGTATGAGATATGGCAGAACTTCTCACATTCAGTGAGCTTACTGGCATTCTATTTTTAGATTTTAATCGACTATTCATTCGACCGTGACCGTATCGGGGACTGATCCCGCTATCATGCGAACAATAGTCGCGTGTACATCGCGTCACGGTCGGTCACAAAATTGTTGGAATGCTAAACAAAATTCCTAAATGAAATTCTCCCAGATCTGCCTATTGTGAAAAAGAGACATTTCCTCAGTTTGTTACTGTGACATTTTAAATCTATTATTTCATCGCATCTTTGCTTTAATTTTTGTTTAAAAAACAATTTGTAACAATTCTCAGGAATTATGTTACATTTTGTCATGAGTAGGAGACGATTTTAGTTCAATTTGCTGGTCTAAATTTTGATTTTGAGTTATTACATCATCGAACTAAGTTTTATTTGCCCTTTAACCCGTATCTGGTTCAATTTTGGAAACAGAGTTACACATAAGCACATACCTACCTACAGATTATATAAACCATTTATTTATATTAGTAACTATAAGGCGAAACGAATCATGGTCATTATACAATATAAATCATACATCATCATCAGCATCATCGTCATACATTCTCCAAATTCATTTTTTAGTATCAGATAAACCAGAAGTAAGAGCGAAAAAGTACGGCCAAATAAAAGTTATGATTTAATCATATACATACATACATACATGCATACAACTATGTCTATTATTATAAAAAAGAAAAGTAAAAAATGTACTAAATAAAAACTTCTCGATGTTTATTAACATTTGTATTTTTCTAATCTATATAACATCCGACCAAAATGTGGGTAAGTATCTAAAATTTTGATGGTTCTTTAAACACATTTTGAAGTTGGAAATTGAATAGAAGTATGCAGTAGTTCTGGTTTAATGAATGCTTTTCTAATTATTTCTATACTATTTGGTTTAGGTTATTCTCATGTCAAATAAACGCATGTGGTCCTGAGTACGGTACTCAATCATTCTTATTTTTGATTTGTTGAAGTAAACGAATAACTCGGATATGAAATTTCTGACTTATTCATTCGAACGATCAAACTCTTATTCCACTTAATTGGTTTTTACATATAATATGAAATAGCAAACTATGCTGTCACTGTAAATTAATTCATAAAACATTGTCTGACGTTAAAAATGAGATTTTTTTTTCTCTTTCCCATGAATGAGGTATGGGAGCGTGTCCCACATTCAGTGAGCTTTCACGCATTCTGTTTTTTTCCGAAACCGTACCCCGGTTTTTTTAAAATCCTCATTTGAACCGGGTTTTCGCTTCGGCTAACCCATATTGTGTACGTATACATCTTCTATCTGATTAACCAAATTAAATAAAATTTGACGAACCTTAAATTTTTGTAGAGATAGTTTTCAAGAATAAAAATGGATAATCACAATGCCCTTCATTTCACTTACAATTACGTAGTAATTACATTAATTATAGTCAAAATTGCATTGAGAATGCTTAACTAATATTAACGTACTTTTACTAGATATGTTGAAAAATGCTAGAAGTTTAATTATTTTAAATTTCTTGAAGTAATAACTTAAGGAATGTCTTTCTGAAGGAAATTTATAATAATGCTGTAAAAATTAAATTGATAACATTTTGACACATATATAATTTCTCTAAGCGATATTTAAGGAATTAGAACTGTTTGGGTGTGGGGGCGAATAAAATAATTATAAAAACCGGGTTGAGAAATAAAAACAAAATTAAATTTTTCGTTTTTTTTTCATATAAATTATTATTGACTTCGGGGGTATATTTTACCTTCGGGTTAGCTTGACGTCTTAATTACAAGTGACGTATTCTTCTTTTTTTATATTTAGGGTTGCCCTTAAGGGTAACAATTCATTGTACTTAAAACTATTAGGGTGCCCGGCTAGACATCCCGCCCCCTTGCAGGAATGCAATATAGAGGGAAACAGAAGCTAGACTGGGTCATATACATATACGGATGGACGAGAATTCAATTATATAATTCAACAAAAAGGACTGAACAATAACAAATAAAACAGTACATTAATGACGAGCATGAACATGTATAACGATGGTCGAAGCAGAGGACCCTGTTGAAGGCTGTTGTTTGCAGGAACACTGGTGCTGGCCTTGGTTGTGGGTTGTGGCCACTTCACGTCTATGGTTCTGCTTTCGACCTCGGCTGCGACGCTTTTTGTTGTCGGAATTGTTGCTGGGGCGGCTATTATTGCCGCGGGAATTGTTTTTACGGCCATTGCCCCCTCCATTATGCCTGCGATGTAGCATCGTATGACGCTCGGCCAGACACTCTCGGCATCGTTCCCGACTGGTGCATTTCTTTACTGTGTGGGAGATAGGACGAACGCGACACAGAGAAGAAAAAAAGAGACATTAGTTCTACCCGGGATTGGGGAGAAGCACGAGCTTGACAACTGGCCTCGTAAGAACGCCATTGGCAGTTCGTACATCAGCCACTCGTACTCTTTTATCGGGGCCTAAATAGACTTTCTCTACTCTGCCTATCTTCCATTCGTTAGGGGGAAGACCATCCTTCCTTATGACGACCATGTCGCAAACTTCAAAGTCTTTCTGGGGAAACTTCCACTTGTTACGTTTGTGGAGTTTCACCAAGTATTCCTCTTTCCAGCGTCTGGCAAAAGAGTGATGAAGGACTTTGAGTTTCTGCCACATGTTGACATAACTAAGCGACCCGATCGAGGTATCAGGTTCAGGTGGTGACAACAAAGCGGAGCCTATAAGAAAATGCCCATTAGTCAAAGGTGCCAAATCGTTTGGACTATCAGTCATTGGACTTAGGGGCCGAGAATTCAAGCAAGCTTCAATTCTGGCAAGCATGGTAGTAAATTCCTGAAAAGTGAATCTCTGGGTGTTAGATCCTTTTGAAGTGAGCTTTGAAGCTTTTGGCTCCGGCTTCCCATAGGCCTCCCATGTGCGGAGCTCCAGGGGGTATAAAATGCCATTCTATAAGTTGGAAGGCATCTTTAGATATTAATTGACGCTTTACGTCAGTCAAAAAATGGACTTGGTCTCGACCAAGAACATTGGAAGCTCCAACGAATGCTGTTCCATTATCGGAAAACATTTTAGCGGGGCAGCCTCTTCGTAAAAAGAAACGAGAAAAGGCAGGAATGAAGCAATCTGTTGATAGATCGTTAGTTGCTTCAAGATGAATTGCTTTTGTCGCAAAGCAAACAAAGACGAGAACATATCCTTTTGTGGCTCGACAACCTTCACCTATATACGACTTTATTTCGACCTATACATGTAAAAGGTCGTGAAAGAGATGTTCTTTCCGAAGGGAGGGTGGCCATAATTTGATCAACGGCTTTCCTTCTGTACAGGGCACATGCTCGGCAATTGTGAATAATAGTTTTAATAAGATTGTTCAGTGTAGGGACCCAAAATTCTAATCTCATCAATCTTAACATCAATGAGTTTTCACCGTGCACTGACGCTTTGTGGACATATTCCAAGTACAATTTGGTGAACCTGCCATTATAGGGGAGAATTTTGGGGAATCTTTCATCGTACGTCAGAGTTGGTGACAGCGCCAGTCTACCATTCACTCTCATAAATCCGTTCAAGTCAAGAAAAGGATTAAAGTTTATAAGGGGGCTCTTTTGAGATATGCGAGCCTTGTTCTCGAGTATATTATATTCGGGAAAATGATGACGCTGGCAAAGAATTATCAAGCGGCCTTTCACGAAATTGATCTCATTTTGTTCAATATTGCACGATGAATACGAGTGCGAGACCTTATATTTCGGATGTACTCGATGATAAAATCGAAATACATAAGCTAGCACTCTCATAGCTCGTGGTAAATCTGAAAAGCGGGCCAAGATATCCTCGGTCTCGGATATCTGGTGCAAATGGACTCGAACTGGTCGAGATTCAAGATTCGTCATTAATTTGAAATTCGATTTAGGCCATTCGTTTTGAGGACGACATAACCAAGCGGGGCCGTTCCACCATAGCGCTTGATAAAAAAAATGCCACGAGTCACAATATCTGCCTTGTTGTCATGGGGAACGACGTGATGCCAATTATCAGTACCGACTCTCTCCGCTATGAGAGAGACTCTGTTCGCTACAAAGGTGGGCCAATGACACGGGGGCTTCTGAAGCCACGACAAGACAATTGTAGAGTCTGTCCAATAATATGTTGGAATGGTATCGATTCTCAAATTCTTTGCGAAGAGATTCGATCATTCTAGCCAATAGAGTTGCACCGCAGAGTTCTAAACGGGGCAAGGTCTCAACCTTGATAGGCGCCACTTTATTCTTTGCAGCTAGCAAATGTGTCGTGATATCACCGACAGCGTTTTTAATGCGAATGTATAGTGAGGCCACATATGCCTTTTCAGAAGCGTCACAAAACGCTTGAAGTTGAACTTCATTTTCTGGGTTGTAGTCAACCCAACGGGGGATCTCGATCCTTTCGATCTCACTATAATCGGCTAAAAACTCATGCCATTCGCGTAGAGTCATGGGTTTTAAGCATTCGTCCCAGCCAGTTTTGTCTTTCCAAACTTGTTTTATTAGAATTTTTGCGACTATTATTTTCGGGGCCAACCATCCGGCAGGATCAAATAATTTGGCAATTTCAGACAAAACGGCTCGTTTGGTGACTGATGATTTATTAGGGGCCGAAACGGCTTTGAAAAAGAAACAATCTTTTCCTGCGTTCCAACGTAAACCCAGAGTCTTCGTGGTACTAGCATCAGAAATTTTCAAAAATTTAGAATCATGTATATATTGCGGGGGCAAACACTCTAATAAAGTTTGAGTGTTAGCCGTCCATTTGCGAAGGCCAAAACCAGCAGAGTCTAGCACATCAACAAGTTGATTGCGACTCTGAATGCCCTCATTTATGCTATGAGCACCAGCTAAAACATCATCGACGTATGCACATGCGACATCTAATAATTTCACTTGCCAATGGGAACTGAGATTCGCAATTCTCGGCAACTTGAAATAGTGCCCGTATCGCTAAGTAGGGGGCGCAGTTGACACCAAAAGTTACCGTATTCAGTTCAAAATCCTGAATATCATCATCTGGATGATCGCGGTAAACTATTCGCTGATAGGGGGTTTGTACGGGGTTAACAAGTATTTGGCGATACATTTTTTCAATATCCGCATTGAACACATACCGGAAAAATCTCCTTCTAAGGATTAGTACCGTCAAATCGGCTTGTAAAACGGGGCCGGTACATAAAATATTATTAAGGCTTACGCCATTTGACGAGGGGCTAGAGGCGTTAAACACCACACGAAGCTTGATGGTGACGCTGTCCGCTGTTTGAATACAGCGTGGTGAGGAAGATAATACGACGAAATCTGATTGTGTGTATCGCTAGTACTCAGTCTGGTCATATGACCCAGGGTAAAATACTCCTTCAGTACTCCATCGTACTGGGCTTTCAGATCGAGGTTTTTAAGTAAACGGGATTCATTTCGCAGAAATTGCGAAATGGATCCGATTCGGGACAGTCCTAACTGCATATTTATGGGGTATTCACGTCTAAAAGGCAGTGATACGACAAATCTGCCATCTTTGTTGCGATATGTTGTACGACGATACAACTCTTCGCATAATTTATCTTCCTCAGAAACTATGTGTGGCTTCGGCACGTCTTCAATCTCCCAAAATCGTAAGAGTTGATCGTTCAACTCCAGGTGATTGTAATATGCCTGTTAAAATCCAGCCAAACACCGTTTTTTGAGCAATGAGGTCACCACTCGGATGTTTCTGGACGCCGGCAAGCATAATTCTCGAATATACGTCGCCGCCTAGCAATAAGTCCATATGCGAACACTTTAGATCACTTGAATCAGAATTTACCAATTGGGCCACTGAATATGTAGGAAGACGACCAGTCAACTTTTCTACTACATAGGCATCAGTGGATATCTCAAAACTCGGATCAATAGGAGACCCTATCGATAAATTGCAGATTTTAGTCGATTTTGCGGCTATCGCACCGTTAATTCCGACAATATTTGCTGTAGAGGCTGTGAAAAGAGGCAATTTAAGTTTCTTCTGTAGTTTTCTCGATATAAATGTGGCCTGAGAACCAGGATCTATTAAGGCTCTAGCTGAACATCTCACACCGTAGCAACATACTTCAACAACGGTTGTTCCCAAAAGGACCGTGGAGTATGGCGACATTTTCAACTGCGTTTTCGACAGACATTTGTATAAATTCTGTACATAATCTAAGCGGATGGGGTTCGGAACATAAGGGGCATTTCTGCTGGAAAGTATTAGATGGGACTGTATTTCGCTGAGTGTTATCGACGGGAACCGTGGTAGCAAAACTTTTAAATTTTCTACGATCTTCCGTTCGATTCTTAGCATTTGAATTTTTCCTAACATGACCGGTATTCGAAGGCGGATTCGATTTATGCTCTCCTCTGATATCGTAAACAGACTCTAGCGCCTGATATCTTGAGGTCAGAAATTTGTCCATATTTTCCCAAGTGGGTAAATTGGAATTGGTCCCTTGGCATTGCTCCCAAAGTCCGAGGGTGACTTCAGGTAGTTGTGTAGAACAGATAAACACGAAAATTACATCCCAGTTCTTTGTCTCAATTCCCAATAATGATAAATCGATTACGCAGTCATTGATAGTTCGCTGCAATCGCTTTATAGTGGGACCAGATTCTTTATCGACAATGGCAAGATTGAAAAGTGTTTTTAACTGGGCGTTTACGAGAACCCTTTTATTCTCTTAACGATCTATCAGATTCTGCCATGCCATCGCAAAACCCTCATTAGTCATGGGGCACGTTTTTATAATATCACGTGCTTCGCCTTCTGTTTTTTGCATTTTCTGGATATTGCTAATGTGGTCATTATCCTTGTATAGGGCAAAGAACATATCTCTGAAAGTGGGCCATGTTTTATAATCTCCCGAGAAAGTTTCGGTATCACATGGGGGAAGATTAATTGGGATAGAGGCTGATTTCTTTTTAGAATTCAATTTCTCTATGAACGCATCAATGAATGCAGTCCCCGGACATATGATTTATATGCCGACATATATTTCGGTTTTATTATCTCAATAGAAATTTCTGACGGGTCCGCGTTGTCACAAATATCTTCGTAACAATCGCGGAAAGCTTCTCAATGCCTGATAAACTCTTGCCTGTGAACTCCAAGAGAATGAGTAGTGTGCTCATCTTCAGGCATTGATGTGAACAATTGCTCTAGATCGGTCAACCGATCACCGCTTCTAATTAAAATTTAAGTTCAGCCATATTTTATTTAAGGTCGGTAAAAATGAGAAAATTGGGGTCGAAACGACTACTATTTCAGGTAAAAATAAATTATGATTTCGGAGAAACCAATTAAAATATGTAAATCCCACAAAAAATGGAAAAACAATTTTCAAATTTTAGTAATAAATTTGTATTATTTTACGGAGCAAAATTTGAGGAAAATTTTGCTTTACCGATACCACTGTGCTATAAAAAAACTACGTATTAGTAGACGATACAGAGTGCAAAAAACATACAATCCAGATAATCCGAGTTATTTATTGGTCGAAACGGGTTTTAGTTCGATACCAATAAAAACCAATAAAACCACAAAAATTTTAAAATGTCGTATTAATTTTCGATTTCCGCTTTAATTTGATTAAATTTCCAAAAAACATTTAATTTCCCACAGCATAAAAGAACAAAATATTTTCGACCAATTTTTGTGCACAGAGACAGGGAGAGTTAGCAAAGAGCGCAATGACCACTAGCGATCAGCGGTTCACTCATACGCACACACACGCACTGCGCAGCAGACAAAAGTGTGAATAACGATAATTTAAGAAGGGAGCGGAGGGGAACACAAGATTTTTTGTGTTTTGTTATCGTCGCTGTAAGCGGAGTAGCTGCGCAATGTAGGGACAAATGAAAGCTACGACGCAAAGCGAATTACAATAACAATTGTATATGACGGGAATGAGGGGAACACAAAATATTTTGTTTTGTGTTACCGTCGCTGCAGACGATGTGGTTGCGCGGTGTGGAGATCGAAAACGGAGGCGCGAAATGACAATAACGAAAAAACCCGGGTAGATGGTGGTGGTTTTTTATAGAGAAAATCACTCGCGATTATCACTATTGAATTGTGTTCATGCACTTTTTCTTTATTATTGTTCGTAAACAATATCACAACAAAATCACACAACTTACCTCTGCGTTTTGGTTGCTGTGATGATGTTTATTATTAAGATGTAATCGGGGGCAGGGGGAAGAGAATTGTTTGGATTATTATTTACTCTTTTGCGGGTGGCTCAGGTATCCGGGCGAAGGACCAAATGTTTGGGGTGGGGGCGAATAAAATAATTATCCAAACAGGGGTTGAGAAATAAAAACAAAATTAAATTTTTCGTTTTTTTATATAAATTATTATTGACTTCGGAGGTATATTTTATCTTCGGGTTAGCTTGACGTCTTAATTACAAGTGACGTATTCTTCTTTTTTTATATTTAGGGTTGCACTTAGAGAACACGATATGTATTAAAAGTGGGCCCACAACATTCATTAAGTCACTTTCAATACATGTCATCTTTTAATATTGAATTTGTAAAATATTAGTCTGATTCTGAGAGCCCAAAATATTCATCGGGCAGGTTATTGCTTATCTAGCTTGGATTATTTCCGGATAGGTTTTGTTACTGTGCGAGAGTTGAAGAGCATTCTATTTCAATAAAAGTGCTTCTCACAATTTAATTTCTTAAGAAATGTGAGCATATGTTTCATTTTAACTTTGTTCCATAGAGCAAATCCTAAAAACCCGGTTTACTAAGATTTAAACAAAATATCTTTCCAATATCTTCGAAAACCGTATTTCTGAAAGTCTTGCATTTATGAGTCGCCTTTTTCTGAGCGTCATCCACTCTTCCAAGATTCGGCACTATCAGCGAAAATTAAAGAGGAAGTAGAAGCGCGCATATCGAAGTTAAAGGAAGACTTTGATAAAGAAAAAGGCAAATGCGACGACGTACGTACTGAATTGCAAGATGACATTAGGCGAATGGATAGAGAAAATCAGAGGACTGGTCAACTCTGTCAGACTGATATTTTGGTATCAGGTTTACCCACTAATGTAGAACTTCTGACAATGGCACTTAAGATCCCGCAGGTTCTTGGTAAAAATGTAAATGTGTTATTCGCTTGGAAGGTATAAAAAACGTTACTAATCAAGTCAAGTTACCATCAAGTGACCGGAAAGAATCTAAAACTTTACCGAGTAACCATTACGGACATCGACTCGAGGATATACCAGAACGACAACGTGCTCCCACTTGCCAATAAAATAAAAAAAAAATACTTATTGTCAAATGGTGAAAAATAAGAAAATTAAAAGCAATAGAATGGTGCCATCAATCCCAGCAGCCAAGGCCGTTTTTAATAACACAATACGCAGAAAGGCACGAAAAAGTGATTCTTCAGCATAACAATGCTCGGTCTCACATGGCCAAACCCATTAAAACCTACCTGGAAACGCTGAAATGGAAAGTTTTACCCCATCCGCCATATTTTTAATATATTGCGCCGTCCGATTATCACTTGTTCCGTTCGATGCCACACGGTCTGGCTGCAGTTCCACTCATATGACGACGTCAAGGAATGGCTAGATTCGTGAATAGCCTCAAAAGATGAACAGTTTTAGCGTAGTTTTAGTAGCTGGCGGTGGGCAATACTTTCATTGAATCATTAATAAACATGTTTTCATAATAAAGTTACATTAAAAAAAAGTGAGAACTTAGTTGCGCATCTAATTTTGACACATACATATGCTCCATATTATCAATTATCAATTTCCATATCTGGATATCGGAAATGCCACACGTGAGCCGAGAAATCAATGATTCGGCGGAGATTGGCTGCTTGATGTGGATTTTGCATCTTTTCGAAAATACTACTCGAAACACGATTTCGACCAGCGGTGATTACGTACTTTTTGCTTGCTGAAATTGAAGATATAATTTGGAGGATGCTTGCTTTAGTAGGGTGGCGTACCAGCCACACAGGTCTTAGAAAATCGGGATGACGATCGTTACGTACCACCTCTCTGATTGGCGCTAAGATTGGTCCCCCGGCTGCTAGCGGTATCTCAGTGGGTCTTAACCCGTTCCAATCTTAACACTTCGGGGACGAATATGAAAATTAGAATAATTTGATTCTTACATGGACAAACACAACACTACAAAACAACACTAAACACATCTAACTCACAAGAGAGCTTGTTGACGCACTCCCGCACTGCCCTCCCTTTCATAGTCCTAATCCTAATACTTTTTGATTTAGGACCCCAAATGCCACACATCTCACCTCAAATTCCCTTCAATTAAGTCCCCCTTTCAAATAAAACACTTAACAATTCATAGTTTCTAAAAACTCAAAATTCCACATTATACATTTATTCACAACTTTTTATTCTATTCTTTTTTTGGTCTTTTTTTCTTAAACTAAAACACAGATTATCATAAACCAGTAACATCAAAGAAAGAATATCATTGATTGAATCATTTATCAGATTAACCTTCCTAGCGTCTAGAAGTTTATATTTTGTTGCCACTTATTGGTTAACATAGAGTTAACTAGTTAACATAGAGTTAACTAGTTAACATAGAGTTAACTAGTTAACATAGAGTTCTTTTAACCGGTCTTTTCTCTTCCCATTGACAGACGCAAACAAGAGAAACGTGTATCGCTTCTAGTGCACTACTTAATTAATCTTATTCTCCTAAAAATCTTAAAAAAAATTGATGTTAATGATCTTTACAATTTATGGGTTTAATATAACATACGTTTTTCCTTTTTTTACTACTAACAACACAGGCCCAAAAAAGAGTGATGCTGGCTTCTGTATTCATGGAATTTCAGGAGATCAGACTAGGCCGTACAATTGATATTTCTTGGTGCTCTGTGGACAAATAGGCAACACAAACATACGTACTAATGTAATTCTTTACATATTATACTACGCCACTTGAACAACACTCACAATAAATGCATTCACCGAACACCTGTGGAAGGTTAAACTCAATTATACTGCTAGATTTGTTCGTATTTGCTTTATTTTTTTTTTTCAAATTGCGAGCCGACCCGTAATTTGTTTGACTTCAACACAAGTCTTGATTCTTTGCTCACATAAACCTCCGCTTGTGGTTTGTTTTTATATTCACTTTGATTTTCTTCCGCTCTTAAAAATTTGCCTTGACCGGCTCACTTCGACAGCACAGTATTTAATCTCCGATTTCTTATCGGAATTAGCCTTATATAGGCCAATACCAGTTCCCGCGTAACGACAAATTCCTATCTACTTCCTGTGTACATATGCTAGCCGTAGCCATCTACCTATATACTTGGAATAAATAACAAGATATTCTTGGCGCACTGTTATTACAGGGTTGTTATTTACAGGTTGTTATTTGGCATTAACCCCTCCCCCCCCCCCAACCCCTTCATTGTGGCCGGAGTGCACAACCGCCCGTTGGGCATTCCGGATCATCATTTTGTTGTCGCTGCTCCCAACCATGCAACACGATAAAGATGCTATTGTGACGCCAAGACGACACCAGAAAACAATTCGTGTCTCTTAAACAATGGGAATGTTCTTTCTAGTAAAGCCATAATATACCAAAATTAATTGAGTTTTGACTTTATTTTATTTTTAATAGATTTGTGCGTTAATGTAAAGTTCCCTAGCGCAAACATCTGGACTATCAGAAATTCCGGACTCTTGAAGTTTGTTTATTGTTGGTGTTAATGTTAGTATTTTCTTTGCAATAAGCTATTATCTGTAGATTATGAATGTGCAGAAAGAAATAATAATGTATTCCGGGAAGTTCTTGTAAAATAATTAATAAATAATTTAAGAAATGTGTGGCTTACCTTCCCCACATACGTCATGTCTATAAACTCAGAACCCTTGGATAGATTATCTCTAAGAGAAACAAAATATCCAAGATAAATGATAAAATATTAGCGCAGGAGACTTCGTCATCTTTCATGCTTCACAAACAAAGAGAATAAGGAGATCAGTAGTCCCAAAGTATAGTTTCGGCCGCAAGAACTTTCGTGATGATGCTCAAATGATGACGCGGTAAATGACGGACGGCCAATTATGCACCGCCAATCCCAAAACGAAAGAGTTCTGCGAGCAAATATGACTTAATGCCGGATTGAACAGACCATTTTTTTGGAATTTTGGTTCCAAAGAGCATAGGGTTCTCAAATGGGTTTGGCGCTGATTTCCTAGGTCATTATAATATTGTCATTAGTATTCCACAACGAACATTGCACGATGTTAACCCCAACACTCGATATGGTAAATAAGGAGAACGGTGACTGGAGACCATGTGGTGACTACCGAAAATTGAGTAGGTCACAGAACTGCACCGGTATCCGATCTCACATATAAGTGAGTTTATACACTTTTTTTCGATAATTGTTTTGCGTTAAGCTTATCATCAAATACTAATAGTCGTCGTTCGATATTCCAAACATGGCTACAACGACGCAATTCGGAATGTAAGAATTTACTCATATGGCATTTGGTTTACGGAACGCAGGCCAAACATAATGGATAATAATCTACGAGATTTTAATTTTGTATCTGCCTACCTCGACGATATATTGGTGGAATAGTTATGAGGAGCATAATTGATCCAACCCAATATTGCTGCGAACACATCAAAAATCACCTTTGTTGGTTGCACAGTGCACGAAAAAGAAATCCTTCCACCGTCATACAAAGTTGACACAATATCGCAGTATAAACTGTCACAACGAATATGCAATTCTTGAAAATAAAATTTTTTTCAGAGATTTTTTCCTAAAGCCAACCAACGTTGTATAAACTGAGGTCTGGGGGAAAAGACGGCTATAGTTTGGACCGAAGAAGGAAAAGCGGCTTTTGAGAAATGTAAGATTTCAATTTCATGAAACCATAAGTCTTGCTTTTCACAAATCAAACACGATTCTCGCTAATGGTTGATGTCTCTAGCATTACTGTTTTGAATCAGCTTTGTGATAATGAATTTCAACCCATTGTTTTGTAAGCGGAAACTATCAAACATTTTCTATGCTTGGTTGAGAGCAGAGAACCCTGTATTCACAGAGATCATTAGCCACTGCAGTTTGCGTTGAAACAGAAACTCGACAAGGCAAATCAATGTGAAATTCAACATCTTACTTGCTTAAGTCAACAATAAACAAACGCAAATAGCTAGTAAGGAAAACATCGTTACACTTCACCTCGTTCAAAAGTAATTCACGTCAATGCAACTATCAATGTTGCTCAACTCGCTCTACACCAAGAAAATGATGAGGAAGTAAAGACGTTTTTAATGGCAATTAGAGCTTGCAAATGTCTGATACAAATATTTCAATATATTGCGACGCCTTGAATGGAACCGTTTATTTATTTTTGACTGAATATTATGTGAACAGAGAAGTCCACGGGGTTTTACGTGAGTCTCGCTGTAAAGGCCTTACCCATGGTGTGCGACACATTGGCCATATTACAATGCGATTTCCAACGCCCCTCTGGGATAGCCAAATATAAATTGGACTATCTAGGAAAAGGGGCTGACAATTTTGGTACTATCGATACTAAATTGATTATGCTAGTGTGGAACATAATCCCCATTGGCGGAGGTGAGGCTTATATTACCACCTCTGCTACTCTATGGGTTTGTAGCACCCCGTTGCAATGCAACTCCACATTCGATCTTATATTTGCATATATAGGACACTCGCACAACACATGCCGCCAGTCTTCGACTGGTGCACCGCAATTACACGACTCGCGATTGGACAGGGCTCTCTTATGCAGAAAGGCATTGAGTGACCCATGTCCCGTCAGCAAGAAACCCAGGCAGAGGTTAAACCCAAAATCAGGGTTTCTTCCAACGAAGCTAACATCTAGCAAAAACCTAAATGTAGTACGCGCGTTATGACTCTCTTTCCAATGTGTTTGCCCTCTTGACAAGACACATTCGTCCAAGAGCCCCCTAAGCTCAGCCCCACTCAAGCTCTCCACGCACGACGGACTGCAACAAGATCCAGCGAAGCAGCACCCACTCTCTGACAATAACACCACTCTCTGACAAGAGAGGATCTTACGATAACTGAATGCAGACTTCACCGATTCGTAACACACAGGGGACGCGTAAGTTGTCATGGCAACAAACAGCCCCTGATAAACGGTACGAACAGCTCGTCTACTAAGCCCCCAGTCACTCCTCAGCACACGTCTAAGCTGGCCAACAATGCCGACCAGCTTACCTCTCAGCCTATCCAAATGAGACAAATAATTCATTCGCTCTCCCATGGCAACACCCAAGTACTTCACTTCGGTGACGTACTTGAGTACTGATCCACCAGTCAAACGAACGAGTGGCTTGCGAAATAATCTATCCTGCAACAGCATCATGTTGGTCTTATCGACAACAACATCTACACCAACATGTTCTAACCATCGCCTAACTATCGTCATGGCCAAGACCCTCTGCTCCAACTGGGAGCGAGAGCGACCCTCAACCATGTGTTGTAAAATTTTGTGTAAAGGTACTGAAAAATTATGCTGTAAAATTTTTTTATGAAAGTTGTGAAATGTTGTGTGTATTCCTGTGTAGGGACGCGTATCACCTCTGAGGTGATACACGCTTGCCTGTTTTATTTTTAGGCGCGGGCTCGCGCTCTTAGACCAGCGCTAAAAAGCGCTTATGGTTATGATGGGGTACCTGAAAAAGTTGTGAGAAGACCTCTTACCAATTGAAACTCGAAGCTTCTTTCTCCAGATTATCTCTGTTCACTCTTGGTGAACCCCTTTTATTTATATTAATTCTTTCTTAACAACAAAGTATAAGTTCTGCCGCTATCGACTGAGAGCCAACCCAAGCACTGCTCAGAAATACGAGTCAGCAAAAACAGCCGCATATGCAACGTTAGTGCAAAAACCCATTGACAAACGTTCGTCATTTGCTTGTTCATTAATGTGTCAATGCTTCCGTAATACCGTAACATTGACCTACATTAATTACTTCAGGTTGACGCACATTCGTCATTTCTTTGTTAATTAATGCGTCAATGCTTCCGTAACACCGTAACATTGATCTACATTAATTACTTCAGTTCTTGGGATGTCGCGACAACAGCGTAATTTGCTGCGACATCAAATTGATTCCCATTCTCGAGTGACAGAGCCTTACAACTATGCCCTACACTAATGGTGTCAATGGTATAACACCTTACAAAATATTTGTCACAACATTCCTCCCCTCCCCCAGGAACGATGCCCGCATCGTTATAGCAGCTCTCTTGCTTCTTCAGCACATGCGGATCAACGCCCTTGTAGTCGTGGATTTCGTGTTCAATTCCAGTACTGCCATCGGCGGGAACAAAAGTAAATGTCAATTTGCCAGCACCAGGAACTATGGAATTGGTGGCCTTATATCGATCGGCATTAGCATGGCGGCCAATAACAATTGGTTTCTCTCAGCCGCTCACCAGACGTGGAATTCTTTTGCATCTGATAGCTTCATGGAACACCGTACCGCTAAATATGTTACGGATTGTGTTATTAGGACTCTTCCACATCTTCTTCACTTTGAATTCTTTGACGTTTCTCATAGAGGGTTCCGGTAGCACACCTAATGCTAACATTGTACTTCTTCACGGCTTCAGTACTATCAATAATAATTTGATCATCGCTTTGTCACGATTTTTTATGTGAAAATCGTAGATGTGCCTCTCAATGTCCAAGGAGGGTAAAATCAGTTTGTCCTTAATGGATGACCAAATGAAGTGGTCATCCCATCACCCAAAATGTCAACAATGGGACCAGCACAAATTTTAGCTATCATGTTCATTTGGTTTTGTTTTATCTCTTTCATTACAACTAGTTTTTACTGGGAGATTAAAATTTCAGATAACGGTCTTTTTCTCAAACGCAATCGACAAACAAGTACAGTCACTCCAAATGACATGCGATATAAGATTTCTTCTCTCCTCCTCATCGTCTGTCCACCGATCGCTCCATTAACAGGCCAACCAACATCCGGCTTTTCCCCGGATGTACTGAGCTATCTCTCCATTTTGTTCCACGGATGTACCGATTTATCTTTCTGCTTTGTTCCTCGGATGTACTGATTATTCTTTCTGTTTCACCTTCGAATGCCACCGTCTTTCCCCAGAATGATGATATTTAGCACGGGATGGAAATGTTGTAACTCCCTATCTCTATAACAACATACTTAACTAGGGTCTTACTCTATTTATTAAGGTACACTATATACTTATTGCAAAATTCTTATTCATATCAAATTCTTACAATAACAACGAATTGAATATAATAAAAACATAATCATGACTTAAAAAGTAAAAATAAAATAACGAATACACATTTGCTGAATAGATACAATTTTTTAAATATTTATATGATGCAACTTCATCTTCATCATCATCATCTTATAGACTATGGTTCTCATGTGTAGCTATTATGTGACTGGTAATGTGTAATTATTGTAGAAGGAGTAATTAGTAACAATTAGGGGTAGGTAATTATGATTTACAAAACTTACAGATATGTTTCCTTAGAGAAATGACGAATCCCCAAACGAACCCCGAAAATAAAAATGTAAAAATATATGCTTATGTGTATGTAGAAAAAAATTACTTTTTCTTTTATATATATACGCTCCTTACTTATATTCTTTTTCTTTCTTATGTTTTTCCTTTTTACACTAACAGTTTTATATATATTTACCCCCTAAATTTGTATATTCATATCTTATATTCTAGGTGGGGATTATTCAGTAGCCTTCCCTCTTTTAGTTCATATTTTTGTTTTTTTTTCCGACTACTGATCCTTACTTTCTATATTTCAGTTTATAATTAGAACTAATTCTTTCCCCATAAAGGTAAATAGTAAAAATATTAGAATTTTATAAAACCAAAATAATAAAAAAAATCTCTTGTATCTTAGTTAATTCTTATGTATTTTTTTTTCTTCTCTGTTTTACAAAACGGTCTCTCTTATTTAAATTCATCTTTTTCTTTTCTTCACCTTTACATTTTCCCTTATTTCTCATTCTTTCTTTTACCCTTTTTTTCTGTTTGTTGGCTGCGCCATATTTTTTTTATTATTTTTTTTTCCTCTCTGTGGGGCTTATGCAATTCCCTTTTTTTTATATAGAGTTATTTGTTATTATTTTTTTTTTATTTACCCTCTTTTCAAAAATGTGCTTATTATTATTTTTTTTATTCCCTCTTTTTTTTAGGACTTCTTTTTCTGTCTTTTCTTTCTTTCTTTTTTATCTCTGTGGGGTTTATGCAATTCCTTCTTTTTTCATATGGAGTTCTTTGTTATTATGTTTTTCTTTTCTATTTTTTTTTTATTTGCCCTCTTTTCAATAATTATTATTTATTCCATTTTTTTTTCTAAGACCCGATTAAATCGGAGCCCTGGTTGGTCCCATTCTAGACTCCATCACTCGGGAGCCTGCAACATTGGGTTCTCTGAACCAAGTTTTCCTGGTCTGGCCGTCAAAGTTGTGAGAGGTCTTCTCACAACTTTTTCAGGTACCCCATCATAACCATAAGCGCTTTTTAGCGCTGGTCTAAGAGCGCGAGCCCGCGCCTAAAAATAAAACAGGCAAGCGTGTATCACCTCAGAGGTGATACGCGTCCCTACACAGGAATACACACAACATTTCACAGCTTTCATAAAACAATTTTACAGCATAATTTTTCAGTACCTTTACACCAAATTTTTCAACATTTGGCGCAGCTGGTAGGATTGAACCTACTGGCTTGCGAGTTGTGAATAAATTTTACAACATTTGGCGCAGCTGGTTTTCGGACCAATTTTTACAACATTACACAATTGCAGTAGCTAGCCGGTCGGACCACGGGGGTAAGCTGGAAAATTGCTGAGAATTGAGGGGGGGTACAAGTATTGTGTATGGAAGCTCTAGTATCAGAATTAGAAAACACAAAGCGAATTGTCCATAACTGGAACTTCCAGGTGGGCTGCTTTGTGGAAAAACTTTGGAAGGAGATACAGAGGAGGTGTAGGAGCCAAGAGGCCTATTTATTATTAAAGGCGAAATTAGGGGGAACACCTACACTCACTAGATTAGAAGAAGCTGACCTTGTGTTTGAGGAGCTTTGTAATCTAGTGGAGGCTCAAGAGAAGACCAGGGAAGAGAGAATTAAGGAACTAAGCGAGGAGCTCCAGGCATTGGTATCCCAAAACCAAAAACTCAAAGCCACTATTAGGGAAAACCTAAAGGAGGCAGAGGAATTGGATAGGGAAAACGAGTACCTGCGACGCGAAGTGGGCGGTGAGACACCAAGGACTGTAAGGAAGCTAGGCTTCAGGAACTTACAGGAGGCAGTAGACCACATAACAGAGCTCCAGGCACAGTTACGGTTGGCACATCAGGAAAAAGAGGCAAGAGAAGAAGGGTCACTTTTTCACAAAGAGATTTGCCACAGAACAGAACGACGTACAGAAACTATGACGACGGAACTAGTGAAGACCATTCAGGCTTTGGTTCCCACTTTTGGGGGAGAACAGTCGCCAAGCCTGCAGACTGAAGTGTACAAGTTTGTTGATGGATGTAGGCTAGCGGCTAAGGGAGTCCCGCACGATAAAGTTGGCGACTTTATCGAGATCTTAAAGCAAAGATTGTATGGGGACGCATACGAACTGATAAGACACCGTACGTTTGTTTCGGTGGAAGAGGTTCTGTCCCTAGTCAAAGCGACCTATCTGCGGACTCGGTCTTTAGATTCCGTCCTGGGAGAAATACATGAGGCGGGCCAACGTAACGATGAAGGTATTCGACAGTTTGCTAGACGACTGCAAACCTTGTCCTGTACGGCGAAGGCGATTTTATCGGACTCCTATAAAGGGAGGTCAGATGGGATAATGCTGTTGGAGCTGGAAAGAAAATTGAAAGCTTCATTCACGTCGGGTTTGCGGGACCGGATGCTTAGGGGTAAAATGCTGGCTAGCACTGCTACAAGACTGGACGACCTTCTGGAGGAGGCTTTAGCCGCTCAGGCAACGCTATGGAGGGGCGACGAGCCACCTGCCGAAAATTTAGAATACCAGGACACACTTCCTTGCCCACGAAATTTAGCTAGACATAATAGCGATCAGGATGTAGTAACTGGTCTGGTGGCGACAGTGGAACGCTGTTGAAAAAGGTAGAGAAAGAGCCGGCCACAAATCATCAGGTGGAAACGCCACAAGGGTGTGCAAGGGACAAAGAGAAGCAGCCATCTTGTTCGTTCTGTCACAAACCAGGGCACACCAGGGATGTATGTTGGACGAGGAAAAACACCCCATATTGCGTGGAGCGTCAAACATACGGCCATGAGCCCGGTAAAAATTGCGCGGTAGAGAAGACAGATAGTAGGGGAAATCACCGCCAAGTGGTTAAGTGTTTCCACTGTGGTAAGTTAGGCCACAAAAGATCTGAATGCTGGCAATGGCAAAGATCAAATAGTTCGGGAAACGGGGTAAGCCCTCGACGAAACCAGTAAGAGAACTAGGGGTTGTCGAGGGTATAGAAGAATCAGGAGCGACTACGAGTCGTTTGCCTGTGGTGCAGAAATTAAGCACCGGAGATGGGAAAAAGTTGACAGGGGCGACTATGGGTCGCTTGCCTGGGGTGCAGGTATTAAGCACCAGAGATGAGAAAAAGTTGACAGGAGCGACTACGAGTCGTTTGCCTGGGGTGCGGAAATTGTGCACCAGACATTGTGTAGGGTTAGCAGGAACGACTACGAGTCGTTTGCCTGGGGTGCAAGAGGTAAGCCCCAGGGAATGCGTAGAGCAAACGGTGTCGGCGTCGGATCGGACGCCCGAAGTAAAGAAAGTAGGTGCCGGGGAAGTTCTATCCAATTATGACTCACATGTTTCGGACTCTGTTTTTATAAGGCTACCATGCGAGGAAGCCAAAACGGGGAGTATCCTCTTGCTAGTCGATAGTGGAGCGGACACCAGCTTGGTGAAGCGCAGTTGTATATCAGATGATGTCCGGATTGATAATTCACTGAAAAAAGATCTGCGGGGAGCGTTCGGGGGAACTTCTCGAACGAGCGGAGCAGTGAACATCAGTCTCGAAGACATGAAGCACCTGGTATTTACAATGCACTGTATGGAGCAGGAGGATAATATACCGGCAGATGGAGTTTTAGGAAGAGATAATTTGTAGGGTAGAGCAATTGTCGATTCCAGAGGCTTGACCCTGAGGTTGTTCTCGGATGAGGGGGAGAGGAGTTTTCCCTTGATTTCATTGCGAGAAGGGTTACGGCAGGGAACATTCTGTGTAGAAGGACAAACACGGATAGCAAAGGCAAGGGCCGTAACCGTGACCCGGATAAGATTGGGGGTAAAAAACTCCACGGTGGTGGTGGAGAAGCAAGAAATTTCGCCTGGGGTTTATTTGGCGGCAGCCTTAGTTGGAGTAAAAGAGGGTATGATTCACGTTCCCGTGCTGAATTCAAGAGAAACGGATTTTGAAATACCTCAATTATTTAAACCCCGCTTCAGTAACTATACGAATTTCAAGATACCACCGCAAAATACAATCGGATTAGTGCAGCAATTAGACGTCCGGGAAAGGATGGAGCGAATACTCAAGGTCATTCGAAAAGACTCCGACTTGAACCCCGAGAAGGTGGCATCAATCGAACGAATTTGTGCCGCCTATCACGACGTTTTTTGGCTGGAAGGGGACAAGTTGTCCTGCACAAAAGCGATCAGGCATTCGATACCCGTAAGGCCGGAACAAACCCCCGTTAATCAGAAGCAGTATAGGCTACCTCACATACACCGCGAGGAGATCAACCGACAGGTTAGGAAGTTGGAAAGGGATGGCATAATATCCCCTAGCGTATCGCCCCGGAATTCGCCATAGCTGTTGGTACCAAAGAAAGCATCGGCGGATGGGAAGAAAAACTGGGGGCTTGTGGTAGATTTCCGCAAGGTTAACGAAGTCACCATAGAGCAAGTTTTCCCGATTCCAAGGATCGATGAAATTTTGGATCAGCTAGGGAATAGTAGATACTTCTCCACCCTAGATCTAGCTAGTGGGTACCACCAAGTGGAAGTGGAGGAGGAAGATAGGCAGAAAACTGCTTTCAGTACCGCCCTAGGACATTTCGAGTTTAACAGAATGCCTTTTGGCCTAACTGGAGCGCCCGCCACTTTCCAAAGATTAATGAACTATGTTCTCACAGGTCTACAAGGACTTGAGTGTTTCGTTTACTTGGATGACATTGTGGTGTATGGTGGAAATCTGGACGAACATGATAGGAGATTATGCAAGGTTCTCCAACTGCTAAGGGAGAACAACTTAAAAATTCTTTAAGAAAAGAGGTTGTGTATTTGGGGCACAAATGCTCGGAAGAGGGAGCTCTTCCAAATCCGGATAGGGTGGAGTGCGTGGAAAAATATCCCCCTCCTAAAAATCGGAAGGAGGTGCAGTCTTTCCTGGGATTAGTGAACTACTACAGGAAGTTCATTCCGGGGACGGCGGAAATTGCCTTGCCGATTAATAAGTTACTCCGAAAGGACAGTCCTTTCAAATGGACAAAAGAATGTCAAGAAGCATTTGACAGATTGAAGGCGGCAATAATATCTCCTCCGGTTCTGGCTTATCCCGATTTTTCGAAACCTTTCGTGCTCACCACGGATGCCAGTGGTGAAGCCCTCGGAGCAGTGCTGTCCCAATCGGAGAAAGGGGGAGACAGACCAATTGCATTTGCTAGCCGAGCATTGTGCGATGCCGAAACGCGATATTCAACTATTGAGAGAGAGTTCTTGGCAGTTGTATGGGCAGTGACAAATTTCCGGCCGTATCTTCTAGGTAGGCGTTTCAAGGTCTTTACGGACCATCAACCTCTAAGGGGGATAGCCAACCTGAAAGATCAGACTTCCCGTTTGGCCAGATTTCGGCACAAGTTATCTGAATATGACTTCGAGATAATGTATAAGCCTGGCAAAAAGGATCAGAACGCGGACGCTCTGAGCCGAATACCTCCCATGAGAAACCAGGTGCTCGGGGTGCAGACAAGAGCAAGGACCCGAGCGGAACAGGGGAAAATGGCTACTACAGATATGGGTTCAGCGACTAACGGAAGGAAAGAACCCAAGGAACAGAATCGTCCTGAGATTGAGGACAGAGAATGTGCTGGGAACCGTGATTTAGGAGAAAAGGAAACGGCAAATTATGTTTTGTTAGATGATCCACGAGAAATTCAACAGGCACTAAAGGACTTCCACGACAGCCCATTAGGGGGTCATCAGGGTTTCAGAAAGACACTTGCGAAACTAAGGAGACAGTTTCGATGGGCCGGTATGTGCAGGGACTTGAGGCGCTATATTGCCAGATGTGCAGAGTGCCAGCGCAATAAAAGTACCCTGAAAACGGTAGTTACTGATACGCCCTGCCAGCCATTCCAAAAAGCCTATATGGATATGGTGGGTCCACTTCCTGAAACCACGCAGGGGAATAAACTCATACTGACTTACCAAGATGACTTCTCCAAATTCATGGTGTGCGGCGATGCCCGATGGGGAGGCAAGTACTGTGGCCCAGATATTCTTTAGAGATATTGTGGCCAAGTACGGGGCACCACAAGTACTAGTGACAGATAACGGGACAAATTTTATGTCTCGGGTGTTCAGCGATACCTGCAAAATGTTGGGGATCAAAAAACTGAATATTACGCCCTATCATCCTCAAGCAAACGGATCATTGGAGAGAAGTCACCGCCCCCTGGCGGAGTACCTTCGAGCCTTCGCGGACGAAGATGGAAGTAACTGGGACCAATGGCTAGCACCAGCTATGCATGTGCACAACAATACCGTGCGCTCGTCAACAGGTCAGACGCCCTTCAAAACGTTGTATGGTTTTGATATAGACCTGCCCACTAACTTACGGGAAAAGTGTGCTCCATTATATAACCCGATGATCCAAGCAAGGTGTTAAAGCTGCAATTGCAGCGATGTAATGAATTGGTCAGAAAAAACCTCGAGAAGTCGAAGTTGTTAGCGAAAAAGGTTTATGACGAACAAAGTAGGCCAGTGTCGCTAACTCCTGGGGATAAGGTTATGCTCAGGAACCACGGTCGGAAGACTAAACTTTCACCTATTTGGGTTGGACCGTACGAAGTGGTCAGGGTAGAAAGTCCGGTCACTACTACGATACGAGTGAAAGGGAAAAACCGGAAGTGGCATAATAACCACTTGCGGATGTATCGTGGAGAATGAGTCGTCGTTCGTCCGTCAACAATAAAAAGAGATGAAGCGATGAAAAATTTTGATGTAAAATTGTTTTATGAAAGTTGTGAAATGTTGTGTGTATTCCTGTGTAGGGACGCGTATCACCTCTGAGGTGATACACGCTTGCCTGTTTTATTTTTAGGCGCGGGCTCGCGCTCTTAGACCAGCGCTAAAAAGCGCTTATGGTTATGATGGGGTACCTGAAAAAGTTGTGAGAAGACCTCTTACCAATTGAAACTCGAAGCTTCTTTCTCCAGATTATCTCTGTTCACTCTTGGTGAACCCCTTTTATTTATATTAATTCTTTCTTAACAACAAAGTATAAGTTCTGCCGCTATCGACTGAGAGCCAACCCAAGTACTGCTCAGAAATACGAGTCAGCAAAAACAGCCGCATATGCAACGTTAGTGCAAAAACCCATTGACAAACGTTCGTCATTTGCTTGTTCATTAATGTGTCAATGCTTCCGTAATACCGTAACATTGACCTACATTAATTACTTCAGGTTGACGCACATTCGTCATTTCTTTGTTAATTAATGCGTCAATGCTTCCGTAACACCGTAACATTGATCTACATTAATTACTTCAGTTCTTGGGATGTCGCGACAACAACGTAATTTGCTGCGACATCAAATTGATTCCCATTCTTGAGTGACAGAACCTTACAACTATGCCCTACACTAATGGTGTCAATGGTATAACACCTTACAAAATATTTGTCACAACACATGATGAGTAGGTGATCAGCATATGCATAAACTTTGCACTAATCACTTAGCTGCCGCAATAGTGGGCCCATTATGAGCTTCCATAAATTCCATATATGGAACCCTGCGGACAGCCACCGCAATATTTGCCCCAACTACCCTAGCTGTTCTGCAAAGAAGTAACTACGCCAAAGATGCAACTCCTGGCACCTTACCTCCTGATGCCTTTCCAACACCCTCACCCAAGCATTGGAAACAGAATAATACCTCTGTAAGATCGGGGATTGCTCCTAATCTTGTTGGGCGATTTTAAGAGCACAATGATCCTGGCTGTCTTTCACTGACGCGGAAAATAGCCAGCATGTACACAATGTCTGTACAAAGCATCTAGGTAGTTCGAAATAGCCTTCCAGATGCTTTTACACATCTCTCCGGTTATTCTGTCCATACCAGGTGACTTCCGCGACCTGACAAGCGTCAGTATTTCTACGATCTCAGCCCTTTCCAATTCTGGTGCACCGGGTACCACCTCCGAAGGAGGTGAGGCCAGAATCTCAGACCTCTGAAAGAACTCCCGTAATAAAGCCTGAACGCAATCCGTCCGGGAAGTCAGGATGGTATTGCCATCCTTTATTTCTGAGACTTCCACGTTGTTTTCCTTTCCCCCTACATATGCGGTAGAGATATCCCCAGGGCTCATCTCTATACCGAGTAGCGAACTCCTACCACTCTGATTCCTTAACGTCTATAAGCATTTGTTTATATTCGTTAAGTTCGACTCTATACGAAAAGGTGGTCCAAGTCAGTGGCATCTGTCCGTCTGTCCCTCTGGAAACATTTCCTGAGGCGTCGGACTTCTCTCCTCTTCTAACTTAACTCCTGTGTCCACCACCTCATTCTCCTCTTAGTACGCCGCACGATCCTAAGAAGGAGACTCGTTGACGCGGTGAACAGTTTCAACAATCGTTGATACCTGTTCATCCACCGTCATACGATTAAAGGTCTCTAAGGGCACATCGGCAGCCGCAGCTGCAATGTGTGACCCATATGCATCCCAGTTAGGGTTCCTGGTACGCCACCGCCTGATGCCTACGCTGCTACCTTCAATCCTTCATAAGTGAGCATAACTTCAATGTAGTTATGTTCTCCCACGGACGGACTGACCTGCCATCCAGCCTGAAACTTGGATTTGGCTGCGCTATTTGCAATCGTCACATCAATGTTGCTAACCTTATGCCAACTATCAAAAGTTCATTCGGTTCGTTCACCACGTGAAGACCCCTAGAAAAAATCCATTCACTCAGCACCTCAAACTGAGATTGATTCTGATAGCCAGATGTAGCGCCGGTTACCTTACTGAACCACACCGGGGACGAAGCATTCGCATCCAAACCGAAGATTACAGGATTACCACTTGAAAGTGATAACGCTTATCCATTTACGTCAGATAGGGCTATAAAGGCCCGCCAACTTTGCAATACAAGTCAGCTAGGAGAAGACGACCGAAATTCTCTTCAGCAGGAACACAAATTCCCCATTCCAATTTAAAAACTTCAGTGCTGTCCAGGCTAATGTCATTGACAATAACTGCAGCATTATGCCTTACATCAGGAAATACCCGCAAAAAACAGGTAAGCCACGCACCCCATTATGGGCTAAGTGGGGCTCCTGTAAAGGGCAATACTGCAGCCACTGTCAAAAACCGCCAGTTCCGCTATTGCAGCGACGCGTCTACCATAATTCAATTGTAGAAGCCGAGTTCCCATCCTAATGTCTCGCTTTCGCCCTGGGTACCATGACGCAGTACAGTAGACAGTCCCCAGAGACCATACGGTGATCCTAGGGCTCCCCCCAAAGAGCGCAGTTACGGCAAGACACTGTGTTAAAGCACTTCATGGCCATATGTCCAGGCTGGCTACAGCGGAAACAGACATATTCCTTTGCACAGTATTCCTTCCTGAAGTGGTTAACGACAGGCACTTGAAACAGCTTCGCATCAAATCTATTGCACGTACGCGGAAAGAGTACTATCCAATGTAGGAGCTTTGTGTTGCCAGCAGAGATTCCATGACCGCAGCCTGGCCCTCCAGGACGACATTCACTGTCTCACCCTTGGTTCAATCTCACGGGCGGCTTTGAAGACGGACACCAGACTTAAAAGCCTCCTGGTCATCTTGCCCTTGAGGGTTTTTTTTCGAAGAAATCACCCATGAACGTGCCAGGGGTGACCTTCGAGTCCACGCCTTGGACAATGACCCGCGGACCCCGAGACCGTCAAACTCGCCTCACCGAATTTCCCGTTCTCGGCGATTTTCGCGCGTTCCGCCTTTGTTGGGGTCCATAAAATGGCCCCACCGCCTTGATCTCATGGACCCGCTCCTTCAAAGTGGGTCCTAGCTCACTAGTGTACTCACCACTTCCTTGGCGGTCTGACCTTCCCGGTCACGAACCACCAAGGACTAGGTTTCGATGGGCTTGGCAGCTAGTACAGCGATTGACGGTCGCACAACCGATGCCTTCGCTACGGAGGCCGCCACCAGAGGCAACATCTGGCCGGTATCCGCGGGTCGAACGGCAATCCCGCTGCTGCCCGTTGCTGCACTAGTCTGCAGCACATCTATACGGCCCTTAAGGCACTCGTTCTCCGTAAAGAGCTCCATCACCAGATCTCGGTGCCTGCTGCGCAGAGAAATTCAGCATCTCCTTCAGCAGTGCTAAGTTCCGCGTGGAAGACATCCGTTCGGTTATCCTACGAGCCCTTCCAATCGCCGTCAAGGCGCCTACAGCATCAGCCTCGTAGGGCTTCTTCCTTGCCGCCGGCCTTTCCAGATTCACCAAATTTTCCAAAGAGGAAGATATGGAAATCGTGGCCGACATCCCTGCCGTGGCCCTCTTCACTACTGATGACTTCACCTTCGGTGATGCCATCTTAGCAGACCCCTTTATGCCTGCTCCTCGTTACTTTTTACTCTTACTGGACATACCAGAAGCACACGACATTTCTCTTTAATCGAAGTTTGTCTCTTGAAGAACATTACGTCGCATTTGCTTTTTATACAACATGGATTTCCTGAATTTTAGTAGCACTAAAGGTCGCTGCGGTCCAAGGTCGTCAATTCTAAAGTAATTTTTTTACAAATGACAAATATTTTTGGCAGTCATCACATCAAAACAACTGCGTATTATCCTGTTACAAACGGAATCATTTAACGTTTCCTTCGAACTTTAAAAGTAGCAATAAAATGTTGTCAGAAATTTTACCTCTTACCTCTTAGTTTTTGTGTTACGTATAAGCATTGACGCAGCGCAACCTCAACTAACTTTCGGATTAAGCTTACGTATAAAGGTGAATTTTTATGTTCCAACAATAAGAATAACATCCGAAATAGAGTTCGCCAGCAAACTCAAACATTTTATAGTTAAGTTGCGACCAAGTAACACATGTCAACATTCAAAGGGGAGAAGTTTATATATTTCTTATCAATTGTTCATACGCAACTTAATGGTCTGTAAACTATTACAAACACCTTACGAAGGATGTCCTTATTCTGTTTCAAAATAAACCACTGGCTTCCCAAGCGTCTCAAAGGCCTTTGCAAATAACACAGATTTGGTTTGAGTTTCGATTGCTGTTGTTTATTGATGTCATGATGTTGATGTTTTGTTCTTAATGATGACATTGATGTTGCTTTGTTTTGCTTTATAGAATTGTTTATTTTCTAAAACACACACATGCATTGTGTAACAATGAACATAAATAAATGAACAATAAAAAGCAATGAAACAATGAACTGAAATAACAATTGTTATTTGGAATTAAAATAATGCAAAATTAAACAAATAAAGGCAAACAAAAATCTTTACAACAATTGAACTTACTTTTTTTTTGGTTACAGCAAAAGAAATTAAGCATTTGCTTGGTGGACCTATTTACATGACATATAATGTTCGAAAAATTATAACAAATACTAACATACATAACAGTTAACATAGTTAATAATATAGTGGCTGTTTTGTAAGCTTGGGATATTTTTGTTGACTGATCGCCATCAACATCATCCCTGCCACTGTGAACTGACCCAACGGGGGAAGATTCGCCTTCACCGACCTCGAGAATGGCTAGCTTGGATATGGGCCTTCGGTACACCCCTGTGCTGGTTTTAACATCGGTCGAACGCGCCACTCCGTCTTTGCCATGATGAAATTCGATGACACGCCCACGTTTCCATTGGGATCTTGGACAATCTACGTCATAAATAAAAACCAGGCACCCTACTGACAGTGGCTGTGATGGAAGCCACCATTTTGTGCGACGAGTTAACTCGGCCAAATATTCCCGAATCCATTAGTGTCACATGCCATTCTTTAGATTTTGAACCACACGCCACTGCTTTCTTAGACACTTAGACAGGGCTGACATGGCGCTGGCGTCTGAGTGCAGTTGATGCATCCCAGTAAAAAGTACCCTGTTTTCTGCTTCTATTAAGAATGATTGCATTGTCTCCAGTTTTGGTTCTTGCTCGTTCAACATGATGTACAGCGCCTTCTTCATCGATTGCACAAGGCATTCCCATACGACTCCTTCTCTGGGATTAACCGGGGTATTGTAAACCTATTTTATGCCTAATGCCGTCACACTTGAAGCGAATTGTTGTCAATAAAATTACTTACGTCCTGTAACTCTTTGGCAATTCCAATAAAAATGGTGCCATTGTCGCTGCGTATCATAACGGGTACACCTCTCCGATTGATCAAATTTCGGATACAAAGTAGCCAGGCATCGGTCGACAGATCGGTGGCTATTTCTAGATGGATGGCACGGACTGCAAGGCAGGTGAAAAGAGTTACCCATTTTATCATGCTTACGATGAAGTGACACGGTCATCGGGCCAAAATAATCCAAGACCGTGTATGTAAATGCTCGTACGTATTGCGTGACATGTTCCCACGGTAAGGCAGCCACTTGAGGCTGACATGGTTTTGCTCGTCAGATTCTGCAAGCTTGACATCTGGCTTGTATGCTGTTTAGTAGTTGACGAAGAGACGACACCCAAAATCGAAAACGAATTTCGCTCATCGCTGTTGCGGTGTTGATGTGGCAGAATTTCCTGTGGTACGATTTCACCATGAGTTGTGGAAACAGATGACTTTTTGGCAAGATGATAGGCTGTCTTGCTTCGATGAATAAAAAGTTGCGTTCTCGAGCCTGCCGGTCACACGTAGCAAATTGCCGGCACCAGTAAACGGATTCAACGTCTTTAAAGCGCTGGTTGCTGCTATTGAATCGTGTCGTCGTAGGTCTGCGAATTCGCCGGCCAAAGACTGTTGTTGTATGTGATGACAAAGAAATAGTTCAGCGTAAGTCTCCTCTTCGACGG